>WOVY01001919.1:242500-317500 GCA_013436015.1 Rhipicephalus annulatus | reverse complement strand
GAGCTGCGTGTGTATTTCCCACCAAACCACACCAACCTGCAGCGCCACCACAGCGCCCTTTTCCCTCCTTTAACTCTTTATCTCTAGCTTACGCGATGTTATTACCAGCACCTGTATAGTGTGAGACTCCTGCAGATTTTTGAATTCAGCAGGTGCGCGTTTGGCTTTGGAACAGAAATGCTAGCGCTGCATGCTTTGCAGTCTCTCGTTGCCATTCGTCTTCCTTGTTGCTTTTAGCAAGTGGTTTGGTTTTCACAGTTTTTCTTTTTTTCTTTTCCTTTTTTTTTGTCGTGTGGGCTCTGTAGACTTTTGTGCACGTAAACATTACGTATTATGCGGCCAAGGTAATTTCATCGTTCTGCTGGCGGTTCATGCACGTCCAACGGAGGCAAACAAGAAGCTTTATTCAGAATGTCAAGAATTGCAATAACGTCTTGCGCTGTCACCCGGGTCATGTTGAAAGCTCGCAGACATATATTTCAGAGCGGGAAGGACTCGTCAACCTTGTATAGTGACTGCGACTTGACGCACCTAAGCAAATATATCTCGATGGCTCTTCGCGTTATACATTGCACCTCATATATTGCCGCTACATCAACAGTAACGGCGTCTGCAGCCCATGGCTCTAGTTCATGCTGAACCATAATCTGTGCCGAGTCTCGCTTTCAATACCTTTATTGGTTACCTCAGTACAAGCGCGCAAGAACATGTGGCAGCAACACGAATTAATTGACGTTCTCTGTGCAGTTCCTATATCATCTTGGACGTGTTCATTATCAGTTCAATCATTTAAATTGGACTGTACCATGAGACCACTACCATTTTTTTGTCATTTTCGCGTTGTTTAATGCCCTGTAAACAGGATTTTTCTTCTATAAAGTTTTAAAAAACTAACAAATATAGTTGCGGCACCAACAAAGGTACGCAGTGCTTGTTTGTAATTGGACAATTTATTCATGTATGCTCCACCTGCATTCATTATATTTCAACATTCATCCTTAAGCCCCGATATACACACAAAGTTCCCCAAGAACATTAAGAGCGCCATGCAACGCAACGCAGTAGCGTTGCCAGACTGCAAGATAGGTATATGCACAGCACTGAAAAACTGACAACTCATGCCATAGTATTGATGGGTAGAATGGCTACAAATGAAGGGGGAGGGGGGTATACTCTGCCAGGCGTGACCCGGGCTCGCCGTATGACAAATGCCACGATGTGTATATACGAATTTAGCTCTGCGGCTGAACAGTAACGCTGTACGCTAAACGCTTGTAATAAGGCCTTCCCACTTGTACGACGTGCGCGTATTTTTTTCTTGTTTTTTTGTGTCCCACGCTTTTATTCGTGCTCTCATGTCCGCTCTTCACTTGATATCGTAGATCACCCGCTTGCTGCCCGTCCGGTTGTGACCCGCGCAAGAGAGACGTAATGGGGGGAACGGAGCCCGCGAATATCGGTGTCCCACCGTCGGTCGAGTGGCCACGAGGCGGCATATTTTCGTCACGCTTGGCCTCGCACGCGCGTTAAGTCGCGCTATGTATACGGCCGGCAGCTTGTGATGAATGTCCAGCGCGTCGCCGGTTGGCCCAAGCGCACGCTGGCGACCCGTGCCAACAGGTATGAGCTGCAACCGGCGACACAGACCACCGCATGGCCACCCGTGTCCTCCGTGTGGAGGCCTCGTTTCTGGGAGTCGATCGTTCGTTCAGTTTGGTCGTGTGGATGGACGCGAGTTCCCAGTGCGTGCAAGGCCCGTAAGAAGGAGAGAAGCCATGCGACGGCTTATGCGCGACCCTCGCTTGACCCTCCGCCACCTCGCTCTGTGGAGTTTTAACGTAATGGTCAGCGGACATAGACGCGGAATATGTATACATATATATATGTATGCGAATACAACGGCTGTTAAAGAGCCCATGAACCAGTGCACTCCCCGTTCAGTGACAAGAGAGTATAGTTTCTTTCTCGCCTCCTGCACCTTTCCAACCGGTGCTATCTCTTCCCAGCAGCTTACTGCTTCATAAAGCTTAGTAAAGTGAAGCTTTAGGCTAGTTGGTATGGCACGAGTAAGTAGGAACAGCACGATATTCTAAACGGGGACACGAAAGAAGGGACACATATATACAGACGCTTGTCTGTGCCTCCTCCCCGTATAGAATATCGTGCTGTTCGTATTTTTTTTTCTTCATCGTGCTTCATAAAACACGTGGACAGTGTCAACACTACATATAGAGTTGGCCCGATCAGAATCACGCGCTTCTTTGTCTACACACTTCGTAATTGCCGACGCACAAAAAGAAGTGAATATGAGCTTGTCGCGCGCACTAGTTATGCGAAACAAGGCAGAGTGGGTGTGCCCCTGCGTCGCAGGGCAGGATAGAGGACAATTCAGAACTGAAATTCCTGTTATATGGGCCAATCGAGTGCTTGCTTCTTGTTGGCGTTGCGTGAACGGACCGCTGACGTCACGAAATGAGCCGGAAAAGCGGGAATCGTCTAGAGAGATAAACGCGCTCGTTCTTCGTATTTTCAGAAGTAATTAAGGGGTCCCTTACTTCCCGTACGCAGTTCTACGTGCACGGACGTCCAAACAAGAAGGAAAAACAGGAAGCACCGCAGAAGACGATGTAGAGGAGAATGAGCCTGCAGACATGGTGCATGATAGACGTGGGTTAAGCGCATCTCAGCTTATCTGTCGTCGTTTATATCTATACTTCTTGCTGAAACAATTTTTAGAAAGAAAGGTGCACGTTTATTAAACCAGACACAAAGAAATAAAAGAAAAAAGCTGTATGCCGAATAAGAACACCAAAAAACCAAGTTTCTCTCTCGCTTGTTAAAGAAAAAAAAGTTGAGAATAGGGGGAGGGGAACGAGATCTCAGTCATGTTAAACGTGCGTAAGAACTAAAAGACATTTCCGCATTTCTGTGCGGACGGAGGCATAATGACTAATATTGCAAATTCTACTATGCAAAAGTTACCGTTACGATCTTATAGATACTGTACTGAAGCGTTATAAACTTATGTCAAATGATTAAAATGGCATCGAACGTGAAGCTGCGGTTGGTGCTTCCAGAACCAGATTATATAGTCTCTCTATCACGCCTATATATCGTAATAATTTGTGCATTAACACGCCTGCACACGCTGTGCAAGTTCATCCTTCGCTAACTGCTTGCATGTTAGTGACAGTAATGTTTACGATATCAACTGATTATAAGAAGACCACCATGTTCTGTGACCACCCCATGAGAACCATGGCGTCCATGTACGTGGCGACCATGTCCATGACGATAGTTATAGCGCGAGAACAAAACGACGACACAGAGACAAGAAGGACACGAAGGACACTTCGTTTTGTTCTCGCGCTATAACTATCGTCATGCCATGCCAGCTAGCCCAAGCTGCCACACTTCCACGTGCCGTCGAGAATATTCAAGTTTTAGTTAGGCCTGCTTCAAACAGCAGATGTGGCTGCTTGTTTTCCCGCGTTTGTGGTCGTTTTGAACGGCGATAGTTATAGCGCGAGAACAAAACGACGACACAGAGACAAGAAGGAGACGAAGGACACTGTGTCGTCGTTTTGTTCTCGCGCTATAACTATCGTCATGCCATACCAACTATCCCAAGCTGCCACACTTCTAAGTCCATGTCCAAGCTCTTTGGAGCTCGACTCGGCTCGCTCGATATACCACTGCGATCGGTGTCGCCGCTTTGATTATTTTTCTTGGCTTTTTTTTTTTCATTCTCCCCTCTCTTTTCTCATCCGCGGGTAAATTAAGCTGATTTCGCAAACGGGCTTTCAAGCGAGGCAGACCTCGTTCAGTGTGCCCTTGCCCCTTCCTTTGCTTTATTCGGGTAATTTAATGAGGCGCATTTATCTGGGCGTAAAAGGCGATCGTGACATGGTAAACGCCCGCCTTGAGTGTTTTATTCGTTCCGTACGCCCTCCCTTTTCATTCAATTTTGCCGCTCTTTTCTTTTATCTCTGAGACACCCTGAGAAACGGGTATCTCATTCGCGAATCAAGCGTATGCGCTGCTCCTCCCAACGTGTATGTATAGGAAGGCGTCGCTCAAAAGTGCATTAAGCTTGCAACCCCGCCCCGTCAAGCAACCCCGTCGGCTTGCGCACCAAGCCGCTCAGTTTCTTGTTCGACGCAACCGTTTTGAGAGGAGGAGGAGAAGAAGCGCCCCCTTCGTTGAGCATTCGCAAAACACATAAATGCGCAGCGGCATGCCCCTTCCCCCCTCCCCGACCTCCTCCACCTCGATACGAGGTACAACAGATACATGCTTGGCCTGCCATGTTGAGGGGGGGGGGGGGGGGGCTGGTTCGCTTAAGCGCTGCTTGCTGTTATCGAATCAGCCTTAATGCACTTTTGTGACTCGAAGAGGGTTCTCTCGAACCGTGAACAGACTATGCCAAGAGTGTTTACGTCCAGCGGCGTCGCTTGTTTCTGCCTTCGCGGTACCCTGTAAACTGCGCCACTTTGCTGTCCTTTCTTGCTTTCCCTGATTTAACGCTGTTTTCGCGTTTACTCTATCCCAGCATTTTTGCTTCATAGAAAACCGAAAGCCGAGCTCTCCTTGTTTTGCAGGCTGGCGCTGACGAGCTAGTGTTGAATGCATCGATGAGTTCGCTTACACTAGGTAAACAGCAAAAAGAATCTCGGCTTATGAGACGATAGCGAATGCCTGTTACTTCCCGCGTGTGATTTTGTCGTATATATATTTAAAAAGCAGGTATTTTAGCACCTCGTTGCTGCGGATGAAGTATTCTTGCGGGATATTCGCTCTACCATGGGCATAGTTTTGTTAGCGCGCATATATGCGCATTAGCCTCTAAATCAGTGTACGCATCTTCGTGACCGTCGCTGAGATAGAATAGTGGCAGCTCGTCGTCCACATAACGCGCTCCGAAAACGAAAACGCCGGCGCCGTATATTATGCTAAAGCTGTGACCCCGACCCTGTATGGAGCGTACGCTGCTCGATTAATTGTCAGAGACGCGTCGAGGATTCCGAAAATAGCCTAAACTTTTGACCTTTTTCGCAGACTTCAAGGGGAAAAGTGACGCGAGGACTCCAACTTACACCGCACCTGCGCTTCCCATAGTCGAGGGGGTCGCAGCGCCCTCTAACCCAACCGGCTATGGTGCCTGCTTTGGAAGACTCTTGTAGCAAGCTCTCCGATTGCTTTGTTCCAGACGAATGTGGACCGGCGAACGGACAGGAAATTGTTTCCGACCGTGGCACGGGTTGATGAATGATGGCCGCAGAGGGCGCTTGTGCATCGCGTCGCGCGGCCACGTCGCTCTCTTTGTCGAGCAAGCGGCGCAGTCGTCGTCACGGCCATCAGCGGTGTCGGAAACAAATTAGTGCGCGCGCCCTCCCGCGGAGTCGACTCCCTTTGGCCAGCAGCGGCGCGCGCGGCTAGCAACACTACTCCATTAGGCCACCACCGCCGCCCGTGAGCTCTTCGTTTCGTTGCTGAGGGCTCCGTTCGTTTTGCGCTTGTGGCGGGTTCAGAGTCTAAGGAAGCGCACCCCTGCCCGCTTTTAATGAACTTGTAGAGAGTTATAAATACAACGGAGCTTCCAAGCTCCGCTTGAAAGGAAAAAAAAATTAAAAGCACACCTGGGAGAATAGGAACGAGAACAAACGGTAGCGTACCGGATGACAACACGCTGTGCGCGGATGCCTTTGATGACGTCACGCACTCGCATAGGCGGCGCTGCCTGCGCGACAGATACGCGCGTAAAACGTATTGGGAGTGTGTATTGGCAAGTGTGTAAGTGCGCATTGATGTAGAAAGATACACGCGACTCAGCTTTGCCGTCCTTCGAGACATTGTTTGTCCTGTAAGCGGCGTCCCTTAGAGAGACCGCCGTGAGCCGCCACTCGCTCGGCGCATATTTAACAAGCTCAACATTCTGCGCCTTTTCGACGATGCACGTAGGGCTTGCGCAGCGATTTGCGCAGGTCGAAACTCGCATTCTCGGCACAGCATTCATAAAAAAAAAGGATAAGCGACGTGAAATAGATGTGAACAAGTGCGCCCCCTGTGCACGGGTTTCCTTCACTGGGAACCTTCTTGTACACTCGTGCAGTTATTAGCCGTTGCATTCGACCACCTGCCCTCCCTTAGTGTGCACACACCTGTGTAGGTGTGTGCACGTTGTCTAAGAAAGCGACAGGTTGACGCCATGGCAAACGCCGAGTGTTTTCATACGTAGTCTATATATATGATATATTGGGTGTACACTGCGCCCCAGTGTCATTCATCGCATAACCAATAATCGACAGGATACTATACCCTTCGGTCGTCGTATATATGACCAGATAAATTCGTTCTCTGCGCGTAGATCCACTGGTATCGCCAGTGTTTCGCCACCGCTGCCAAATTCGCCAGGCCCTGAGGCACACTATACAAGTTTGCAGCGTTTGCGGGTACCCTCCGAGCTATATATATATATATATATATATATATATATATATATATATATATATATATATATATATATATATATATATATATATATATATATATATATATATATATATCATTAGTAAATCTAACGAGAAAACAATTTAAACAAATCTTTTGTTTTGACCAGCACAATACAATGTCATTTAGAATGTGTATAACGCAGGGTGAAGAAAAATGCCCTACCAACTGAAAAGCCACCGCATCTCAAATAAATCCGGTAATTATTTCAGCTTCAAAAGTGTTTTTGCACACAGATTCGACGGAACAAAATATTGTTCGTGAAAGTGTGCACACCCTTTGTTTTATATCTATGCAGTGATATGTGACAGACAGTGGGATAGTGGCCTTTGATATTGAGTACTGCAAGCTGCGAATCTCATTTGCACGTAAAGCCCACAAGCGACAATAATTACCATACTAATTTGGTACGTATGGCAAGTGACCAATTAAGCCAAGTAAATTTGTAAGGCAAATTCTATTCATTTAGAATGAATTCTGATGGTGGGGAGGATATTGAAATATTTGCCATCAACCATGCGGTAAAAATGTCCTAGTAATCGTTACAGTCAACGTTTCAACAAAACGCTGTTTTGAGTAGTGGATAACGAAGGTATAATGGGAACGACAACATATTTCGTAGCCTACTTTGACGATGGTCTTCTCGAAACTGCTGTTGCTCTAAAGGTGCATTAAAAGTGTTCACACCCCGAAACTTCGAAGGCATAATTTCATAAATCCCATATTGCGCTGTATTCGCGTTTCAGCGGTACGTAGGCTCCTGTTAGGATTGTGTCTCCGGCGCATCAGCGACCGCAGATGGTGTTCTTCCTCAGACTTAAAATGTTTTTCCCCGCACTCTCTTCTTCTGCACGGTCCCAATTTCATTGTCAAATATATAATAATATCTGGAGTTTGACGTGCCGAAACCACGGTATGATGATGTGGGACGCCGTACATAGAGGAGGGCATTGGACGCGTCGACAATCTGGTGCAATGGCATCGCACAGTCACAGGCCCTGTACGATTTCGCTTCTATCGAAATGCGACCTTCGGGTCAGCAGCTGGGCACCGTTAAGCGCTAGGCCGCCGTGGGGGACGCTTTCGCTGTCTGTATTCGCGTTGTTGCTCTCGCCGCACTTCCCCTTTGTTAGCCATGTACGTACATGTTTCTTTACGCCTCTGACAAACGTGCGAGTTCCCATCGAAAGTCGACTTCCTCTCACAAGTTTGCATCGCGTGTCTTGCGCACCCCTACACGCGCTCTGAACGTGGGGCCAATCGGCATCCTTCATTGTTTAAGCACGACTACTACACTATGCTCCCGAAACAGGAGCTTACTCACGACAGACACCCGGGCTTACACAGCGCACTGGCGCGCACACGAAGAAGTCATGTTCAGCGCGCGCAGTCATCGCGCTAAACCACGCCGAAAAGAGCGGGGTCAAGCGCCCGCCCGCCTGGGTTCACGCGGTACTCCCGCCGCAGAGGTCGTGATCCAGACAAGGCAAGCTACAACGGCGGAGGGCTGATAACCTGCTTGCCTGCCCCTCTCTTCGCATCGTTCATTTTAGCGGCGGCGGGTCTCTTCAGCGAAACCCCCCTTCCCATCCTCGAGTCCTAGGAAGGAGAGGCTATTAGCGACCAGGCTCATTAACCCATTGAGGGCGAAACCGCGAGCCTATTAAAAAGCCATTTCTCACGGCCCCCCGGTCTCCCCTCTGCGCTACGATGGGGTGCCCGCTGCCAACACCGCGCTCTTGTCAGTTGATCTTCTTCGGGAGTGAGCGCGCTTCGTGCTACTTGCCGCTCTTCGCGCCCCTATCGAGGTCCGCGAGGGACAGCTTCGTTAGTTTTCTTGGGCAGGGAGTGGCGAACGTTTCAGCATCACTCACTTCACTGATTAGAATAACGGTACTCCGTATAGCACTGTAGACACCCGTTATTAAGATTTGCGCCGTGCTAAAGCCTTCTAATTGCACAATAACTCTTGAACTTACTCACAGCGCAACACCAGAAAAAAAATACAGGACAGGGAAGGAGCAAAAGAGAAAGAAAAGACTTTTGGTGTGTTTTCTTTCTCTTTTGCTCCTTCCCTGTCCTGTATTTTTTCTGGTGTTGCGCTGTAAGTTCACTATGGATCCTAACCAACTGGCCCAACTTACCGTCTTAGCACAATAACTGATGCAAACTGGTGACACCAGAAGAAAATGTCACCTGAAAAAAATGGCAAGAAAAACAAAAATTTGGCTATACGGGGTGAGCCCGATTTGGGAGGATCTTCGTTCCTAAGTGGTGTACTTCTGGTAGGCTGGTTTCTTTATACAATAGCGTATTCCGATTGCACGTATTCCAATTCCTATTCCGGTCGGTCGTTGCGACAAGCTGGAATGGAAGGCTTTTGGTTGGAACATAAGAATGAAGTGTGGCAGCTTGGGCTAGTTGGTATGGTATGACGATAGTTATAGCGCGAGAACAAAACGACAACACAGAGTGTCCTTCTTGTCTCTGTGTCGTCGTTTTGTTCTCGCGCTATAACTATCGTCATAAGAATGAAGTTGCCAATACGATGTGAGGTTCCAGGGAGGTTGCCCGTAAACGTGTGAAACTGGCGGCGCGAATGACGTATCATTTATAACTCATGGGAATTCGTGGCTGGAGCAGCGAGACACGCACGCTTGTGTTGTGTCGTCCAGGGTCAGGAAGCCTCGCCCGTGACGAACTGCACGCCGCATGCGGGTACGGTAATGGCATGGCCCTGTTGAAACTAAGCGAGGGTCAGACTGCACCTGAAACTTCTTATTCGTGTACTTCGTACGCTATGGTACTTCGTACGTGCTTCGTACGTGTACTTGTACTTCGTACGTGTACTTCGTACGTATTGTACGTACTTCGTACGTATTGTACTTCGTACGCTTTTGTTAAGTTTTGATATCTTGCTTTGTTTGTAGAAAAAAAAAGTTCGAAATGTTCCGTGACTTGCTCTTTCGTTATTCACATTTTAGCTTTTTCATTGTAATAACATCGGAGGTCCCGCCTGCGGTTTACTACCTTGGGACCTCCTCCTGCATACTTACTCACAATGTACACTTCTGATGCTAATAAAGAAACATTGAATCATTGAAACATTGATTGATTGCTTGTGTGTGGATGCCTCCTAGATATACACGCTTATGCACGTACAGTATTATACGAGTCCCAGACCATATTCCCGCTGGGCACTGCATTATTGAATGGTCCGAACAAAGGCGGAGCAGCGTTTTAGGAAGCACCAGGAGCATATTTCTTCTTAGCGCATTAAAGATGTTCAGAAGAACCTCGGGATGAATTCACGTAGCTCTTTGTTCGTAAGTGTTGTTTATGCATAGGCCCTTTTCGCACTACATGCTCAACATTAGGACGTATTGACCCCTTTTTAAAAGGAATGCTCAAGCGTTGAGAATACCCTTTGTATCTTTCTTCCCCCTCTCTCTTTTTTTTTCCGAAAACGTGTGTCCTTGTTTATGCAATAAAGTTTAGTACCAGGGATCCCACGTGGCTCACAGGGATACGACGCCGGTACCGGAAAGGAAGAAGACAGGGATGCTAACCAGAAAGAATTCCGGTTGGCTACCCTACGCTGGGGTATTAGGAAAGGGGAATAGAAAGATTAGAAAAAGAAAGGAGGGTAAAAAAGGGAAGAGGGAGTGGCAGTGAAGTCACTGCAGCGCAGGTCAGATGCGTTCACACAAACCCGTTGTCCTCAAAAAGCACGGAGGGCTTTCACTGCCCTGTGGGCTAAAATACAAACGAACGGAAGAGCTTACGGGTGCAAGCAGCTTTGGGGCCGCGGCACTAAAATTTTCTGTTAGAGATGTCCAATTTTGCGGACAAACTAGCCTTTGGGTACTCAGGTTCTTGTGCTATTTTGTGCAATCCCTTGTTCTGTTCGCCAGCCGCGCGGGAGGAGTGCATACAACAGAACGCAATTGAGGCACTGCGCCGTGCTCCCTATAGCTGGATGCAGAAATTAGGTGCCTTTCTCCTCTTCTAACCACCACCACCACCAAGACGCTTGCAATGGCGTCTCTGGCATCAAACTTTTCTAATTTCGCAGACAACTATACATACGTATACGTTTGTCAAGCATTTCACCTGCTTTCCTGTGCATACATTGGTGCATCGGCGTGGTAAAGGCGTGCTAAGAATCACAAAAGCTTTCGCGTCGGTTACACGCCTCGACTCGGCGTAATTTGTTCTTGTTCCTTTTAATTTATGGCGCAGACGTCAAAACTCAAGCGAGCATTTTGCCGTTGTCACCAAAAGGGTCATGATCACTTGTTGGGACACCGGTCGCTGTAAATTTTTTTGCTCGAATATCGGCCGTAACAATCGGCCTAATGTCCGCAGGCAACTAATTAAAGCCACGAGATGGAAAACAGGCGGGTTATGCGTTGGTTCTCTAACAAGCTATTTAAGCATTCTGGGCATGTATTTACGAGGTTAATTCTTTGCAGGAATATTTTATTGCTTTTACTTTTGTTTTGCCTTGACTTCTGGGAAGCCGATTGCTGGACATTTCTAGACTTCCATGATTGCAAGTTAGGCAGACCTGCGCGTAGCATGTCTATATGGCATGCATGTACCTTTTTTTTCAAATTTCGTTTTAAGATTTAACTTAGACATCTCCGCACAGAAGTTTGTATTTTCACTTACGTCCTTGCTTATCTCTTTGTGTCTCTCAGACTTTTGTAGCTTCAATTTCTTAATGTGCGGGCGAAATTGGCAAGCTTCATTCACTTGTGCAGCTGTCTAGATAGCAACGACGACATCACGGTGGAAGAAAGTGTCAATTGAGTGAACGACTTTTGCCTGATGCATTTTGCAAAGAAAGAATCGTGTACACTAAAGGATGTTCTAAAAGAGCACCGACAGACTTTGCAAACTACCAACATTATGATTCGCACAGCGATTTAAGTCGCAGTACACTGGCAATCTAACGGACACTTCGCCTATCATCACCATCATCATCATTAGCCATACCGCAGGAAAAAGGCCTCTCTCACGTTCCACCAATCAGCCTTGTCATGTACTTTTTTCGGCGATGTTACCCCGCGAACGTCTTAACCCAACTTCGTCTACCCCTCGCGCGCTTGCCCTCTCTTGAAATCAATTTTTTTTACTCTTAATGGTCAGTGGTTATACGCTACATGCCCTGCCCATGCTCACTTCTTGTTAATTTGACGAAGATGCCCGCCGCGGTGGTCTAGTGGCTAAGGCACTCGGCTGCTGACCCGCAGGGCGCGGGCTCGAACCCCGGCTGCGGCGGCTGCATTTCCGATGGAGGCGGAAATGTTGTAGGCCCGTGTGCTCAGATTTGGGTGCACGTTAAAGATCCCCAGGTGGTCTAAATTTCCGGAGCCCTTCACTACGGCGTCTCTCATAATCATAGAGTGGTTTTGGGACGTTAAACCCCACATATCAATCAATTAATTTGACGAAGATGGCCTTAACACGCATTTTTAACGGACATCGCAACAAACGCAATTTCAGGACATCTTAGACAAAATCATGAAGAATTGGTCATGGCCGACAAACACGTTCATTGTACAGGTTGAGGATCACAATTTGCAGTAACAGATCAAAACGGGGTATAGGCATGAACGGTAATAACTGTAGCATGAATCTACCATTTAGCTGCAGTAATTAACTAAAACGCCTTCAAATAAATGAAAAACATAAAAAGACAAGGAAACAAAAAACTGAGCGCTTCGCAGGCGTCACCAGTGACCGGTCACTAAACTCCGGTCAAGTGTGCGTTCTTTGCGAGAGGCGGACCCTTCTCCTATGTTGCAGTCTGGCTGAAAAGGGCATTACAAAAAAGCACGGAGAGAAAGAGTGAGAGAGAGAGATGAAAGGACGTCCCGTACTTTGCTCCGGACCACTGCTTACAGTCTATGCCAATCGTCATGGGCACGGTTGTTCACGCGTTCCATCACCGCACACACCTTGAATTGCTTTCTTGATACTTTTTTAGCCCTGTTTGTTCTACGAGGTTCAGGAAGAGGAAGGGGGAAAAAAGGAAGGGGGGAGAATCACCAGCCATACGTTTTTTTTTTCCTTTTCGTGCTTTTGTTGTATTCCTTTCTTGTGTCTGTTTTCGATACCAGCTTATGCTGCTCCTTTTTTTTTATTTAACATACAGGTGTATGTTGCTCCGTTATGGGAACAAGAGCATTAACTTGTTTTGCTGATTTTTATTTTTTTAAAGAAAAGGGTACCTTTATTATCGTCGTTTTCATGCCAGACTCATCTGTAGCCACTCCTTCCATCACATATATGCGCCTAAAATGCGAGCGTTAAGCACAACGAGAGAGATATAGAGAGAGAGAGAGAGAGAAGCTATTGAGTCAAAGAAGCAGTGCAAAAAAACGTTTAAAAAAGAAAGAAGAGGCAAGGAAAACGTGGAATGCCCACTTCGCTTACCGGCTGGCCTTGAACGCAGTTTCACGCCTTACCACCACGCGCGCGCTTGCCAGGTGTCGCCTCGGTCCGCCGCTCATGTTTAGCAGCTCTATCCGAACCTTTCGAGATGTGTTTACAAAGCTGGGGCTCGCTTTACTTTCGTCTATGTTAGCGTACGTCTTCTCGCACGTCTGCCATCATCCTGCGAGCTCTAATATCTATAAGTATCATGATATAGTGCGTTGAAACTTGTGGGCCACGCCCGAAAATACCCGTGTCGCACGGACGCACTTGGAAGGCATTCCAGTCGACGGCCCTCCAAACGCCTCAACTCTATGTCGACTCAACGGAGTTGTGGCGCGGCTATACATGGCAGTTTCGAAAGGACGCGTCCAATAGTTCCGGTGTTTCTCGCAGAACTTGTATGACGCTGCATTACTGCGTTCTTTTTCATGCCCCCAAATATGATATGACATTAAATCAAGCTAAAAGCGCGAAATTTCCTTATAGGCCTTATTTGACCCATGAGCTTGAAAACATCGGCGGTACCATGACGACGCATAGTGCCAAAATGATATAGTCTATCCCGGAAGTAACGTTAAGGGCAGAAAACCTGACAAGGGTGCGACCTAATGCAGTGAGAGAGTCTAATAAGTGATTAGAAGCAATGTTTATTGCACAGGGTTTATCATGTAAAAAAAGGTAAATTAAAGGTGATACCCAATCTACTGAGAGCGTTCAAGTAATGTAATAAATGTCTGACGAGATCACGGGCTTTCGGCTGTGCTTTTATTGTTGTTTAGACGCAGACAGGACTGCGACAGCCCGACGAACACAGTTTTTTCGCCGTTGGCAAAATTACTTCATTAAGTAATGAAAGTACGGTAATTTTTTCCAAAATATTGTTGTGTTGTTAGACACAAAACACTGAATCCAACAGACACTTAAGCCAACTGAAGCACTGGGGACATAATTTAACCTTTTAATCTCTAGTGTAGTTAATTATTACCTAGAGAGAAAAGCTGTAAAAGTAGACAAAACGCACTTAGTATAGTCTCAGTTAGCGCTATCTACAAGCACGCCATAAATGTACGCGTATTCTGTGAATGTTTATCGTTCAATTATGTGGAACAACAATGTCCTCACGGCACTGAATGACGGCTCAAGATACAATGGTTATATATACCAAGTGGCCAGTCGGTAGCACTTCGTCCCTGAGGCATTTTACGCTCTGCTATACGTTGCGTGCATCGTTGGGCACGTGCACCTTCTAAGGTGGTGTCATCTGTATTCCGATGTCCACTGATTGGTTTTCAGTGATAAGGGTGTTTAGACGATTAGCAACTCCCTACGATATGAGCGCTTTGATTCGTAAAAATGCATTTTTTTCCTTTAGCGTAAGGGTGTTAGTTTTAGACACGGTTAAAGCCCCTTAAGGGTGAAAACTTTGCTGGGTGTTCACCCGGCGAACTTTTGGAGCTGATGTCTTTCTTTTTCATATTTGTACAAAGCCACCCCCCTCCCCGCTACCTTTTGTAAGACTTTTCCTGCCTTTGCTGTACAGAGAAACCTCGTTACAACGAACACTAAGTAGGTAATTATTTGTTATAGTGAACTAAACACAAATTTGGGTCATCACGTTTAACTCGACATCTGTTTTTTTTTTCGTAACGAGAACAAAAACGCAAGAGTCGCCACGACGTTGGCTATTACAAAAAACTATTTGATTCACGTGACGCGCGATACTCTAAAGGTTGCATGAAAATCAGAATAATTATTGAAAGGCGATTCACGTTCTTATGACCTGAAACGTGGTTGCGACGTCTAGAAAATGGTTTCAGATGTGGCTAGAAAAGTTGCGGAAAAGAGGAGGAGGATTGAAGGAGAAAGGACAGAGAGGTTAGCCGGTTCTCAGACCGGCTGGCCACCCTGTAAAAAAAAATGATACTGAGAACCTATGGAGAACCCGCCGACAATGCAACTCCTAAATGTGGGCGGGTCACGGTGACCCAACCATTCGCAGTTTTCAGGGAAAAATAAAAGTACAGGGTCTGTTGTGCCTGCACATAAATAAAAAACAAATGGATTGCACAGAGCGAAGTGAGCCTTAGAAGGCACCGGCTATAAACCCTTCCCTGGCGTGTTTGACGTCATGTATTGCATCCATCATCAACAACCAAGGTTTTAGCCGATACAAATTAGTCAGTTTCATTTCTAAGCTTAAGAAAGCTGATGTAGCTCGAGTCACGAAACAATACCGCTCAACGTGGTTTTAGACGCTCGCAAAGCAAGCCGCAGCTTGTTACGTCACGGCTCGCGAGTGCACTAGTGTTGCTAGACTCTCACATCACTAACGTGTTTATGAAAATAGTCATATTTAATTAGAGATAAATTACTTGACCAAATGAGCTAAAATATCTTGAGCTTGTTTGTGAACCCAATATGATTAACCCGCATAACACGCATTGTGATCGAAAATTCCGCGTCATGGCCCTATATAAGTAAAATAACGCCTTCTTGTCCATAGACACTCTCGAAAACTTCGCTCTGTTCTGTAACGAGCATGCGTCTATGTATTGAGTATGTTTGCGTGAGCCAGAATGCCGGTTTCGTTAGAGACGATCTTTGTCTTTACTCTTGCGACGAATACCGGATATAATGAACTGCTTCATGATCTTGACGCTGCTTCGTTATAATAAGTTTGACTGCATTTATTTCCTACCTTTTTTTTCTGTATGTCTAGGAACGCGTACTCTACTTTTTCGTACGCTATATATATATATATATATATATATATATATATATATATATATATATATATATATATATATATATATATATATATATATATATATATATATATATAAATAAAGAAATTATCACGTATTCGCGGAGTCACTCACACAACGGCTTTCAAGAACTTTTCCGCCGGCCACTTATAAGTGTGAACGAAGTACTGAGTCAGCCAATGCAAGAACAACTTTGAACGGTCGAGAGTCCTTAATATCAACATGCATACTAGCCAAACAGTCTTGCTAATCTGCTTTATTGCGTAGTCGAATAATGCTTCCAAAAACTCAACGAATCATTGCGACCCCCCTCGAAAGAGATATAACGATGGATACTGGATTCTATAGCTTTTAACAGTGCTCATCGGCATTCGATATACGCTATATTACCTTTACTTTTTTTTTCGTCAGCTGAAAACTGCGTAATAAGGTTCGATACGAACGGAGGCGCAAGCGGGAAATTCGTTCGCATGTTCTTGCATAATGTCTTATCACGCTGCTCAATCAAAGCCTTATATGTTTAACCTTAGCCACGCTCTTATATTCATTTGTAAAACACTGGAGAGCGTTATTGTTCTAAACAGATATCTTCAAACGAGCACTTTCCATTACAACTTCACATACTTGCTTTAAAAAAGGAAATTGTTAAAACATGCAAGGCGGTCAAGGTTGTTCTCGTAGGACTTTAAGCGGGCGAGTTCATCGTGTTTCGTCTGTTTGTGCAATATATACGCAACAATGTCGAAGTTATTCTAGCTTCTTCATCCCGCACTCCATGCTTCTGTATCAAACCGTCGCTTCACACTGAGTTAGTGAACGTGCGGATACATACTATGGTATCGGCTCACAGCATACATTTGCGTGGCAATCGGTTTCATGTAGTTTTTAGGCTGCTTTTTTTATTATGATGTGTGCATGCCTGCACACAAAACGAAAGCATCCCGCGGAATCAGAAACTTGAAAGCCGAACTTGAAAGCCGATTAATTTCGGCCGCATCGGTATCCTCAACGTTAATCTAACTGTAAGTACACCTCATTTGTTTCATTTCCAATGTTATCAATATGCAGCGCCCTGCGGCCGTATATATGCCCGAATTACAACACCACAAACTCCTATGGACACAGCAGCTAACCTACATACGCATCTAATTATTAAGCGCTTGCTCATTTGGAAGAAAACAGAGGATGTACGCGTCATGCGCGGTGAATTCTGGACGATACTTCAAAAAAAGAGAAGAAAGCCCATCACTGACCGCGAACAAAAGGAACGAAATTCGCGGAGCCAACTGCGCGATTCCCCGTACCGGAGCCAAAAACTTGAACCCAAAGCTGCTCATGCCCTGTTGGGTGCATTGTTGACCTATTGGATGGTAAACACGAATACTTGTCGTTTCCCTGTCGAATGTGGTGGTGGAAGTGGCTAGGAGGAGAAGAAAGGCGCCTAATTTCTACAGCCCGGTAGGGAGCATAGCGCAGCGCCTGTGTCGAATGTAAGGGCATCGATACATGCGGGGTGTCCCAACGCTCTGCGCCAGCCTCTTTCCTCGACCTGCTCCATCTTGGGTGCTTGCTCATTCGCGTTCAATAGAGTAACGTGCAAACGATCGTGAACACGCGGGCACCACAACAACGTCCATCAAAACGTACACCCTCAACTCTAGCAGGAAGCGGACTTCGGGAAGAAGAAAAAAAAATAACTAAAACGCAGCCTCCTCACACGTGGGTGCGCTGCTAACGAGCACACATACCAACCTCCGAGTTTCTGTTTAGGACTGACTAAAAGATGCACCCGCGCGGCTGTTAGCTGCGGGATACGTGCGACAGAAAAGCCGCTAGTGGCGCCTCTCGCGGCGCCATCGCCGCAACCAGGCTCCGCCGTTGTCACTTGCGCCCGTGTGCGCGCGCGAGTTTTCAAAAAATGGCCTCATCACGGACGCCCAACGAGTGTGGTCGTTTACGAGACAATGCGAATGGGCGCTTGTGCGGAAAAGGACTTTGCAATCGCTCTGTGTCAGCAATCGCGAAAGGGTGGCTCTCTTTCGTGTGCTCTCCTTCGCCCCCTCGCTGTTTTCCCAGGCATACGGGAACCGGCGTCCTTGCCGGCGTTTCGGGAAAGAACTCCGGTCGCAGGAGGCCATAGAAGAATAGTCACGCTGGCTTCCCGACCGCAGTGGCATTAGCAAGGTTCTGCGTACCAACAAACTCCTCCGTGTAGAACCCCACGTTCCGAAAAAAAAAAATTAAAACTGTCCAACCTCAGGCCCCGTCCCTTCCCTTCGCATCCCTAATCAGTTTGGTCTTCCCACGCCTGCTGCGTGTGCGTGCGGCGGTTTGTTTTGTTTGCTTGTCCGGTCTCACTCACTAACAAACAAGTACGCAGCCCCGTCATTGTTCGCCCCAAAAGAGTTCGAAGTAAGCAGTCGTACGAGCTTTTGGTGCCCGCCGCCGGAAAGGAGGCTTACAAGAGAAGTCAACCGCACGGTCGAAGACACACAAACGCGCGCCAGCAAGAAGTGGGTAGGCAGTGGTCGTTGCAAGAAACAACTGTGACCGGGCTTTTCTCGCATATCCCCGTAGCAAGCTCGTCACCAACTATTCCTCTCCGCGCCTGTCTCGCGACGAATCGACCACGTATATGAGCACACCCACCGTTCAGCAATTTGAACGGAGCTATCCGGCAGTCGAAAAGCTGTCAGCGTGAAAGTGTTCCCATCCTGCTCGGCAGCGGGCATGAAACTCTCGCACAACGGGGGCGCCTACTTTGAAGCATTCAGTCCCCGCTTTTTTACCGGGAGCTGGACAAAAAGGATAGCAAAGGGCAAGGGAAGCCGCGGTTTCACGGTCAGTCCGTACGTCCGGAACCGAAAAAGATAAAAAAAGTGATCGACGACCGTAGTTTGACCTGTTACGATCGCTTCCTTGATTGGCCTGACTCATCTGCTTGTGTTCTTGTATGGCGTCAGTTAACGAAGAATAACACGAAATTCGTGATGTTCACGTTTATTGAACGATTTCGTGTGTGACAAAGTATTGAAGGTGTGCCTGGGTGTGTGTGTGTAGAGGGTGTCTGTGTGTGTGCGCATGGAGACATCCCAATAAGAAGGCTGCCAACGAGTTGCTAGCCAATCAGTCTCCTTCATCGCCAACATTATCCTTATTTCTCGTAGTGAAGTGGCAACAATAAGGCAGATTCTCCGATCGTCCTCTTAGAGCGCCTTGGCGCCCCCACAAATATCTTAGTAGAGAATTGAATACTGTAATTCTAAGAACAAAAAAAAATTGCCAGTTCTGCCAAAGCACTTTCTTATAACACTTATACTTGGGTCGAGATTCAATGTGGTTTGTGAACGTTTGGACCCTCGCTACCGCACTGCAAATAAGCTGTCACTGAGGCCCTGCAGGGGTGAAGCCAGGAATTTTTTTTTTCGGGAAAGGCCCACTTGTTGAATACCTTGAAAAATACCTATTTTCATTATTTTTCCTTGGTAAAGCACCTCCTTCATCCTAATGTGAGGGGGAGAAAGGGTCAGGCCTATAGGGAACCAGTCCCATCCCGTGCTGCCACACTTCTATAGGCAACCCCTCTGGTTACAGGCCTGACTGGAGATATTCCGTATTGAGAGGAATTCTCATGCTCCGGAGTGTAACCAGATGCGCGTTCTCGAGGGTTCGACCATTACAAAAGATTCAAATGTAAAAGCATGCGTCACTTGATGTGAATAATGGCAAGGGGAATGATAGCGTTAGCATTATGAATTCGGAAAGAACTTGAGAACCTGTTTCTTGTTATAAACGACGAAAATATTGAACACACGTCTCATGTGCGTAACTGGCAGTTGTCGTTACTCGATGCCTGATATAAAATGCAAGAATAGGACATGTAGTATGCATACAAAATTACAGCTATCCAGCTAAACCCGCTCGAAGCGACAACCTCATTACAGCATACTGTAATAAGCTTGCGATCCAGTAACATCTCGTTTTCTAACAGCATACGCTGTATGACACTTACAGGTTCACACTATCTATAGGGTGGGAAACACTGGCGGCACAAATTTGTACTAAGCAAACGCAAGGTTCATTGGTTTCATTGATATACACAAAAGCACAGGATGGGACTGGCATATTGAAACAACGCTGCAGTGAAAGGCGGGAATGACTTCTTTGCAGTGTTCATTTCTGGCGAACGCTTGCAGGGCCGCAACTATACATGTGTGGCCTCAGGGCACTTATATCCCGTAACAGTTTCCACCAGCCCCTTAGGAACCGGGCGCGTATATATATCGCGACACTCTTCTGTGGCATATCCCCCCCCCCCCATCCCTTTTGACAGCGATACCATGGCGCAGCCACACATTTCGTGTTCCCTTGCCACCGCCTTCTTGTGTTTATTTCCAAGCTGATAAACGCGTTCGTTGACAGGCCGCAGGCGCCGTTTCTTAATTCGCCTCCAACTGTCTCGCGGCCATTTGGGGCACAGTCGAGGCGCGGCCGGCTAAATGGGCCCCAATTACACAAGTTGCTCTTCGCCGTGCAGCGGCCGAGCGACGTGCAGCCATGCGTCTAAGCGGCCGAATTAGGCCCACTCGCTCTCACACATGGGGCCACGAACCCCGACCGCCCCACGCGAGGGGACAAGCGCGAAACATGTCCGGCACAGACACTGGATGGTCAGGGATATGGCATATACATAGTTGCATAGTTGCCATTCACAAGAGAGCGCCCCGCCACGGTGGTCTAGTGGCTAAGGTACTCGGCTGCTGACCCGCAGGTCGCGGGATTGAATCCCGGCTGTGGCGGCTTCATTTCCGATGGAGGCGGAAATGTTGTAGGCCCGTGTACTCAGATTTGGGTACACGTTAAAGAACCCCAGGTGGTCGAAATTTCCGGAGCCCTCCACTACGGCGTCTCTCATAATCATGTGGTGGTTTTGTGACGTTAAACCGCACGAATCAATCAATCATTCACAAGAGACCTGTCTTGACGTCTGATGGCTGGCAGTGCATACGGGTATCACGGACAGTTAAACAGAGTTGTAACAGACAGCCTGTTTCGAAGCGCTACGCACAAACACGGTATCAGTG
Organism: Rhipicephalus annulatus; assembly: GCA_013436015.1. Classification (NCBI taxonomy): domain Eukaryota; kingdom Metazoa; phylum Arthropoda; class Arachnida; order Ixodida; family Ixodidae; genus Rhipicephalus; species Rhipicephalus annulatus. The sequence goes on along the minus strand of WOVY01001919.1, from coordinate 296,694 downwards.
AGCGTATAAGCTGATCTGTATTCGTCAAGCTTAGTAAGGTAAAGAAATCGATAATTTTAGGTTTCGCTCCAAACCTACCGTCTTCTATTGTCATATATGCTGTGCATCTTGGCATACAACAACGTCCAGTGCATGGCCCTGCATGCCGACCACCGCTCGCCACTGAATGAGATAGCTACACACTCTTAAAAAAAATGGAGTGACGTACTCTCCATTTAGGGAGGAACGGCGATGTCCCCAATGTTCGTCTTCAAATAGAGAAACGTTGCTCCCTCATCCACGGAGAAACACGTCGCTCCTTATGAAAATCAACATGGCTGCCCCCCGGCGAAGCGAGTAGGCTTAGCAAATGCAACGATTCTCGACTGGTAAGGAGTACACGGCACTGAAAGTTACAAAAAATGGTCCCGCTGAGCTTGATATTGAACGAAATTATTATAAAAACAAGCAGACGAACCTGTGGCGGTGAACACACCGCGAAAGAGAACGATGGAGCAAGTACGTTTCGTTCGGTCAGCGAAGCCACGTTCACTCCGAAAGACACGGTTTCTGCAGAGCCCTCACCTGAAGAGTGCATGCTAGGCTTGCTGTATTTATTTCTCGCAGATTCACATAGTGTAGCGACGTTATCCATGCGCTTACGGGTCCGCAGGTCACGAGATGTGCCTCCGAACCGTACACTCGATCGCAGCGAAACCATTCCGAATCCGTAGTGCAGCTTTGATAGATAGATGTTCAACAATATATAAATGGCTGGAGGTGTGAGAGCGTCATAGCAATGAAGTAGGTGGTGGTAGGTGGCGCCATCTGGAGGGATTGGACAAAGGTAAAAAAAAAAACGTCGCGGCAGTCAACTTTTTGATGTTATTACCCACTATCACGGCTCCCTTGAGGATTGTTTACGCATCAACCCATTCAAGACCACTCACGCGCACCGAAGGCCTATTATGTGCTGATGCAATCCATATAGCTACAGATGCACACATGGTCACATAGTAACACAAATAGTACGCAACAAGTACACTAGCGTATACGCTAACAAGTACGCAACAAGAGCACAATCAACCATTCAAAACCAGCGGCTCACACCTCGACGTGTTTACTCACACTCTACTATGAAAGCGCGCCAGCTTATATAGCGAGGAATTTCGACTGACATGAGCGGCACAGGTTACAAGTAGGTTTTCTTACACGTTTTTTTACGTTTTTTATCAATACCACAACATGCGCACACGTAAATATATTGTATCTGATGCTTAGGTAAAGCTTAGTTAATAAATTGTTGCACAATAATGAACGGAATAATTTCTAGAGCTTATCAGGTTTTCACGAAGGCGGATGCCCCAAGCCGTGCTTAGAATGCCCACGGCAATTCGAACGCTGCGCCATCTGTCGACCACTGCCACAGTTACTTTTTTTTTTTTCTTGAAGCCTTTGAGAGTGCAAACACTCGCCGCGCGTTAGGCATTTCGGAGGTCACGTTTTTTTTTCTTCTTCTTACTTGGAGAGGGCGCAGCATGCAGACCAAACTTTGTCTCCGTCGTGGTAGGTGGTCTGTGTTCACGTCGACATCCTTTAGTTGTTTCGTCTTAACGTTTGCTTATATTATTTTTACGTGCGTACCACAAGTGTGGCCGTTAGCCATGGATATAGTACACCATTAGCCCTTCAATGACAATGTTTTTGATGCGGTATTGACCGTCCTAGCAGTGTATACGTACGTTACAACGCTGGTCTTGCGAGATAAATAAGCGATGACCTCGCATCCGACGGTATTTTTTCGTGAGCCATGACAGTGGCTGTTGGCGCCGCGGCAGCTCTCATACTTGAGTGTAGGAACTATCGCTGCAGTGCGCAAGTTTACTATAACTTTATAGAATGTTGTGCCTGCATACTTTTCCGCTTCAGATGCCTCTCGCGATTCGCCTCGCGTGTCAACTTGCAATCATAGGTGCGTGCCACAATTTTGTTGTTAGCGCTGTGGCTGTGATGGTTATTACTCTGGATTCGGAATACTCTTTTCACAAAGGTGAGTGAGCATTAGTACTTACTTGCTGTGCACAGCTGCTACTAGAAGTGCATTTTGTGTTGAGTTTCTCACGACAAAGGAGAATCATGGACGAGAAAGACATACTGCTCGCGTGCATAATTATTTCCTACTTCTCAGTGCTGGCATGGGCAATTCAAAACGAATGCGATTGAGAATTTGGTTTAACCTACAGAAGTCATTGGTTCACTTTTCACAAAAGTTTAGTTATGATGATGTTTAAAAAGTTTCTGATGGTTGTAATTTAGTCTGGCGAATAAACGCTCGGTGAAACTTCTTAGCCTGTTTCCCTTTGTGCTTTCACCTGCCGGGGTAGCATAGCCTTATTGGGTGTCGTGTGACTATGCTGATGGACGCAGGTTCGACTTCTGGCCACGGCGGCCGTATTCGAATGGGGGTAAACTGCAAAGAACATCCATATGGTGGTAGTGGCACGTATAACTCTATCAATTGTATATGATCGTACTTTCACGCATGGACTGTAGAGTGGTATCAGGTTTCCTACACTATTGAAATAATAAGTGTGATGCTTTTTTGCGCGCCTCGTTGAATTCATGAGTGCTGTTGGTGCCGTGCGAAACTAAAAATGCGTGGGCTTACCAAGTATGTCGACAACCGAAAAAATCATTATTTTTTTTTACACTCTAAGGTGATCGATAAAGCAAGACTGCTTGGGAAGCAGAGCTCCTTGTATTCGTGACAAATTGGTAGTATGAAACAACACGAGACACACATGGAAGTGTGCGGAGCATCGTGCGAATGCCTGACGATAAAAAAAAAAAGAGAGGCTTTTACTCTATACTAATAAAACAAAAGAAAACGCCATTCCTGCATTGCTTACAACAATCTTAGGTGAAAGCAATCGCTCGCGACTGGCCGCGGGCGGCTATAGGCTTGGCGTGCGCATGCGCGCGAGCAAGACCCCCGTGATTGAGGAGAAACTAGAACGCTGAAGGAGGAACGTTTCTCCTTCGGTCCTTGCCGCGAGAGGGCGCGACGGGTAAAGCGCCCGAAAGGGAGGAAGTCGCTGCGCCGAAGGAGGAACGGGGCCCGTTTCTCCATTCTCGCTCCCTTTTTTTTTAAGAGTGCACACCATAATAGTCGCATGCGCGACTCTCAAAGGATCTCTCAAAGTCTATTTGTCATTGGCCGGCACACCGACTTCTACAATAGACAGTTCTTCGGATGGCTCTGTATCTTGGCTAGTGAAACGCGATCTGTTATACGACTATATACGCCAGGTCCTGAGGAGCAGTGAGCAAATGTTCCTCGGCAGCACACACAAAGCACTTGCCGGCAAGCAACGTGGGACTATGTCGTTAGCGAATCGCGTTGCGCCAGAGGTGTTGCGATAAAATGACGCAATACGTATACCACATTCAGTAGCAGGACATATGTTTAAAAGCTCAGATGCAGACACTTACAATAATGCGATGTCAAGCTTCGCTTGAGAAAGCCACTTAACATTGGGCGGACTTTGACGTTACTTGGCCCATGAATTGTCCGAGGTGCGTGTATAACTTCGCCTTTGCACGCATAATACGCGAGGATAACAGAGAGACGGGGCCTATTTAATATGTTTCCTTGCTTTTTAAGCGAGGTAGTGACGGGCGCCTACACGTGCGTTCTATAAGCAACACATAGTGTAGTCGACAGTTTCACAATGCGCAAATAAGAGCGCTCATTATGTAAGGCAAAAAAAAACCGCAGAGTAGAAGAATCGGAAGGCGAATTTTATTCAAATGAAAGTATCTGGAAGAGTCTAATTACCTGCTTCTTAAAGTGCCACCTGTGTCAAGGAAACTTGAGCGAAAATTCTAGTTTTTTTACACAGGATCTGATTAAGAGTGTCCCAGACAAATGTTACTTTTTTGTCAATTCGCGCCAGCGGATGTCTTTATTGCTATGGTAGACGAGAAAGCACATATACATATAACAATATTATACAGCTAAGTTGTGGAGCACGAAGTTACAGCAGTATAATGCGACAACAGCGTGTTGAACAAGCTCTTCCCTCAACCGACGTCCTGGTAAAGTGTAAGAACAGTCGAATGTGTTTCCACACTGAACCCAAAATGCACGAAATGGGACTGCCTCGAAGAATATATATGTACACGACTTCGTTGTAACTGACACAGTGTATATATACTCACGACATATGACAGAAATATATCGCACTGTTAATGCTACGGAAAACCGCGAGAACATGGATTTATTCAAGTGGCTCGTTGATATCATGCTACATGATTTATCGGCGTCGAACTCAGACAGGAAACAGCACGGACTGAATCATGTATCGTAATATGCTCGCGACCAACTGAATTTCTTGTTCCCTGTCTCGGCTCTGTCTCGCCATCCAATTTTAACTGGCCGCATAAAAGGCCACACGCATAGAGTTCCGGGTTGCTATGCACTGTCGGCAAACTGCACAGATATATACACACTGAAAAGTGATGCGATTGAACCACGAAAAACATCTGAAGGTTCCTCTCTATCTCCTGTAACCTGAGCTCTTTCTCTGTCAAGGCTTTGGCCCCGCCCCACCACGGTGGTCTAGTGGCTAAGGTACTCAGCTGCTGACCCGCAGGTCGCGGTATCAAATCCCGGCTGCGGCGGCTGCATTTCCGATGGAGGTGGAAATGTTGTAGGCCCGTGTGCTCAGATTTGGGTGCACGTTAAAGAACCCCATGTGGTGAAAATTTCCGGAGTCCTTCACTACGGCGTCTCTCATAATCAAATGGTGGTTTTGGGACGTTAAACCCCCCAAATCAATCAATCAATCAAGGCTTTGGCCCCACTGATATATTTATAAACCCCAGTGATGGACCTTCTATATTCAGTTCATTCTATGAACCCAGAAGTATACTCCCGTAGAAGCAACTCCGCACACCGCTGTCTTACTTTAGCCTACAAGCGCGACTACAGCAGTGCAGTTGGGTAAGACTATTAGGTGGTTATTCAGCATAACCTCCTCAGGGGAGAAACGATGCCCAAATAGTTCACCTATCTTCACGGCGACCACACCGACCACATTTGCCCCGACAGGGGATCTCAGTGAGAGGCTGTCGCCAAGGGACGTTATTCGGGGGTCCACGTGCATACGAGACGCAGACAGAAAAGAAAAAAAGATGCACCGCTTCGCGATGCGCCTCCGGGCGCGAGCCATTGTTCGGCCGAAACGTTCGCCTAACGACCCCTGCGCGTCCTGTGTTCCCCGGCGTGGTCACCTGTCCGTCGCCCGCAGCAACGGGTGTCGCTTGTCCGTGTCCCCAACGCACACTCGTAATGCTCGCTCGGCGTGATTCGGTCATGTGAACTGGGTTAATCTTGGGAGCACGAGGTGGCGCGCGGTGCACTGCCTGTCAAACTCGAAACGGTGCAGCGTGCGCCGTTTTCCTCCAAGCCGAAGCGATCGTTTTAGAAACGTCCGTGTACGCGGGGTTTCTTATATTTAAGCGCGTGTATACGCAACGCGACGCTGGGAAGCTAGCCCCGTTATTAAACAAGGTTAAAGCCCCCGTCTGCGATAAAGGATTCTAGCGGAGGTGTCACGTCTGCTTGATGTGCATGTATACCCCGAGTTAGGAATGAGAGGCCATGCACTAACGGGGCTCGTTCCGTTGTGTAGTTCTATTATTACATGAGCGCCCGGGCGAAAAACAGTCTGCATTTAAAAACGGAGCGTCCCGCAGCCGCTCATGCGTTCACACCGACGAACGCTGTCGCTGAGAACGATAAGAAACCGCGACGCCTTATAGACTTTCGCTGCACTTTGTAAGCCGTAAAGTCGAGACAGTTTAACTTGCTTAGAGGAGTTGTGTGTTGATGGCAATATAAATGTACTCATAGTTTTTCATATGAATACCCGTTCTTCCAATGATTTTCACTCGTTTATTTATTATTTTTTTCCAAAAGCTTCGCGCTCGTGCCTCCTATTTGGCGCGTTTTTAAATATCAGCGATCAATGCAGGACTGACCTCAGCTTTAGCAAGTGCGTTCTGTATCCCATGATTAAGCTTGTGGGATTGAGGAAAGCAGTGCGCCTAGTATAATACAACGAATTTAAACCGAGACGAGGTTTGGTGGCGTCGCTTTAATTGTTCACAACACGTACTCCGGTATGTAAATATGCATTGCTAGTTTCCCCCAATGCAACTTAAATCTGTCGCCTGCCGAGCTAGTCTGCGTCCGATCACATGAAGATGTCGAAGACTGAAGGGAAGGGCGTGAAGATAGCTGCAGCTATATTCGACCGAATTCGCCGAGGCAACTAAAAGCACTCTGATCGGTCTCTCGTCTGACGCAAGTGCTTTCAGAGCGTGGTCTAATGTGGTTCTTAAATATCGAATTTAACCTTGGATAGGTTGAAAGCACCACTTTGAATGTTCCCTCTTTGCGTACAAAAGTGCTAGCCGGAGATATTTGCAATAAGCATTTGATGCCGTAAAACTGATTAGCTTATTGGAGTGTTTAATTAGGTGCTTCGGGTCTCAATTACGCGTTTGACGTAAATTCAGCATTCGTAAATTCATAAGACGTTCAGAGGTAAGACACACCTCGAAGAAAAGAACTGGCTTGAAGAATCTGTGTACCTGGAACCGAAATCTCGGCACCGATAAGTTGACGGTCTTTGGGGCATGGAAAACTCGACATTTCAGAATGTCCCGTTTCCTCCTTTAGACGTGTAAAGGACAATTATACCTTCGCATATGAACACATATCTGTTAGGTAATAATGAACTGATTTGAACGAAGCATGCACATCAATTGGGTTTAACGGTTAATTTTACGTTTGACCCCAGCGTATACGGTGCCAACGGAAGGATTGGAAGATATCAATGTCAATAAAGGACTTAATGTGAATAGTTCCATTTCTGTCTAAAGGTATAATTTTCGAATTTATTTATGCATGCGTATTTATTAGTATCTAGGGTTTTACGTCCCAAAACCAAGAGATGATTACGAGAGACGTCGTAGGGGAGGGCTCCGGAAATTTTGACCATCTGATGTTCTTTAACATGCGTTGACATCGCACTATACACGGGTCTTTTCGCCTGAACCGAAATGCACCGCGGCGGACATGTATAGCCGTGCTCGAGCAACACACACGGATGGATGTGAAGATGGGGAAGGCTGCGAAGTACGGTAACGTCAACTTCTCTCTTACCTTTAACATATATTTTGCTAATTTGTGATGCCTTATATGCGACTTGTATAGCATCCGAGTAACCTTTCACGCAATGTAAGCTAAATAAATTGTTGACGTAGGGCGAATACAAATGGGGTATAATTGTGACCAACATTCTACACAGACACGAGTAGTATACAGTAACTCATTGCATCGTCAGCAGCCCGAAATTTGAGCCCATCATTTAATGCGCCGGACGCCAGGAAGAGACGAACCGCTGCATTGTTTGCTTTTCGGCTTCAACAATGCCCACGATCAAAGCGAAAAAGATGTCCCACTATGGGACGCTCCCAAGCATCCGAAAGGAGACGTGCACTCAAACTATGGACTTCGGTTTCATTTAGACGGCAGTAAATGTATAAGGGCATGCCTCGATGTTCAATATAAACAATAGAGAAGCGACAGAGAGGAGGCAGATATACTGCTTGATGGGCAAGCGTAAATATATATGCCTACTCTTGCACTGGCACATCCTCCTCCGACGCTCACGATCATGCAGACGGGTACATGCAATCTCCCATGCTTTTACGCTGAACAGCGGCGCAATGCGTAGATTGCGCCCACTGTTGCTCCGACTATTGGCTGCGTCACATGGTGTGACCATCGGGAGGCGACCGAGATTTTTGTCTCACCGTGGCCATCGTCGCGGTCCGAGTGCCTCGAATAGCTGTCGGCCGGACTCGGTGGCCTGGGCATGTGGTGGTGCGCCATAGGGTGGAGCGGGTGGTGCTGTCCGAAGGGCATGTGCACGAGCCCCTGCGCAGCAGCGAGGCTAGCAGCGGCGGCAGCGGCGGCCGCCGCCGCCGCCGCCGCGGCTCCTTGGGCACCGGACTCGCTCAGGATGTCACGGATGAGAAAGGACGGGGGTGCCGGTCCGCCGGGCATCGCGTCGCCGTCGTGCTGCTGCCGCGAGCACTTGGACTGCTGCTGGCCCGGTGACAGGTCCACGGTCATCGGGCTCGTGGTCTTCGCCGCCACCCTACGTCCGTCGACGCGCAGACACCGTCGCTCCTCGCGCGGCTCGGTTGAACCAGTCCACCCCCACTGGTCCAAGTGAGGCGACGTGCTCCCAAACGACGACGTCCTTCCTGCGAGCTGTTCTTCACCAGGGATCCCGCTGGGCGCGAACGGGTCACCGTAGCCGCGCTGCGTGTTAAGCCGTGACAGCTCCAGCCGTCGTCGCCGATTTTAGGCTGCGTCGTCGGAAGCAGCTGAGCGGAGTCCGAACGCCCAACTGTACTGGCCGCCGTCGATTGTCCGTCGGGTTGAGCGTGATGTTTCGTGGCGGGTGGTCAGTGAGGGAAGCCGCGCACACCACTCACTCGCAGGAGGTCGGGGGAAAAAAATACGAATAACGACGCGCAGCTCCCGTGCAGGGATCACGGACAACTCGCCGCCGAGTGACTGGCCTCCGGCACCGATCCGCTGGTTCCGCCTCCTGGCAGGGGCGGTCTTTCAGTCCCCGCCTTTCTACGCCAACGTCATTCTAGCCGCCGTCCAATGGAGACGCGGCTTTGTGCCTCTTTCGCACAGGCGCCCGGCGTTACACGCGTGCGCAGCCGCTCAATTCCCGCTCGGCGTTCGCGTTTCTTCCTGCTATACTTTATCGCGCGCAACGCACACGGAGGTGGGATGTCAAAGGAGAAGGAGGAGGCGGTGGTGCCACTCGCTCTCCTCTAGGGGGCACGCCGGCGTCTCTGCGCGAAATAAGCGGTTCGTTTTCGGTGATTAGGAAAGCGCCGCACCGATAAAACAAACACACGTTTCTCGGGAAGTGGAGGAGAGAAAGGAGGAGAGGCATGGGACGCGTGGGAAAACGACAACAACAAAAAAAGTAGAACCTGAGGACTCGACGGAGGGTAAAACGAACGGATAGACAAGAAAACTCGACAAGAGTGTGAGAGAGAAGCGAAGAGGAGATATATTGAAGACCGGGCAGCAAGAGCCAGGCGCGCGAGGCATTTTTCTTGCTCGAACGAACTGCAGGCAGCGGCTTCGCAGAGAAGCCATCGCCACGCAAACGGTAGGCGAGTTCACGGTGGCGGCGTCAGGTGGAGACACTGGATTCATTAAAATTTATCAAGGAGCTCCTCCTGCCTGTGTCTTCTTCATTCTCGCATCGGCGTGCGGGGCTGGTTCAGCCTCGCGCGAATCTGACGCGTTTCCCTAAGTACTTTCCGACTGCAATATTAATTCGTTCCAGCCGATTCAACGCTGTTTCTTTTTTCCCCGCTTTTAGAAATGCCATACTCATTTCCCTCCTGCACGCCGCGCTTCCCTCTCTCTCTATCCTAGCAGTCGCGAGGTGATATGTTCGTCGGGCTCGCCGCTGTTGAACATCGTTCTTTTCGCGCTTTTGAATCGACACTAATGCCATCTGGGGAGGGGCTGGCAGTCGTTGAGGCGAGCGTGGCTAACGAGGCCGCGGAAGGAGGAGAAGGAGGTGCCGAAGACTTGTTTTAAACGACCAGTTTAGGTCGCCCACTCTTAATTAGTCGCGGCAGCCATGCAAAGGAGCGGAGTCTCCTCGAAAAAGCCCTTCTCGCGTGCGCGACCAACTCGAGCGTAAGTGAGAGCGGAGAAAAAAAAAGAGAGAGAGTGAAGTGGAGAGGGTTCCCGGCGGAAAGTGGAGAAAGTGAGCAGACGTGTTGAAAAGCGCGAAGAGCGGGCAGTTTGTCTTCGCTCCTTCCGCCCCGCTATTTATTTATTAATTTCTTACTTTCGCTTGCATAGATCGTTCTCGTATAAGACGCTGTATGGCAGTCGTGTCGCGCATCCCCCCCCCCTCGCCCTTAAAGAAGCTCTCCTTTTGTTTGGAGGAGACACCGCCGAGAGGAGTCTGTGTGTTTTAACCGGGTCGTTAGTCTGCGCCGCTACTCCCTTAATGCCGCGAGTATATAGAAATGGCGTCGAATGAATTATGGTTCGGCTCGCGCGTTTATGGGCTCGGCGTGGTGTCTGGAAGCTCGGAATAAACGCGTCAGTCATAAGCGCGGCGATACGTAAAGCGCCCGCGGATATGAGCGTTCCCGTTTCCGGTCACCCCCCCCCCCCCCTCAATTGTCTTCATTCGTTTTATTTCTTTTTTTCTCTTTCATACTTGAGTGCCACTTTGGTTCGAGAACTGTGCTCCTGGTAACGGTCTCTTATTGAAATTAAGGCGCAGACACACGTTATTAATGAAGCGCTTTGTGTAAAGAACCGAGCGTTGCGTCTGCGACACTGATGGGCAAATATATACGCTGCTTTGATTCGGCTGTTTGCCCGTGGCTTCTTTCGGCTAGACGTGCACGTGAGTAATGGTGGTCGGCAACTCGCGGTGCGTTATGTGGCGTCCGTATACGCTGGCAACGAGCGCAAGAACGTTTGTCTGCGCTGTGACATAGCCGGCCACGTGGATCCCTTGCAAGACGTGTCACGGGCGCTGGCCGTGGCACGCTCCTTGCCGTGGTTCTCGGCTGTGAAGTACACTGAGTGAAGTATACGCGAATGGCCCACAAAGTAAAGCACTGGTATCTGCAGCTACATGCGATAAGAACCGGTCAGCTTATGCGTAGTGTTGCGATTTCAGCGAATAAAAAAAAATGGCTGTTAAGGAACAGCAGCAGTATCCGACGGGGTGGATTCGGTGTTGAAGGATGCTGCTGGCCTAGGAGGACGCGGGATCGACCCATGCTGCGATGGTCGCATTTTCGGTGGAGGTCAAGAGAGAAATAAAGATGCAAGGAAAGGCAGGGAGGTTAACCTGACGCACATCCGGTTTGCTACCCTGCACTGGGGAAGGGATAAAGGGCAGAAAAGAGCGGTGGAGGTCAAACTGCTATAGAAGCCCGTGGGCTTAGATTTATGAGCACGTTACAAAAACCATGTATTGGAAACTTTTGGCGCCTTCAACTGTGGCATGCCGCCTAATCATATCGCGGTTCTGTCATTTATTTATTTATTTATTTCAGAAATACTGCCAGCCTCACACATGAGGCCTTAGGCAGGGGTGGGTGATACAAAAAAGGAAACAAATATAAAGATACAACAGGAAAGAAAACACTTCACGTAGAGCTGCACCATCAAGAACTAGTGCATCAAAGTAAAACGCCAGTACTTACACAATTGTAGTGGTTTACGCGTACACGTACAAAAAAAAAACATTTCTCAGAAGATATTTCTCAGAAGATATTTCCCAGAAGATATTAGCGGAACGCCAAGGGAAGCATACGCAGACCTAAACCTTCCGCATGTGACAAAAGGAAGCGAATACGTGACGTCAGCATGCACACAAAATTGACGCGCGAAACGGCTCAACAAGCCGAAAAAGAAATCATAAAATTTTAAGCATCTTTGAACATGTGTGTAAATCACTGTTGAAGTATAGCCCAATAAAGGAGGTGACTTTCGGACATACGAACTAATGCCTAATTCCAGGACACGCCTTATTAGCGCTTGGGCTTTTAACTCAATATAAAAAAAAGCAAACCCCTATAACGACAGAGATGCGTATGCACTGCGAAACTGCTTGTGCACTGCGGCTGCTTTTTTTTTCTTTTGTATACTTGTTTGATGTAGCTCTCATAATGACTGTTGCATTCATATATCAATGTGCCTGTCTCGGTCGTGTGCACTTGCACTGTGCACTTTAAGGTATTATTATTATTATTATTATTATTATTATTATTATTATTATTATTATTATTATTATTATTATTATTATTATTATTATTATTATTATTTCGTGTTTAAACAGCCATTGTATACCACGCAAAAGGCGGGAAGGCAGTTAGTGAAATTTTTAATGTTTCCATCTGCACCGTCAGCCATGAAATATTCATCTGCAGCTTCTTGGCAATAGTAGTTCCAGAATGCCGTCATAGCACTCCTTCTCAGCACTCTAGGCAGCTTCCTAGTGGCTGCAGGTGCCACATAGTACAATCCAAGTGAGCTCTATGTGATTTCGGGGCCGAGATAGCCTGCGGGGTCGATTCTCGTGAACATTCGTATATCATCTGCAAAATACCAACAGCCAATATAGCTTGGAAGGTATTTTCAATTAATTTTGAAGTTTGCGTGAGTGACCGACTTCATAGCGCTATAGACACCCTTGGAGGTGACCCCGCGGTGACCTCCTACTACCCTCACGTCACCACGCTGAGATAAAAAAACAACACAAGTTATGATGACGTCATATCGAGCATTTTTTATTCTTATTTTTCCCGCGTTAGTTTCCAAAGTGTATATATTTCTCGGCGGCTGGTTGCGAGTGCGTGGCCGTGGCGCACGCTTGGAAAGTTTTGTTTTGGCGACATTGATTGATTGATTGATTGATTGATTGATATGTGGGGTTTAACGTCCCAAAGCCACCATATGGTTATGAGAGACGCCGTAGTGGAGGGCTCCGGACATTTCGACCACCTGGGGTTCTTTAACGTGCGCCCAAATCTGAACGCACGGGCCTACAACATTTCCGCCTCCATCGAAAATTCAGCCGCCGCAGCTGGGATTCAAACCCGCGACCTGCAAGTCAGTAGCCGAATATCTTAGCCACTAGACCACCGCGACGGGGCGAAATGTTGTTTTGGCGACATTCCAGTCCCGTTTCCCATTCGAAAGTAATTCTTGATGCGCACCGTGTGGAAGAGCGTCAAAGTTCTGTGTGCTGACGTGGACAAGAGCTGCACACGCTAGGTGGCGACCATTGCACCAAGTTTTTGGAACTCGCTCAAACCTAAACTGAAACGGATTGATAATTAGGGGCCCGTAATTAAATTATCTGTCGCGTGTTGGAGCAAACTATGTGTCGTGTCACGACTAACAGGCCCCCAGCCACGCATTGCAGGTAAAAAAACAAGAGGCCAAAGTTTTTGTGTCAGTACCCCTTTAAGTTCTTTGTTGTGGTTTTGCACGCACGCCAGATTTCTCCACAATTATTTACGTGATAATAATAATAATAATAATAATAATAATAATAATAATAATAATAATAATAATAATAATAATAATAATAATAATAATAATAATAATAATAATAATAATAATTAATATTACTATTATAATTATTATTATTATTGTTGTTGTTGTTGTTGTTGTTGTTGTTGTTGTTGTTGTTGTTGTTGTTGTTGTTTGTGCGATAACGCGTGGTATAGCAAACTTATATACCACTTTCGATATATAACAAGCAGATAATATGCACTGATCCCGATTGGCATAGCAATATGAAGCCGTTGCTTGATGTGCTATGGAATGTACGTGTATAAAAGATGCCATAAACCGGCACATGATGCACACGTCAGTGGTTTTCAACGGGCAGCTTCAGCGCGTCGGCCGAAGAATTGCGATGATATGTCTCATGCAAACTTTAAGCGGCGCATTTATTTTGCAGCGTCATAGCAAGGCTTCCCACACTTTGAGGCACCAACAGAAAACTGCAAACCGAAGTAAGCGGCCGCAGTATGACCCTGTTAGGGTAATTTCCTTTCATACCGCGATGCGGCAGCGTATACACGCGATATAATATGCTCTCGCGAGTAGTCGCAAAATGCGAGGAACACACATGAGGCGCAGCGAAGAAGTTTACCAATAAGCAAACAGCTAAAATCGCGAGAGATAAGCCCAACGCTGTCTGTCCGTGGCCCAATTTAATGCACAAAGGCACGTTACAGGCTTTATCGACAGCAAGACGACGAAAAGGCTTGACGCTGCCCCGAATCACCCTAATTCGCGATTCTTACAGCACCAGGCTCGCCACTTCGGGAAAACGGCAAGTGATCACGCATCGTATATAGAGTGCGTGTGCATCCACGGACGCACTGGCATTTCGTCTGTGCGAAGCCCCTGGCAGTGTAGGTCCTTACACGACGCGCATACAATGGATTCATCGCTGTTGGCCGCTCTTCGGCTGACTATAGAGTCTCCCATCGTCATGAAAGCACGCCTTACTTCCTATAAGCTCGATTCATTGGCTCTCGCCTCGCAGTTTATATCACACTCCACAACTTTTCCGTGAGTGACGCCTGCACGCTTCGTTGTGGATTCGATGAGTGCATCGCCCGAAGCGATTTTGCACGTTACGTCATTGTCACGCAAGTCGTATGTGCTTCCTTTTTACGCCACTTGAAAAAAAAAAAGTCGGTGCTTCAGGTAATTTCCTACTGTTCGGCTAGCTTGTCACACTAGCTTAGGAAGGAAGGTGTTTAAGGTTCGGAATGGGCGCCCCTCGATGACTCGACAAGTACATCAAGCATCTCGGCACAAAAAGCAGAGATTAACTTATCCGATCTGGCTAAGCGCCGCAAAATCGCACGTCTTAACCTTTATCATAAATTCTTCCATTCTTTGTCTTTCGATAACCCATACATCAGAAGAGCCCACCGCATTTCCCGCAACAGTCACTGTAACGCAGTATATCCACCACAAGCCCATACTGTGACCTTTCATCAATCGTTTTTCCTGCGCACAGCCCAAGACTGGAATGACCTGCCCACCGAAGTCACCACCATCATCGACACCCAAGCATTCAAACGGCTCATCGAAACTATCCCATCATAACTACCATTATATTGTTAGCCTTTGTAATACCCACTCCCTCATGTAATATCCCAACCGGGACCTTTGAGGTAATAAAATGAATGAATGAATGAATGGATTGCTCGGTGGCAGCGCGAAGGACAAGAGCCGTTGTCCAGTGAAGAAACGCTTTATTGCAGCTCTCAGCCGTCTGCCCGGGTCCAAGTCCGAACCTCCACCCTCTCTTTTCACATTCAAACACCCTCTTTTCAACTCTCAGTCAAACAAAGGGTCTGCGCACAAGCCAATTACACGTGGGGACTTGCATCACCCCAACCAATTGCAGGAAACACATTCATAACAGATACGGCATTGATAAAGAGGACGTTACCCAATGCATCACGCGAGGTGATAGGTTCTGGGCGCAACGTGTGTTGTCACACTGTCTCCCATGTCAGCTCGTGTATCGGCTGACATCGATCGGTATAGCCGTTCTCAGCAGCTATGTTCAATTCTACGCCGAAGAAGTCCCATTCAGAGACATGAAAATTCCTTCCTCCAAACGTGGACAAAATTCCCAGCATATTTTCCTGTACAACAGTACTAATTCCCGCCCCCATCCACGCATACACATACTATATTTGATTGATATGTGGGGTTTACCGTCCCAAAACCACAATATAATTATGAGAAACGCCGTATAGGAGGGCACACATACTATAATTACACGTGTCTGACGTACTGGCGACTTTCTAAATCATACTAGCCCCTCCACTGCCGCACAGCGAAAGCATGACTTTATTAATTCATATAGCGTTAGTACACTGCACATCGTGGGCTTCAAGTTTAACACCAATAGTGAACTAGAAATCGCTCCGCGTAAATATCAGAGACAAATCTCAAAGGCTATGCTTGCGGGGTCCATGCGGCCAGAACCGATTGCAGCAGATGAAGGCGCACTGTGGTCGCTAATTATCGGTCGTCATAAGGGAGTTTAACCAATTCCTGAAATGTCCCGCAATATCACAGAGATTACCCTTTTCTCTATGGCTCAAACTGACAGGCGAAAATTCCCCGAAAAAAGTGAAGATTCCCTGCACGGAACATCACTGGTTCCCAGGCTCGAGCTCCGTCAGCTCTCTCACTAACCTCTGTTCGTAGAAGTCGCCATACACACAACAACACTCGGTAATGACGTATCGTGAGGGGGGGAGAGGGGGGCAAGCTCGCCCGCATGCTGCAACTATATGTCTCGGTCAGCCAAGTGAGGCACGGCGCCATGCTCCCGACCGGGTTGCAGAAATTAGTTGCCTTTTCTCATCTTCTAACCACTTCCACCACCACCAGCCAAGTGGTCGCGTCCGAGCGGCATTCTCAAACGGCTCACGTGAATGCCAAACAATGAACTTAAAACCAGACGACCGCGTTTGGCATGGTCCTTGCGAGACGCGCTTCCCGGTATAGGCTTTCTCCTTTTTGTCCCAAAGGGGGGTGACTTTGACGACTATATTCTCGTGACCCATGTGAACGACGGAGTCTCCTCTGTTCCCACGCATTGGTCTTACAAGTTCCCCTTCGCGGAACCGATCGGTGTCGTTAGATGGTGCGTCAGGAACTCGTTCCGCGTTCTGCATGCAGCACCCGCCAAACTTGCACCATACAACATGCCGCTAAACTGCTTGTATGGAAATAAACGCACCGACTCTGCAAGCGCACGTATGGTGTTTTACGGTTACTCAGGCGGATATTGGGCACCTTCGAATTGGTGAAGCTCAATGTCTTCATGAAACGACTTCTATTCATTGTATAGCGTAAATGGGTGCGAAAAATGCTGCACCGCATACAATACCCATTTGCCCGTTGCCTTCATTAACAGTTTCGCGCCGCGCGTGGCCTTCTATGGGTGGGGACCTCGTGGTTAACAGGCCCCCGCCATGGTAGCTGAGATAACGTGGTTCATCAGTGCCGTATCAGCCAGTATAACGATGTCGTCTGAATACGCATGCACGAGCAGAGCGCTTAGTAGTGTTCTTACGCACCACCGTGAAACAATGTCCCTTGTACTGATTTTTTTAATTGTGGCTTCTCCGCAATAGTGTTGTTATTGTGGCGAAGCCAGCTTGTTGCATTTCCGTTATTGTTTGAATTTTGCTCGTAATCATTTGCAAGCAACCGTGTTTCCCTGAAAGGTCACCTTTGCCGCGGTGGTGTGCGAGTGTCCATGGCGTCTTCGCACTGATCTCGAGGTAACCTGTCCCGTTTGCGGGCCACGAGGTTGCCTTTCGACTGGACAGTATGCCCAAATGCCGCGCGCACGTGTACTTGAGTCTCTATCCATGGCACCGAGACCAGAACTCATTCGAAGCCTTTGCTCATGACATCCTTCGTGACTCCGATGCAGTATACCATCATTAAAGGGCTCAAATGAAATGATTGTGTTATTTCAAAGAGACTTCGATTCACGTTGTAAGGAAATTCATACAGCACAAGTAAACAGTACCGGAAAGCGCTCTCTATTAGATGCGAAGCAGCTCTTTGACTAGCCTGCGTAACGCTGTCCTTCCGTTCACATCACTCCCCTCGCCGCAGGTGTTGGAGTGGTGCCAAGTAGCTCACGGCCTTCTAGCAAAGCGTGGTGACGTCTCTCTCCCTCGCCTGTCACGCGCTAGCCACGTGTCAGCTCTCTCTCTCCCTTTTTCCTCTCCACCGCTCGCAACGCTCTAGCCCACTCCTCACGTGGGCATCACCTACCCACGCCACCTCTCTCCATCTGTCAGCGAGAAGCCGCGAGCCGCTGCTTACCGCGCAATCGCGCCGCCAGGCGGCACGCCGTCGCGGCGGGCTTCCCGCTATATTAGAGTGTACCAAAAGTGTTGAGTGGCGAGACCACGCCTCGCCACCCGTTCCCTTCTATGTTGCCATGTAGTGGCGGCGCTGCAGTCGAATAGTACTGAAAGAGCCACCCGCCACGCGCAGGAACTGCTATGCGCTTCGGCTCCTCCGGCACGCTTTTTTGATGCAGATTTCTTCGTACCTGCCCATCATTCATGTCTAACACATGATGTCATAACCCTTGAAGTATGACACGCCAGCCAACTGAATACGAGCTCCATAAAACCCTTGTGAGCAATCGAAAATTGTTTTGTTGTGGTTAAACAGTTAAATCGGTTACTGTAGGTATGAAAACAATGAGAAAAAATTATGATCGGCACAGTCATGCTTTATAGCCTTTGCATTATTACACACGTTACCTGAAGTTAAATGTGCTTCGAATTACTTTTGTATTGTAAACATCGGTAGGAGCGCATCAGCTAGAACAGCTGGTAATGCGTTGATTAAAGAAAACATGGCTTCAGAGATGTGAAAGATCATCATTATTCAGAGCTTAACACAAGTGAGTTGCACTAAATCATAATAATGATCCTATTTACACGTAAACATTATTTATTATACAAAAACTTGTTTTCGGAGTCCACTGACTTGCAGTAAAAGTAATACTTACAATAATTGAACGACGAACCACTGTCAGAAGAAATAAGACACAGATGAAACAGAAAGGGTATGTCTCATTCTGACCATTACTTGTTGATTTTCTAAATTGTTGTTATGCATGGAGTGTCGCAAGGGAAGCTTCTAAATGAAGCCGTAACTATATCCTGTTGTCGCTTTCCTTTCAAGGCCATTTGCGTTAAACTTTTAAATGGTTTAGTGGGCCCAGTTTCAGATAGCACACGTACAACGCAGCGTTAGAGTAAATCTTTAGATTCGAAATACGATCCTACACACCACAAAAAGCTCGCAAACATCTTTAGTTCGGAGTTGGTTCGTCTTTAGTTCGGAGGTTGAAAAAATAAGTTGCATTCAAAGCTTCGAATGGTTACAAGTAACATACAGTGATAACCATAAAAGGCAGGATTTTCTCAATTTTACGGCCGTAAGTTCTGTCATTTATACCGGCTAGCCTGCTTCGCTATTATGTCCATCGCCAGGATTCACAGAAGTTTTCTTTTTCGAACAATTCTTCACATGCATGCGTGTGTGTGTTCCGGCTTTGAAGCGATGACAAAATATAGCAGCGTTCTTTTTTTTTTTTTACCAGCCGGTATGTAAGTCTGATCAGGAAGCAGTTGACTGTGCCCTTTCGCCTCATCTCGGTGGCATGTAACAGTGAATTTGTACACATGGCAAAATAAACATCATTATTAATGATATCTGCATCCATAATAATGAGTAATCACTAATATATTCGAAGCAGTATTTCATTGCCATTGGCTTTCGAAGGGTACCCAAAATATTCTTTGCAATAAAACATTCAGTTATGAAGCTACCGATATAGGTATACCTCATTAAAATATACCTATCGAGCCATGACTCAATGGAGTTATATTTGACACGATCTAGCTGGTTCTTTGATGGCTCGATCAAAAGGAGTTGACAGAGATAATTGTGTACAACCTCTGATGACGAAATTCAAGGGGCAGCAGGTGCACGCGGTGACACAGGTTCTGTAGGTGGTCTTCGTGGTAGAAGTCTCGGGCTGCTCCTGGCCCTCCTGACGATCTTGGCCTTTAGAATAGATAGGTGCTGAATTCAGCATAGCACTTGCTTCCGTTTCTGCGGAACAATATAGGTATGTGCAGCACGTGGAAAACTCGCATGCTATAGTTTGCATAATTTCGTAGGCATTCATCGTCAAAAGTTGATTACGTCATACACAAACACTATATATATATAAGCTAGGGAATGTCTAATATTGATTTCATATTTCCCAGCTTATCTTATAAGCATGTGTACTAGGTAGGGCTCCCTTTTTTTTTAGTATATTCAATAATGGACACCCTGTCTACATAAACGTGCCAATGAGATTTTTTTGGGAATTACTGCATTTTATACAGCAAAACAGAGGCGTCATTTCTATCTCTTATTTTTTATTCGCGTTTTTAACCTCGCACCCCGTCTTTCAAGTAGCTATGCACCAACTCACCAAACATAACATATTGTTGCCCTTAGGCCTACCATGAAAGGTCTACCATTAGGCCTACCCAGCAGCACAATAGTTTCGTCACATTTAAACAAGTTGTTTTTTTGCATAAAGTCTCAAAATAAGCGCGACTTTGCAGCACTTAGCACGCTACATAAAATGTGCGCAATTTCGCAGACTGATTTGCTCATAAACTGGATTGCAGCTTATTTGACGATCACGGGGCAGGTGATTCGCATTAAAGGCAGTAGGTTCAAGGGTTACATAGAGATTTGTCATGGGGCCGCTACTGTTCCAACTTTATAATGATGGCATATATAAACAGCAGTTTCTCGCCTTTTGTCTTTATTAGGCGTTATGCGGTTAACAGAAAAATCTGCGCTAAAATGGAATCTTCCTACGACCAGAAAAACTTATTCGCCATCTGGGCATGTTAGGTTGTTGGTGCAAAATATAGCAAATGGAGTTGAACCAATAAGTGTTTTTATGCCAATAACTCGGAAAACCAAGCTTCTCTTATTTCTTTATATCATACAAGCCAAACCACTCTGCCGAGCATCAGACTGTAAATAGCTGTATATTCACGTAAATATATATCTAAGTCTTAAATCGCCACATAGATTATATCTTCGATAATTCCCAAAAGCTTTGAAGGCCTCGTCATAAGCTTGAGGACGTGACACCTGAAGTAAAACATTTACCATATAAAACAACCGCACTGTTTCTGTCATTGGATACGCCTGCCCGATATGGAAGCCTCACATGCAAAATAACATCGCAAGATGTGAACGTGTTCGAAATAGGCCTCAAGATTTATTGATGGCAGAGCTATATAAAGTCGACGTTTGTGGAAAATCTCTATACGCAGCGTCCGCAGCTCCTGGCGGGTATGTGATACAGGAATTAAGCAAAACTTGCGAATATTCTACAGTCCACCAAAAATGAAGTAACTGCCCATAACTAACAGAGTGTTCGGAGATCGCTAAAGTCGTGCGCTCTCCGGAAGATAAGATAGATAGATAGATAGATAGATAGATAGATAGATAGATAGATAGATAGATAGATAGATAGATAGATTAGACAGATAGATAGATAGATAGATAGATAGATAGATAGATAGATAGATAGATAGATAGATAGATAGATAGATAGATAGATAGATAGATAGATAGATGAGCAGGAAATACAACCACACATTTATGAACGCACATAACGGCAAAACTATATACTACAGCCAACTCAAGTCATGACATAAAGATACTATGCCACCATCTCAGCTGTGTGACTAATCTTCGAAATGTTAGGTGAGTGAAGCTGCTTGAATTTTTTTTTAAATTTTAAACGTAAAACACAGTCATTGAAAAGTCTGAAAGCAAGAACTGTCATGCTTACCATACAGTAAAGAATAAACGTTGACAGTACGAAATTCTTATTTTTTTCGTAGACCCTACGACATCTACAAAACAGTGACAGCACGTGCTTTGGATCCCGACGGAAAGCGATGAGGATGACGTTTTTTTAGGGGCGAAGCTCCTTATGGCGTGGCTTGGGCGTCCCTCGTAGTACGTAACCACCAGTGGCACATACCCGAAATAGGTATAACATTTGACCACCAAGGTGGTGCCGGTGAGAAATTTCTTCTGTGCGTTGTTTAACAATAAAAAATAGTGCTCAATGTACATGTCAATCACTGCTAATGGGGAATGAGAGACAGGAGCATTCGGCTTTTATTCAACGCGCACGCTGCAATCCCCATTAGCAGCCATTGGCATGTACATTGAGCAGTATCGGACAAGAAAGGGTTGCTACATTATACTCGCTGGGTGTAACCTCCTTGGTTTTAGAAAGGTTTAGCGAGCGTTGAGCCGCAGGGCCATGAATACAATGAACTAGTATATACCATGAATGAATTCGAGGTGGTTAAAGGGGGGAAGCAGATACGAAGCGCAAGCCGTAAGAAATTAAAAGCTGAATCTTCCTGTCTCTCATTTCACATTAGCAGCCACTGGCATGTACATTGAGCACTATCTGACAGGAAAAGGTTGCTACGTTATACTCGCTGGGCGTAACCTCCTTGGTTTTAGAAAGGTTTAGCGAGCATTGGGCCGCAGTGCCATGAATAGAGTGAACTAGTATATACCATAAACTCAAGGTGGTTGAAGGTGGAAAGTAGACCCGAAGCACAAGCCGTAAGAAAGTGTGCGTGTGCCACCTCTCGTTTAGTCCTTGGAATGTCCACTGAATGGCGGTGCTTCTATATGTGGAATATATGATAAAAAGATGCGAGATGGTGGGACTTGGACTGTTAAATAGATGGACGAACGGACACACAGACAGATGCATGGATGGACGCATGAACGGACGCCGGGGCGGATGCATGAACGAACGCAGGGACGGGCGCACGAACAGACGCATGGACGGTCACATAGACGGACGCATGGACGGACGAATGCTTCGCCCCACTCTCCATCATTCGCTCCGTGGATATGCTGCCATTTTTTATATTTGAGTTGGATACTGATTAAGTTCGGTGCTGACCGAGCAACGCACATGCATGAGTGCACCTTCTATCGCGACATGCCTCGGTCAGGATATACTTAGCCTCAATCGAAGAATCGTGCATGCAACGACAAGATCCCTGTAAAACGGGTACTGCTGATCGCGATCGATCACGATGAACGTGAACAGTACCCATAAGGGAATAAATCTTGATCCAGCACGATCGAGCCGGATCAAGATTTATTCCCTTTGGACATCGCTCTGCTGTCGTAATAAAACATCGTTATTAATTTATATGTGGGGTTCAACGTCTCAAAACCACCATATGTAAACTTCGTTTATTATGAAATGACGGATATTGACACGCCTCGCGGCTGAAAGATTCAAAATACCAATTTTTATGGACACGAAGCTGTAAAAAGTGAAATAATTCGTTATGTCCAGCTTTACCTATGTCTCTTTGAACCAATTTATAACCAAGGAAAACCCATTTGAGATCCAGGAAGCAAGCTTAAACGCCCGTGTGTTTAAATTTAACATTACTAGCATAATCATATAAAATGGTAATAACTGAATCTTGTCTTCAGTCTCCTGCGATGGCACCTGCAAGTTTTCAGGCTAAATTGAAAAACACGAGTTAGTTGGCTTCACGTCATGAGAAAATAGTTGGTGAGGTTCACAGAAGTGGTCCTTCACGTTTCTAGATGATCCCGTCAGTACCGTTTTAAGCATTAAGTTTAATTTTCTTGCGGCAGGTAGTCTCATTCTACTCCATTTACTTCCAGCGCAGCTGTTCGAATACAGAGTGCTGTTCGAAATAGGATAAAAAACAGCGTCATGTGCAAGAGCCCCAGCTCACCTAATACTTTTTGAAGTCAAAGGCCCTGAAGAAGCCTTAAATACACAGCACACAAACAAACAATGCCGACTACCTGTGATTGTTCAACGCGTACATAAATCTAGGAACTCTTTTTTTTTGCATTTTGTGCGCATCGAAGTGCAGCCAACGTCGCCGGATAGAAACCCGCGTCTTCGACCTAAGCTGTAATGTTACTCGGTGCAATGTTACCTCAAAGCTCCTAAAGTGAAACAAGGCGGAAGTGCAGGAGATAATGAGGTTTTTGTAGAGATGAAAAATACTTCACAGAGGGTGTCACTGCACTCTAAAAAAAGATTCCTTCGACTCCTTTCAGGTAGTCCTGACGTGCCACGTATGCGACTCTCTTTAATACAGGGGCACGTCAACTCTTTTTGCGGGGTCATGATACTCTTTTCTGAGAGTCTTTTGGCGCACAAGAGAGCTAGCGTGTCTCATTGAAGAGAGTTGTTTACGAGGCACGTGAAAACTATTTGAAAGGAGTCAAAGCGATCTGGTCTTTTTTTTGTTTTTTTTAGAGTGTGGAGTCAACGTTTCGACAAGCGCCCTTGAATTATTTGTAGACAAGTCACTTGCCTTTACGAAGACAAGACCGCTATATACACTCTAGAAACTAAGAGAGTTATGGGCACTTTCTTTGGAAGAGTACTTTCCTGTCCTATATTTCACTCTATTTTTCAGACTAAACCACCTCTTTTTGGGGCCAAGTATCGTGATTCCCTCAGAAACGGTTAAAGCACTCCACCTTAACAGAGTAACATAACGCTGCCTGAAGCAGAGTAGCATGACACCACCGAAGAGAGCAGTAGCGCACGCACACACACACACACACACACACACACGCACACACACACACACACACACACACACACACACACACACACACACACACACACACACACACACACACACACACACACACACACACAAAGTAGCAGAACTCGGGTCAGAATTGGGCTTTTTAATAGTTTTTGACAGATTTCTTCGCGCGCACACCATCAGGATGGCTAAATACGAGCACTACAACACAGAGAAAGCTGACCGGTCAATACTCGAACCTATGACCTGTAGACTCCCATCATATTGGAGACCCGACACACTAACCATCATAATAAAAGATACATGAGCGTTTATTTTGCCACGTTATAAGCAGTATTTGTGATCTGCCTATATTTTCTTATTTGCAAGCACATATTTGAGCGTCTCCGCACTTGTGACAACCAACTGTACTGTATTTACTGTGTTTAAGGCGTTTGTTTTGTGCTTCGTGAGATCATAGCGTCCATCTGATGCGTTTTGCTGTATAGAAAAGAAGAATAGCGCAACTGATGATATACGAACGGCTTTTGTACTGATTCGCTAAGTGGTTAGTCATTTCTGTCCACAAAAAATCACGCTTATGAAGTGTATAAACTGCGAAATTCAGTTTTTTCGCCCTCTTGGACATATTTTCGGTCATTCTTATTCACGTTCCACTACTAAAGTCACAATACTTCACTGTAGCCGTACCGTACGTTAGACTTATGGCAGCATGCCCTGTACGCGGCGTTCGTAGCGCAAAAACATGAATAATAATATCAGGAGAATTCAATAGCAGTTTGAAATAAGTTTCGATCATGACATATTGAATGAGGTCACATTCACTTATTTCACTACACAGATCCGAAACTAAGAACGTGGATATCAAAAGTTTCAAGTGCCTTTCAGCGGGCTGAAATTTTCTTGCACACGTTGGAAAAATGTTCTTTTTGTTATTGTCTCTAATGCCACAAAAAACAAAAAAACTGCTGCAGTGTACTTTTCACTGTATATATGTGTGGTTATTAAGTAGTGATGATATCTCGCGATGTGCCGGAACATGGAAATATAATCAAGAGCAGGAGTATAATGGCGTTTCACTCTCTCATGCCTGAAGAGTGTGTACATTCCACTCTCTCAGAAAGAGGTAGAGTAGAAAGCAGTTTCCATCTCTCCTTTCATACTGCGTGAAAATGACTTTCACTCTATATCTGATGCTTTGCGAGAGTAGAACAACACTCTGAAAAGTAACTTTGCTTCTTTCTTTTTACTCCTGCGGTACCCTCCGCAGTTTTTAGAGTGTATCGCGACGGTGGCTTCAGCGACATCGTCTATCAGATATTTTATTTCCGCAATGTACAGGCTATGCAGGCCTTCAGGGGTACAAAGAACTAACTTCGCGTGCGCATTCATCTTTTACCCGTTTATGATTTAGGACTTTAGATGTCGTAGGTTGCTGGTCGCTATACGCGTAGCCTTGCGAAATTCTCAGGCAATTGTCCCGCCCGGTTACCTCTTTGCTAATTGATTTTGGCTAATTTCATTTTCACAACAAAGCGCTTAACGCGAGACAAACAAGGAAAGTAAGGACTACACATAGAAGAGCCCAATCTATATATTAGGTGTACTCCTTACTCAGTCGTTTTTGTTCGTCTCGCGCTAAGTGGCAAAAAAAATGAATTCGTTCCACCAATAGGCCAGCTAGCAGTTTTGCTGAGTGCGCACACGTCAATCTCTCTAATTTTAATGCCTTTGTCTGCCAGGGCTTGACGCTTTCTTCGACCAGGCCAGGCGAATACGTGCGTTGCGACTTTCCACTATATATGCACCGCTCACCCGAAACACGAGCGCGTCACAAGGGTGCAATAGCAGGGCCTGTGTAAGCAACCTATGTAAGCAAGCATTACGGTATAGCAGGGCGCAAGACGGGGATGCGCTCGTTTATCGCATACGTGGAAGTGGTAAGATTTTGAAGCTCCAGCGATGAACGAGTGGCTCGTTACTACAATAATGGAAAAAACTGGATATACAATGCGCGAAGCAGGTCGCCATTTTTACTCTGTTGAATAGTGCGAAAAAGGTTCCACCGTTTCTATGTACACTCGAATTTCTACACGACGCTGCCACTGTAGAAGTTTGGTATGAGATTCGTGAATAATGAACGTCTAGACCAGCTAAACAACCAGGCATAAAGAAATGTGTGAGCCCGGTCTTGGCCATCGCAGGGGTCTATTGTACACGTGGAACTATGCGGAGATACGTTGATTACCCATAACATTTCTGTGATTTTTTCAGACATACAGGCAAAGCTGCGATTTCAACAAAACTGTTTAACAGGGGCACCTCGAATTTCTAAGAATTGTTGAGTCAGAGTGCAAAGATAATTATCGACTGCACTGGTGTGCCTGAAACATGTTCCTCAAGCCGTAGTTTTTACATCGTAAGATACATTAAAAACTCGAACAATTGTCCTTTTCATCTATTTCTTTCTCTCTCTGAAACAATTGCCTTCAGCAACTCCGCTGGTCTGCCCATACAAGGACGACCGTGAGGTAAATCAGCAAGGAAGCTCACGATCATCGAGCAAGACTGAGACGAGGACAGGGGAATACGAATAGGTAACGTTTACTTCTGACTATGTCGGATCCTGATAAAAAGGTGACCGCCTTTTCAACGCCAGATGGTCTGTGCGAGTTTAATATGATGCCTTTTAGACTTTGTAATGCGCTCGTCACCTTCGAACGCATGATAGACGGCGCGTTGCGTGGTTTCAAATGGAAAACATGTCTATGCTATCTCGAAGACATAGTGGTGTTTTCATCCACGTTCTCGCAGCACCTGCAACGTCTTGACGATGATGTACAGGTGATGATGATATGTTTGATTGATAGATATGTGGGGCCCCGCCGCGGTGGTCTAGTGGCTAAGGTTACTCGGCTGCTGACCCGCAGGTCGCGGGTTCGAATTCCGGCTGCGGCGGCTGCATTTCCGATGGAGGCGGAAATGTTGTAGGCCCGTGAGCTCAGATTTGGGTGCACGTTAAAGAACCCCAGGTGGTCGAAATTTCCGGAGCCCTCCACTACGGCGTCTCTCATAATCATGTAGTGGTTTTGGGACGTTAAACCCCACATATCAATCAAATGATTGATATGTGGGGTTTAACGTCCCAAAACCACCATATTGCCACCAGCACGTAGTGGGTCGACAGCAAGAGCGGCTCTCAATCTGGAGGAAAAAGATGATCGCGTGCTTTTCTTCTCTGCTCGAGAGCCAGCCACGACTGACGCATCGTCCTAGAGCTAGCTACCCGGTCGTTCAATAAATCCCCCAGTACTTGTGACTCATCGTGACAAACTGGTGGAGGTGCTGGGTAGCCTCACGGATGCTGCAGACCCCCCCAGGAAGCCGTAATACGAGTCCAGTGCCAGTCAACACTCCCGTGCATCGGACCAGCCGCCGAATCAGGGGATTGCCTCCGGAAGTCAACGATACTGCTCCCACCACGTCAACAAACATGACCAGCACTTCGGTACAAACCTTGGCAACTGGCACGGGAAGCACGTCGCCGAACCGCTATACGTTGGAAAGCCCACGGGCACCGCCGACGTTCCATGGTACGGAGCGCGAAGACGTTGAGGACTGGTTGGCGGACTTCGAGCGCGTAGCCAACTTGAATCAGTGGGACGACGCGGCGAAACTGGGTCGTGTCTACTTCTATCTCGAAGACGGGGCTCGCACGTGGTATCAAAATCGGGAGGAGCAGCTGACGACGTGGCCCGAATTCTCTCGTAGACTTCTGCAGACATATGCCAGCACTGACCGCCAAGAAAGAGCTGAACGAGCTATTCTTGCCCGCGTCCAGTCGCTAAACGAAACTGTGACCGCGTACGTCGAAGACATGACGCGCCTCTTCCAACGGGCCGATTCAAGAATGACTGAGGACAAGAAGTTGCGTCACTTGATGCGCGGTGTCAAGGACCAGCTATTTGCCGGCCTCGTGCGAAGTCCTCCGAAGACGGTCGCGGAGTTCTTGTCCGAGGCCGTGACAATGGAAAAAATGCTGCAGCAGCGGTCCAACCAATACGACAGGCAAGTCAGTGGCATGTCTACTGCCGACATTTTCACCGCCACTAGAACCAACAACGACTGTCTACGTGAACTCATCCGTGATATAGTACGTGAAGAGTTACAAAAGGCTGGTGTAACACCTCATCCTACAGTCAACTCTATTGCAACTGTGATCAAGGATGAGCTGCACCAGGCCCTCCGGGACACCTTGCTTCATGATACAGCTGTGCCAGCTCCTGCTGAATACCGCCGTGAGACAACCTACGCGGAAGCCTTGAAACGCCCTGCTGCAACGCCGCCATTATTCGTCCATCCTGTTCCTGCTGTTTCACTACAGTCAGCGCAGCACATACCGTACTACGAAGGCACGTACACGCCACCGCCCCTGCCCTTTGTCCCTGGTGCTTCTGTCGCCCATCGTTCAGTGCAACCAGTTCAGTACATCGACGATCGGCGCACGTCTCCTCGAAAGTCTGATGTTTGGCGCACACCTGATCGCCGGCCTCTGTGCTTTCACTGCGGAGAAATCGCTCATCGTGACAATATCATTATGAGAGACGCCGTAGTGGAGGGCTCCGGAAATTTCGACCACCCAGGGTTCTTTAACGTGCACCCAAATCTGAGCTCACGGGCCTACAACATTTCCGCCTCCATCGGAAATGCAGCCGCCGAAGCCGGAATTCGAACCCGCGACCTGCGGGTCAGTAGCCGAGTACCTTAGCCACTAGACCACCGCGGCGGGGCATGATGATGATATGTAAAGAGAATGAAGAGTCATTAACTTGTCGTGCTCGCAATATAGTTAATTTAACCTAATTTATCAGTTGATTGCCTGTTTCGAATTTGTGATGTTAATAAGTGACCAGTCTAATTTATACTTATACCGCCGGATGATTGTTGGCGTACATATGGTTTAACATGCCACTTTCATTAGCCTCAATCAACGCTCGTAATGCATGTGTGTTCTGATTTCATAACAGAAATCCCGTTGCCTTCCCAATAACTGCGAAACCAGTCCCCTAAGCCTAAGCTTTATTCGAAAGAAAACTGCAAAGTTTTATCTCACTCATGAAATCGCTTGTATGTAGTGTAACACTGCTGACGAACACGTTTATCCTGCACTGAGGATTTTTCATAACATGGAATCATCATAACATGGAATCATTACATGGAATCATAACATGGAATCATAACATGGAATCATAACATGGAATCAACAACGCATCATCACGCAGAACGCACACAGCCAAGAGAACCGTTTACATAGGGCAAAACAACAAAACAGTTGGAGAGCCATGGTCATGTGCGCACGAACACGAAGTGCCAGTTAGGAGGAACTAAGGGGGGTGGCGAACTCGGGGGCCCGTCGTCGATTCTTCGCAATCTCAGCACGTACTCTCATCTCGGTTAAGATAAGCGTTGCGCCCTGTGCGAAGCACCCGGACTTTATAGGCGAAAGCAATAAAGAAATAAAAGAACGAGCGACTGGCCTGAACTACCGACCCTCTTGCGCGTATACAGATCCTGGCGCGCGATTTCGCCTAAACGATTTGGAAGACGGTGGCAGGCGCTCATCGGAGGCGTCTCCTGGGCCTTGCGGGATAGTGAACGCCGCGGAGATTACTCCTTGAAGCCGCACATGCTGGGCGCCAGGGGCGGCGGTGGCGCAGTAGGCAACAAATAAAATTACAAACCACACGAAATCGACGCACGCATCTCGATGGATCGCAGGACAAGCGAAGCTCGTCTCGGGTGCCCGCCAGTTGGCCACCATTGTGTCAGCCGCGGTGTAAATTGCCGGCAAAGTGGCTCGCAAAAACGCGATGCACCTCGAAGGGCGTCAGTGGACGTTGTGGGCGTTTACAGTGATTGTGTGAACGCGCGTTTTTTTTCGCTTGGAGCGTGAGATGCGATCGGAACAGGCACGTCACCGTGTGGTTATTGTGGAGCACACACTGCCGCCGCTTAGAATTTAGCTGCACGCTATGGTTGGTGTGTCTCCGTGCAGGTCGAAGCTGTATAACGCGTCGATTTGGTTGTGACCAGTGGCAAACGAAGGACTCGATTGCCGAGACAGCTGAGCGAACGACTTAAAGATCTTAATACAATAACAGATACATAGCACCCCACAAATAACAACAAGAAAGAAATATCGGTGGGAGTGGAGTTTTGTGCCCTGCCGAACATGTGAAATATATCTAGGATACGCGCATGTAAATTATATGTGTACTTATACAGATGAGAACATGAACGAAATCAATTAAAGAACATTATAGGGAATCGGGGGAACAAGGACTATTGTATTATATTGGCAATGGGATTCACACTGCGCATATTGTGAATGTGTGTGGTAGCGGACAAAACCGTGCAAGAGAGGCTATAAATTACTGAAACAAACTAATTAGTCCAAGCGTGTTTTGCATTAACAAGCGTCAACATGCCGTGCAGTCTCCAGTGAATGGAAAGAATTCAGAGAATATTTTTTTTGTGGATTCACGCGAATGGGCTATATAGGAAATGACCCCAATATTACCAATATTCATGACATATTAAAATGATTTTATTAAAATGCACTGGTTATTGCCTTTTATTAGCTCGAATTCATTCACCAAGAAAGAGATCGGACTTGTGTGATTTTACAATGGGCACTTCTGCCATGTACCACAGATTCATTAACCAAAAAGACGCGGAAACAGTTCACGTCAGTTGTTGAGGCGCGAGGGAAAAAAGTTATCACAACAGTTTGCGTTACCGGGCTGCTAGTAAAAGCGATTAATCATGTTCTCACAGTCACTTTTCACGCGATAGTGTTAAAGAGCTCGTTTCACAGAAATTTCGGTGTCAGCGTCGTTGGTTGTAAGCGAACAATCATGACCAAAAATCGAGAAAGATGCAAACAAAACGAATAAAAAATTCTAGGAGTAAGTGAGGATCTTACCCGGGTTTGAATGAGATCGAACCCGGGTCGGTTGTGTGGCAAACAAGTGTTCTACCACAGAGCCACGCATATACTTAGAAACATAGTGCAAAGAACTTCCTCTGCTCGAAAATACAGTTAAAGTAACGTGCATGCTTTAAAAACACACGCGTCCTAGCTGTATACATGCTTCACAATGCAACCTGTAATATCGCAGTAATATTGCGCAGTACAAGCGTATACATTGCGATTGGGAGTCAGATGCGATTATCACAAATTCGTGGTTTAAAGCGGGCTACCCACTACAAAAGGCACACACGTTACTGCGCATTTTCCATTAAGGCCACGTATGCATAGAAAGTTCGAAAAAAATTTCACGCGCACATTTTCCCGTGATATAAAGCATATAGAGTTTCCTCTTTAAGTATACACTAGAGGAAACTCTGGCGCCAGTGTATATATATGGGAGCTGCAACGCATGGCACTTCAGGGAGCAGGGGAATTATGAGTACTACACGCATTTGCATAAATTTTGTGCTGTACGCTCCGTTTTCGGGCTTAGCGTGGCTTGAAGCTGCTTGTCATAGAACAATAATCGGCAAATGTTCCGCAATTACGCTTCACCACATTCGTCTCTTGGGATCAACAATTCGAATCGGGTCACAAAGTTCAAGACGGTTTGTTCTTTCAATGCAACAAAACGAAAACGCATGAATAAACGAAGCTACAAGTGCGTTCGCCGCCCGCATGCATGAAAACTATGCAGGTATGCTACCCCTCATTGACATGGTCGCTGAATGATCGCAGTGCCAGAGTCTGCTCCAGTTATATTTAGGGAACCCGATGGTTTCAAGCATGCTACACATTACTCAGAATGCATGCCGTATGAAAAAAACTTCGCTGACACAAGCCCCTTTCAACTCAGTACGCACCAGGGACAGCACGTCGCTATCGCGTTCAACTTCTAAAGGCGAAGCTTAAGGGTCCCCCAGTTTTTGTTGTCTTCCTGTGCCTGCTATGCTCAATATAAAATTTTACATACATTTTGCCCCGTTATTTCTCATGCTCCTGTTTGTGCCACATGCCATTATTAAAAAAATATATGTAATGAATATTTACCCAATAGACCCATCACGAATGCTACTGCAGGCAAAGTTCGTCATCACTAAGGAGACTGGAACACCGGTCGTGTGCAACTGCTAATAACCGAATGGCATCTTCACGTCACTGGGTGGATGTGTACAATTTAACCCCCATTTAACGAAATCACTGGGACCCGCAAATTATTTCCTTAAATCGGGAACTTCGTCAAATCAAGAACGGAACTTTTCAGTCCTCAAAAATTAAAACTGTGTATCGGACAGACAGACTCACAAGAGCTACGACGTCAGTGTATTTGCCATTAACTCTCACTTGTGCAATTAAAAACCACGCAGGTGAGAGTTAATCTGCGCTTTCGCCATCTAGTGGAGATCGAGGGCCCGAAACCTGGAAATAAATGCGCAAGTCTGTCGTTCCGTGCAGTTACCGCTTGTAGTTTTGTAAGAAACAAAGCGGCAATACTTCCGCTGCGTCGATTGTATCACTGCTGAGGTGGCAGCACACTGGCAGACATTCCAGATGCCATAAATTAGGAAGAAAACCTGTTTTTATGCATCTTATTTTCCCGGAATGCTTCATTAAATCAGGTTGGGTGGCGAAGTTTGTTTCGCTATTTCGAGTTCGTAAGACCATTAAGCCTATTGGCTTAATGCTGTTACGGGAAATCCAAATTAGTTCGTTAAATTAGGAAATTCGTAAAATCGGGTTTCACTAAGTCCAGTTTCAACTGCAGTCGCGATGATCTGTGGGATTCAGTGTATCGCTGCTGCTCAATGAGATATCAAGTGGCGCACGTCTCCATTATGTTTACGAACTATTAATAGGGGTAACCATTCCGTGTAAGAATAACTGTGACTATCAGTTAAATGACAAAAAACTAAGGTTTGTTTAATGTGTCATCTATATCGCCCCAAGGAAAGCCGTACGTATAAAACACCACATTAATATTAAACATCTATAAATTCGTAAATAGCACATTCATCTAAGCAATAAAGCTGCCCCCCCCCCCTTTGGTTTTCATTCAAATGTGACGGTCACGGCAGGAAATAAACTTGGATGCTTTAGTAACCCATTAGGACCAGCTATGTAGACATGTGTGACACAGGCGAAGCTTTCTACTCGGATATTTCTGCTCGAAGAAACTGTCAGCCATTTGACCTCGCGAACGCATGCCGTGGAAGAAGAAAGAACAAGCGAACTAACAAGAACTGGTTACCGACATGAGGCACGGTGGGCCGCCACTGCAGCGTGCCCAATCACCACTGTTACGATACTGACGGAGTTCACCACTCTTCTCTCTCATTACGTGTTCTTTAGCGAGCGGACGACGTCCGTTCTTCCGAGGAAGGCGGAAGTTGAAGACCGGAAGAGCCGGGGGCATTCCCTCCAGGGTCTCATGCCACTTGTTCCAGAGACAACTTTCGCCCCGTACGGCGTCCTCGGCGACGGCGCCATCGGCCACTTGACGGCGCCGCGGTCGGCGCCAAGTCGCCCCCTCCTGGCGCGGCGGCTTTCCACGGTAGCCCGGCGGTGGCGAGATTCGAGGCGGACCCCTTTTTGATTACAGGGAGCGCCACTTGACGCTTTTTGCCGCGATCCGCCCCCGTCCGTCCGTCCGTGCGCCGTCAAGAATCGCCGCTCTGCGGACTTCGACGGGCTCCTTTCGCGGCACCCGTGCTGCGATGGGCAGGCCCGCGTGATGAGAGGCCGCGAGTGCCGTTTGGCCCAGCTCGATGCTTCTTTACTTTTGTCTCGTATTACTTGCCCCACCGTGCGGTGCAGTTCGTTTTGTTTGTTTCGTCCTCCGAGTTGGTCTGGGCCCGTGTCCCTTTGCGGCCTTTCGGCGTCGTCGACTCTTCGAGAGTGCGTGCGTGATACTCTTATTGCTGTTCGCTGCCTCACTGGCTTTCTGCCGTCTCTCGCCTCACTCTCTATTCTTCTGATTTCTATCTTTACTCTTTCTTTTTTAGCAGTGCCGACTGTGCCTTCGAGCGCCATTATTATTATTAAAGGGTCCTCGCATGCGAATAGCGCCGTTCCGTCGTTGGTGCTCCCGTCGACTTCGATATTCCGGCATGCCCTTATTTAGAGAGGATGAAGTAACGCCCTCGCCGGGCACCGCGGAGCCGTGAAAGAATCGTCGACGAACGCATTCGCAGCCGCATGCGACGCATTGTCGGTTCCCGCCTACATCTTTCGCTTATAGCTTTCGAACCGTTGTCAACCACGTTCGGGAGTTTCGGCTTGCTTAGCGTTACAGCGTACCCTTCTTTCGTCTTCTCTTCTCCGTTCGCGTTTCACACCTCTCCGCCGAGCAATGTTGCCCTCTCTCGCACAGTACTCAAGTGCACGCGATCATTCCCCAAAAACGACTGTTTTCGTTTTATGTTGCTTCCGCGTATACTACAGGGTCGCCACCAAGTGTCCCGCGTCGAAAGGTGCTTAGGGCCTTTCTTGGCCTGCTTGATACATTAAAGTGCCCTCGGCGGGGCCTTGGCGACATTTATATTTGCCGAGCGGCCGGCGTAAGTTGTGACCGAGGAATGCGTACTCCCTCGAAGTGTTTCCCTTCATCTCCTGTGGCCGCCTTGAACCATTTCTGATGCACTTTGCGTGCCGTTCGCGTCGCGGCTCGACCCAGGTATCTCTCGCGTGCTACCTTGCGTTTTTTTTTCTTCCTTCTCTCCATCATTCTTCGGCGTGCCAGCGTACGCGATTCGCACGGCATGGGTGCTACCGTGCAGCGCTCAATGAATCGCCAAGGAGCTCATTCTTACGCGCGGACTCCCGTGCGGGCATTGCCGGCTTCCTTTGACATTCCTCTCCGGCGATCAAGGCGAATGTCTGTGCCGTAATGACCGCTCGGGGGTCAACAGTGGACATAACGCGTGCCGCGGGCTTCGCGTGGTTTTTCGGCGATTCTTTACGGGAGATCCGTGCATTTCGTCGGCTCCTTTAGCTCCTGCCGCCGCTACCATAGTGATCTACTCAGGTCACTTGAACGCAGGGAATTGCTTATTTTTTCTTTACCTTTGCCGTTGCTCTACCGAGGCCCAAGCGTGGTAAAGGCTCATATTGGGCAATGTCCACACGATATGAAATTCAGGGTCAACCACAGATGTGGAAGCGTGATGCTCATAAAGGAGTCATTTCGAGCTACGTTTGAGGGGCGGGAAATGGCACTGTTAAACCAGTGGGTCGCATTCAATGAACCCAGAAAAATTTGGCGTGGTTAAGCTCTCTGTGTGTACTTCAGTGTGTTCGATTCATTTTGAAGTTCCCTAATCATTCGTATGCGGTCTTCATCTCTTTTCGGATGCCGGCATGCTTCGCGTATACATAGATGTGCCGTGACCACCACGCCTCATTTGTTGTCCCTGAATAGTCAAAGCTTTGAGAACAGTTGGCCCCACCGTGGTGGTCTAGTGGCTAAGGTACTCTACTGCTGACCCGCAGGTTGTGGGGTCGAATCGCGGCAGCGGCGGCTGCATTTTCGGCGGAGGTGAAAACGCTGTAGGCCCGTGTGCTCAGATATGGGTGCACGTTAAAGAACCCCAGGTAGTCGAAATTTCCGGAGCCCTCCACTACGGCGTCTCTCATAACCGTATGGTCGTTTTGGGACGATAAACCCTAACAATCAATCAATCAATTAATCAAGAAGAGCAGTTGCTAATCAAATCACTTTGCGTTACCTCTCTGTCAAACAGTGTTTTTTTTTTCTGTGTAGGAATGTACCAAACCTACCGATATTAAGTTTAGGATTTAAAAAGAAGTTACAACGAAGTGAGCGGGTACTAAAATCGCACTGCTTGTCAATTCGTGTTGACTCCCAGAATGGTGCTCGACATGCTATACTGCTGAGTGCGCGTATGCATGTATACGTGCGTGTGTAGGCATGTGGGCGAATGTGTGCTTTTGTACGGCGCGTTTGTGTGTGGGGGTGTATACGTGCATCATTCACGTGGATGATGGAACTCGCACCACCATAGACATCAAACTGAAGGATCCCTTTGTGCACTATTTCTGCATGTAGGGTGCCATTCGTTGCATCTTTGCGCGCCTACAATGCCTAGAAACGGTCTATATTGTAAGTGCATAATATATGGCGATGATTGTTCAGCACTTATTGAAGAAAGAGACTTGGAGACTATAAGACGAAAGGGTAGTACATTCTGTTATAACTTGGAGACCTGGTCTAGATTAAATAGGGTTATTCTAAATTAATCAAAAACTAAATACGTGTTGTTCAATGTGCGCCTTGATACATGATAGAGTGTGCGCTTTGATACATGCAAATCGGGTGCGTGTCACGCAAGTTCTTTGTAGAGGTTCTCTGCATTGTATAGCGTTCAGGAACCTCCCGAGAAAAGACTCCCAAGCCGTTTTTTTTTAATACTGACTTGTCGACTGCTGCTCATAAGCAGCAAGCGGGCGAGTATATGCATCTACTCACTTCAGTATTAAAATTAGTGCTTCCGTTCAGCGTTGTTTCCGTTGTTGTTTCTCTCGTCGACATTGGAGCCAAGCACGTGAACATAATAAATGAGCAAGGCTTTGGCCGCTTTAATGTAGGCACGCTTCTGCGCAGGCGCACTCCCGACTGAGACTGCTTAAGATGCGCTGGGTAGTACTGCTCCGTTCCTGAGCTTACATTGTGAAAGTGCCTCCGCTAAGGTGCCATATTATTCCTAAAGGGATTGCTCAATGTACGGCAGTTGTGTATTTTAGCCTTCTAGATAGGTGTGCTTGTTCTCGGACGTCGTTGCCCTGTATGTACGTATTACTCACATGCCTATATAGCGTTAGCCAAGAATGTACGGACTGCGTTGCTGCCTACGACATCCAGGCTTACTATACGGGCTATCGAAAAGGATTCTTGCAGTACAAACATGAATGAATAAATGTTTATGGTAGCCGTAAAAAAAAAAAACCAAGCTGCACTAAGCCGGGAAAAGTTTGAAACAGCGAAATTGGACGATTCTGAAGAATAATCTGGTTGCTTCTTTTTCTAGACTGCAGCTAGGTTGTGCTAGGTTGTTCCTGCGATCACTCAGCGCACAGAGGTTTTAAAAACAAGTTAAACCACAGGCAGTCACAGACTGGACACGTGCACATTGACGTCAGTGTAATCCTTCCATCACTTCGGTCAACGTCTATACATACTTTTTTTTTAGTTTCCAAACACCTCCTTTTTTGACGGCCGCGACTTGCTCCTAGGGAGCGTGGGGGCATAGCAGTCTAACTTTGCGCTGTCGTGACTTTCGTCTGTGGGCGCCATGCTGTCCATGAGAAGCATAGCCGGGCGGCGTTCCCACGTTCTGAAACCCCAGTGCCCTTCTCTCGGAACGAGCGTCCAGGGGCGGGAAGCAGCAAAGGGATTAAAATGTGGCAAATTTGACTGTTTGTAAGCCAATATCCCTACGAGCATTCTCTCCTGATGGCTTGTTTGGAGAGACGGCGAAGCAGACCGACCACGCAGGTCGTGTCTAAGCGGTTAAAGTATCTACCACTTTGCTTCCCTTCCAGGGAAAGGCAGCAGCAGCAACCCGACCGCCAACTTGTTCCGTGAAGGGCCCTTCTTCCCCTCTCTTTAGTGAAACTGACAGGAGCATTGTGTCAGAAGATGCGATGACTATTCGGCGGTCGTGTGTTATTGGCTGATGCTACGGTAGGTGGCGTCATGTGTGCGATTGGTGTTCCGATCAAAGAGGCAGATCCCGACAAGGCTTAAAATGACTCTGTTAAATGCTGGACGTTACTCTGAACAATGGTTCAACGGTTCATCCACCACGCTCGTGGTTTGCGGAACTCCTAACCTCTTATGCTGTAAATAGTAGTAGATAGTGCCAGTAAACCTGTTGTTTTTCGTTCCCCAACTTGTCAGCATCGTTTCCTTCACCCGAAGTTGCGCCACGCTACCACAGGAGACCGTGTCCGACGTAACCTTGACGTCTTAGCAGTGGTGGTGGTTGTGGTTGTAAGGGAGAAGAGAAAGGCACCTAATTTCTGTCTGCCTGAGCGGTGACACAGCGCAGTGCCTTATAGGGGTGGGGGGAAGGAGGGATAAAAATAACAGAAGGAAATAGGTGAAGAAATAGAGAGGGTAGTGACGAAAAATAGAAGGAGATAGGAAAGTGGGGATCCTGTCGAAGCAGCCCAAGTGCGGGGCACCACAATGCGAGAGCTGCACGCCGGCAGGAGACCGTGGAGGGCGAACCAGACGGCGGGAGCTACGCTGGCGTCGGAGATCGCGAGGGCACGACCGTCCAGCTTGAAATACTCCGAGCGAATCTCTCAGCAGTCCACGTCAGCGGGGACGTGTCGGACCGCAACAGCGCGAAGTATAACCGGCCGTTCTTCACTGGCTTCCATGCCGCCGCAGTTTAGTGCGTTCCGTGGTGGTGATCATTTGCACCTTTTTTTTTCTCTGTGTGTATGTCTCGTTGATCACTGTACACGTGACATGCTTCCATGGTCTTCTGAAGACGGTCGGCCGTCTACACTGACGAAGACGCTCAGGCATTTGCGACGTTGGACTCTCCGATTGTTGACATCGCGGACACGATCTAAGCATTGACCACGTGTGGACGTACCGAGTACATGTGCACGTTTGGACGTCTCTCGAGGTTGATGCTGCTGCTATCCTGTGCATCATGGCTTAGACCTTCCAGACATCACGACGACATGTTTTGTGCCCGGCGCACCAGCGGGTCCAGCAAAAACTCCGAGAAACGCCGTTTCTCTCCACCTTTCGACACGCAGAAGTGGAACAGATCCATTCCACGCGCGCAGAGAAGTTTGGGAAAGACGTTCAAGGTGTGCGATGTTCAGTTTCAAGAAAGCGACATCCTGAAGACATATCAGAACATCATAAATCAGAATATCACCATAAAGTCGTCGAAATAGATCGTGATACAGAGCTTTCAAAAGTAATGCAGTTCCTTACTATTTATTTCCGAACCTCCCAGGGTACTTGTCATGAAGACGCAAAAGGCGAAGGTCACCAAAGAAAAGAACTGCTGCTGTCTTGCGGTCTGCCAGAAGAATCTCTACAACAGGTCCCCGCTCCTGCGGAGGATTTCGGCTTTTCTGAGCTTGTGGGAAAAAGTGCTTCACTTCAGCTTCCCCGCAAGTGCAGTTCCGCGGTTCCTGAAGAGCCGCGAAAACAACCGGTAATGGTCTTCTATAATTCAGAATTCAAATGATACATCTACTTCATCATAGAGCCCTGTCCTTCGCGAAGATTCGATCAACGTGGTTTTGACGAAGGCAAATTGCTGAAAAAGATACCTTTTGATAAACCACTGCGGATACGCAAAAACGTAAAGGCACTCGTGCACATTGTACGGTCTTTGCACCCTTGTTTTGGCTGTCCGCTTGTTGGCACAGCAAAAAGGAGAAAGAGCGTTGCTAAGAAATATTCATTACAGGACTGTGCATGCTTCACTGGTGCTGACAAGGTGCATGTGCTGCTTGCGTCATTTTAGCGAGAACACTAAACAAATTCACAGCATATCAACGGAGTAAATTATGATGAGTGGAATGAAGCGTCCGTCCGTACGTCCTTTCATCTGTCTGTCTGTCTGTCTGTCTGTCTGTCTGTCTGTCTGTCTGTCTGTCTGTCTGTCTGTCTGTCTGTCTGTCTGTCTGTCTGTCTGTCTGTCTGTCTGTCTGTCTGTCTGTCTGTCTGTCTGTCTGTCTGTCTGTCTGTCTGTCTGTCTGTCTGTCTGTCTGTCTGTCTGTCTGTCTGTTTTTCTGTCGATCAACCATACGAAATCGTCATCTGTATGAAAATCCTAAACGCCATCTAGTGATATCATTTCTAAGGACATGATACGCACAATGTCATCCAGTAAGTAATTCCTAAAAAACTAGAAGTGACTACTACTACTACTACTACTACTACTACTACTACTACTACTACTACTACTACCACTACAACTATTACTACTAGGAATGAACTACCCACTCGCTAAGGAGCTTCGCCCCTAAAAAAGAATGACAATAAAACCCACGAACAAGGGGCATATTGCAACCAGCGTATTAAAAAAAAAACGCTTCATCTATGCCACCGCATATGAAAACAGAAAAAAAAGTTGAAACACGCTAGCTGAGAGAAAAGTTTTAAGGCCGTGCCCTCAGCGACTCTGTATGATCTAGTTCAAGATTTACCTGAAGGGCAGAGAGTGTCCATTCATACATCCATCATGCAACAATAAAAATCACCGAATGGGCGTAAGTACACAACAGATTGGCTCATGCTTTGTTTGCTGCTGGTGTTTACAAGCCCGAAATGTGACAGGAAGCTGTTGGAAATTGTGAGAAATTTGAATTCTCCTGACTAGTGTACTTTATTAAAGGTGCATTTTCTTTTTCGCCAGCTTAACGCAATATACTTGTAAACTAGGCTGTGATCGTGGCAAGTGGGCTTACGTCAATGTATCGATCTCGCAATTCCACGAAATTTGCATTTTTTTGTTTGAATGATCCCGAATATCATCCACTGATAAACATCATGCAATCTGAATATTTGAGAGGAAAGTGCTCTTGTCTTTGTCCCCTGAACTGAGAAGTAGCGTCATTTCAGAGGGATTATAAACTAGGCTCATACCTTACTGCAAAGCCTCGGTTCTTTTTCGTTAGGACACAACCCACCGAGGTGCTTATCGCTGAGTTGTTTATCACTGCGCAAAGTTAATGCGCAGAGCAGCGAAGATCCCTATGCACAAGACTTACAAAAACAGCTTCTAAACAACTAAGCTGGAAGCAGATGAATCACAGCTTTTGTCGAGGCTTAGTTGAGGTGCAGCTCATACAAATGAGCTACAAATTTTGCTTCTACTGCCTCAAACAACAAGAAGTAACAGGGCGGTAATCGACAAGTGCGCACATAACGCACCCCGCTTACGCGAGCTATACAGTTTAACCGATGACCCGCAAAGATGCATATCTCGCATCTAGGCCTGAGGTTGTACTCCTCGAAGCCAAAATGAGAAGTTACGGTGCAAATCTCTTCCTTAATTAACCCTAAATGCCTATAACACCGGCAACACCACGCCTAGCTTTAGCAGACGACTCTCGCTTGCTTGGCGCTATATGTTCGACTGCTGTGCCGTGGTGGCGGGAACTAAAGCCGGCCGCCTGCTCCGCATAGGCGAAGCAGGGAGTTCGGAAAATGGGAAAAAAGTATCCATTAACGTTGGATGCGGGTTCTCCTCACAGTCGCCGTTGGCTGTCACGTTCTCTATAGTATTTTCTCGTACTACGTATACTCGGGGTCTTCAGCTTACCGCCGTCGCTTCGCAGCCACTTGCCGGGCCAAATGTAATCTTTTCTGTCTTTAGTAAACGAATGGTGAATAGCGAGATTTACCCAATTTCTGACTTGCATACCCGCATACGGTGGCACATAACCGTTAAGATGGCACTTTTCTGCGATCGAATCACAAGGAACGTTTTGCTAAACATCTTCTTCGTGCATGCGTCACTCAATGCATGCAACATTACAATCGTATTTGGAAACATTGTATTTATGTTTTCAACACATTCGAATGACCCTAAATGTTCGCAAAAGTTCCGTGATTATTTTTCCTTTGAATTCTTCAATTATAACATTTCTCTTCAGTATCTCCAAGACTCAATTGCCCAAAACGACTGCGTTTATTATTTAGGTGAATATTATGGCGAAAACTTAAGTTGGCGAAATCGCATTCAACATACTAAATCTAAGGCAAACCGTGCAGTTGGAATGATTCGTAAACTTGTTCGACACCCCACTGGCCTACGCAGGGACAATCCAATTATGATTTATTACATGCATGTTCGTCCAGTTCTATAATTTGGTTGTGTTTTATTCTCTAGAGGGCCAGCATACAAAATTAATCCCCTGGTTTTTGCAGAGTGAGAGGCTGTTCGTAGTTGTCTAGGGGTGCCAAAATATACGGCGAACAGTGTTTTACACCAAGAAGCCCGAAATCCACACTTTAGCTTGCAGATTCTGCATTCTCACCGCCAAAACATATATAAAATTTTACGCATCTTCACTGACAGGATAGCAGTTTATACTTATTTCTGAATTAAGAACATTCTTAGAGGGCCTTAGTATCAGGTATATATAGGCCTCGAATGTTGTTTGTGTAAGATCGACAAGAATCTTTAGATGTTTGAACGCATACATGGCATCATTCCAAATGACGACTCGGGGGCAAGAACTGGAATTGAATTTGATTACTTATGCTCTTCTAATTCCAAACTTCTATCTTCTAGGTACCTTACATATAGGCTTGTTAGAAAGCCATCTACTTCACCTGGTAATGCATCCATGTGGGATGAGAAGGCGGATGTAGACATTTTCTCAGATGCTTTACCTTGGTCCTTCTCATGTGTGTCTCCCGGACTATACCCAAATATTTGAAGCAGAGCTCCCTGCCAATATTTAAACCCTTTGAAATCTATCAGTAAATGACTCAGCTGTTATCGTAGTTACTGATTCACCCTTCTTATGTAAATTTCTAGCTTCATCGACCCCTTCTGAGTCTCCAATTCGTAATGAATTTATTTCATTTATTCCTAAAAACTTGCGTACAGTGTGGTTGGTTTGGGTGCCAGGTCATCGTGGCACGTGCAAACGAGATGGCTCATGCATTCGCGTGGTGGTCTCTAAATATTCCTGAAACGTTCATTGTGCCTGATACTGGTTTTATTACATGATGCAGATTGTGCAAATATACACTACTTTCGTAGTCCATAAAAACTAGCTTAGCAGTTCAAAAGTACAGTAATTTTTCTTTTTCTTGAGATAATGAATGGTTCTCCGACCGCAAATTGGAAGTGTCGTTACCAAAATTTCAATGCGGGGTTCCTCCCCTTAATTTTCACTTATGCAGGTCTGGTCGGGTGTCGTTATGCTTTCACTGACATGAGCCTGAAAACATCGATTGCTTTTCTTTTTCTTGCCATCGTTTCTTTGGTGATAGATAGATAAATTTCGATACTTTATTCCGAAAATTAAGAATTACTATTAATTCCTAAAATATTCTGAAAATATTACTTCCCATGGGATTTATTCTCTCACAGCAACAGGAACGTCCACATTGCTGTCTGCAAATTTGTTAGCAACACAAGAATAAATAGTTGTCAAGTAATTTCCTATCAAAATTGATTTTTTTGGACTTCTTCACACTAATTTTATTGTATTGCATAATATAAATATATACTTATATAATCCTTGGACGACAGATTAATTCATTTTTCTTCATCTAAACTTTAATTATTTCTCCTTACGTTAACCACCGGTTCAAATGGCCGATCCTCCGTAATGGCTATATACGAGTCACATGGCTCTAGCAGCAAGCAAGCAATTAAGCTTCGCTATTAAAAAAACTCTATAGTAATCATAAGCCATGAGGTATGACTATTGGGCTATAACTTCATAAGGGCCACGGAAACTCGCTGCTGAACGTTGTACACTGTGCAGGTGTAGTACAGGCCCTTGTACGCTTAACAAAGTTTGCACACTCTCACGCATAAATTTGTCAGAGATAATAATTTCTGTTTTTATCATTACCATATATTTGTAATCTCCTGGAACATACCTCCTTTTGAAGGTTCAGCACAGGAATCAGTGACGTATACAATGGAGGGAGATCGAGCGAGACATGAAGGTGGAGCAACCGGCTGTTGATTGTGCCTATATATACACAATAGACTACGTGATGTTAATTTTACTTTTTATTTCTTTGATGCAATTACATTTTTGAATAGAAAGTCGAGAGTTTTTGGAATCCCTAATGGCCGAAAATTGTCATGAACGAAGAAAACATGCGCCAACCATATTTATAGTATTACCATATTAAATATATTGGTAATATATTAAAAATAGATTTACTTTGCTCAGCGTGGTGTTTTCTTCACCCACTAGAATTTAAGATACTCGCTACAAAACTATAAGTTATTGAGAGCAGATTACCTTAATGCACATATAAGTCTATTATCACCTGTCGGTCGGCATGTGCCACCCCTACCGTAGTATCGTAACGAAACTGACACTCACATAAACAGGTACACTCTCGTCATTCATGAAAGGGAACACGCGAGCACGTGGCCGGCCCTCCGCGGTGGTAAACCGACAGGTAGGAAAAACACGTCCACTTTTGGCAGAACCACCCGCTGCGATACCGTAGGGGGAGCTTAATCTAGCAGCGGTTCTTTAACGACCATGCATGACCCGTTATTTTGTTTGCCAGTAGATGATGCAAAAAACTGGAGTGCCTTCTTTAGCTATCACTTGATGGGGCTGTATAGGCAGCCAGCACGGCTTGGTGGCGTTAGCCACCGCCCAATTTAAAGGGGACAGCCATATCAATCCATCCATCCATCCACAGTGCACAGGTCACACGTTCGCGCATTCCATTTAAAGAAGGATGGTAGTGTGCATAAAAACTTACATTGTGCTAGATGTCATTTTAGAGACGGAAGCAGGCTTCCTTATACGGTAACCCGAACCAGAAGAGAAGCTACATTTGATACTCTTCTGAACCATCACCAGAGATTTACTCCCATTTATACTTCGCACTTTACCTACAGCATGCATGAAAAGACGAACCGGGCCCCACCGCGGTGGTCT
Source organism: Rhipicephalus annulatus (assembly GCA_013436015.1). NCBI lineage: Eukaryota > Metazoa > Arthropoda > Arachnida > Ixodida > Ixodidae > Rhipicephalus > Rhipicephalus annulatus. The sequence goes on along the minus strand of WOVY01001919.1, from coordinate 252,101 downwards.
AGTGGCTAAGGTACTCGGCTGCTGACCCGCAGGTCGCGGGTTCGATTCCCGGCTGCGGTGGCTGCATTTCCGATGGAGGCGGAAATGTGGTAGGCCCGTGTGCTCAGATTTGGGTGCACGTTAAAGAACCCCAGGTGGTCGGAATTTCCGGAGCCCTCCACTATACGGCGTCTCTCATAATCCTCTTTTGGTTTCAGGACGTTAAACCCCACGTATCAATCATCAATTAAAAGACGAACCGGAGCGATAAATTATCATATATTTCCTCAAGCCATCACGCTGTGAAAGTTTCTCCCTGATACCAACAGTGTCTTGCAAAAATTGTTCAAAAATATCGCGAAATACTCCCGACCAGCAAATTAGTATCGTAGTCGCCCCTCGTTGTCGAATCTTGGCCACGGTCCATGGCAGTATTTCGAATATTTCGAATATTTCGATGGGGGCGATATGCTGGAGGCACGTGTGCTTGGATTTAGGAGCGCATTCAAGAACCCTAGATTTGGTCCAAATTTCTGGAGCCTTGCGCTATACGTCGTCTCTCGTAATCACATTGTAGTTTGGGGAAGTAAAACATCGAAACTATTACTACCAATTTAACGATGTGTTGTATTTTTCCTTTTGTAAGAACACGAGCGGAATGGTTATTACTGCTAAAATGCTAAATTACTCAAATACATCTTCACAAATCTGTATGTGCTTCGGCGTTTGTGAGCCAATTCTCTATTAAGTGTGTCAATAGGCCAGCCTAGGAGTGTATAGAAATAAATATGCTTGAAGTTGCTTCCAAACAGACCGCGAAAGGGTTTGATCGCGCTATTCATTGATTGAATGACGGTGTCAAAAAGCACCTGTTGGAAGGTTGATATGCACCTCAAGGGATTCACAGGCTATGTCGACAAAGCAACGAAAATATAGTTATGAAGTGTTCGTTCGATAGCGTTAAGGAGCCCGGGTCCAGAAAAACTCGAGAGGCTCAAACAAAATAAATCACGGTTTCAGCTGGGATGAAATCCATGGTATTTTCAAGTGTACGACCGCAAAGCCACGAGTGACCCAGTAGAAGTACGCAAACGACCGCCACTTAAGATACGCGCGTCATCACACAGTAGGGTCCACTTCGTTGAGATAAAAGTAACTTATATGTTATAACGTGACTACGGATCACACATTGAACTATGAGCGACCCTTTAGGCAACAAAGACAACGTGGCTGGCAAGCCATAGAAGCCATAAATATATCCACTACACAACTTACTCGAAAGACGTCGATGCACATCGTAACGCTTGGACAGAGAAAAGAAGAAAAAGTCGATGTGGCACAGGAGGCCAAACAGTGAATGCTTCGCATAAAATCGATACCCCGAATGCGTGAGATCTGCCGCAACCAATTTTAACGGTTACAACGATTATAGGATATAACTAACTGATGTATGGTCTCGGTTACACTTTGTTACCGCCAGCTTCCATTGATCTCCGCGAAGCCCGCTATAATTCTGCTTTGAAATGGACATGACTTGCTCAAGCACGAAGTTTCAAAGCAACAGGAGACGCTGAGTCAAAAACGCTCCATGTACTGGCGTCATGAGCAGGCATCTTCAAAGAGCCAGACGACGCCCGCAGAACCGGAAGGCAAGTGGCGTCGTTCATTCGCCTGCTTAACGGCTTCTCTTTAAGCGCTGAAAGACGGAGCGCGTCAGTGTCGGCAAGTTTCAACCTTTTTTTTCCGCGTTCTCCGCTGCTGAAGCGAGATGCTAGACATGACGAAGAAAGAAAGAAACAGCGTCGTTACTTAGACGCTCCCTTCTCCCCACTTCTGGTCCTCCTCACTTCCTCCATTCCTTGTCCATATTCTCAGTTTATTTCTCTCTACATCTCTCCCGTAGTTGCAGAAGCTTCAACGGAAGTTCTACAACCGAGCACAACAATAACGAGCTCGTGGTATACGGTTGCTTATTGCCGCCGCAAAGGAGCACTGTCGAGCGTACTTCGTTTCTGCTTGTAACTTCTCGGTGTCCCTTCTTTCCTTTGAGGCTGTCGCAATTGTTTCCCCCGAAAACCACCGTTTTTTTTTTCTCCGCCGAAAGTGGCCCTCCCCTATCTTTTTTTTGCCTCTCTTTCACTCGTCATTCGAAAACCCAGCGCCTGCAGCCCTACGCATTACGTTTTAAAAAATAAATACACAAATAAGTAACACACAGCCTCCAACGCACCAGGACCAGGTAAGGCAGGTCTTCTTCCGCGTGTTCCCTTTCTGTCGAAGTACCACCTCCCGCAAATTGGCCTTTCTCGAGAGCCACCGATTCACGTGTAGGGAAAGAGAGCGACCACCCGAAAGACGCCGCTGTTGCTAGGAAAAAACCAGGGAAGCAATTGTGTAGCGGCTTTAGCATGCCGCTTAAACAACGAGCTCGTTCGAGCACGCGCACGCATATGCCACGCAGGCTGCTCTCAAACACAACCACACCACGCACTCGAAACTGAATGAGTGCGAGCCGACGTGTAGTACGCGGCGCGAAGGAAGAAGAAAAAGCTAACGGAAACGAAAGACGCAGTCAGTCCTTTAGGTGGAAAAGAAGCGGAGCCTCCTCCCGTAGAACGGCGCTGGTGCGGGCCGACCGCGTTGTCCCCCAAGCGGGTTTCGCCTGTTAACCACATACACACGCGCGTCCACCTTCGCGAATTGAGAGAGCTTTGTTTGGCGCCGGCGGCGCGAGCTCGCGCCGTTTAGTGGGAGGATCCTTGGCGCATCCTTCGCCGGTTTCCGGTGTTGCTCGAGTTGTGCTTCTCTTTTTCGGAGGTGGCCGCCGCCGGCGCCACCGCCGCCCTTCCGGTGTCGGGGGTCAAGCGAAGCTTGAGCCGCGTTCTTACGCGCGGACGTGGTCGCTCTCCTCCCGAGTGAAGACAGCTGCTGTTCTAAAGGGCACCGTTGCGTGTGTACCTGTAGACGCGTGTGTGCGCGGCTTGCCCCGTTTCGTGCGGGGGAGTATTCTAACGGTTACACGGCGTGGCGACTCAGTGAAGACTCGACTGAGCGCGAGGTCGCAGGTTCGATTTCCGGCCACGCTGGCCGCATTCCGAAAAGCGGCACGAAGGGAAAAACACTCATCTATCGTGTTTTGGGTGATCCAGGTAGTCGAAATTGTTCCGGAATGATCGGCTATACGGCAAGCTCAATTTAACCCACTGGCTAATTTTTGAAAGCTATTCTGCCCCCCCCCCCCCCCGCTTCCTTTTTTCTAATCATTGAACCTTATGCTGATGAATGGCTAGTGCTTGATTCTTCTGCATATGAATTTCATATTAACTTTTGTGGTTTGTTCTTTCTCGAGATATAACGTCAATAATACTTTTCAGAATACTCGCATGCCAGAGAAATGATACAAGGCATTCTTCTACTAGACACCTTTATTCGCCAGAACTCGCCTTTCATTCTCTGTCGGCAGTTACTGACATTTTTGTTTTATACTCTCGAGTCCCATACCACGCATGAGTGTCAGTCCAGCCACAAAGCGACGAAGGCGCCCCTCAACTTTTTGCGCTCAACCGACCTCATTGCAACGAACATGACATTCCCGGGATTGAATGTGTATGTGTTTTCCTCATTTTTCCTTTCTATTATTTCCTTGCCATTCTATTCCCCTTAGCCCTTCTCCAGTGCAGAGTAGCGAACGGAAAAACTTACTTTTGGTTAACTTCCCCGCCTTTCAATTAACCTTTCTCTCCCTCTCTCTGCCTCGCCTCAACGGTGTCAATAAAGGTCACCCTGTCAAGGTACCCATGGGCGTACTGATCTTTTTTTATTTAACGCCTATCCAAATATAATTCATTTCCCATTTCATAAAGGATTTATGAGTCAATTGACATAATATGTGCTTGAATACCAGGAAAACGCAGACGAGCGCTTTCAAGGCAGCCTCAATTGAGTTGAATATGCCACTGCGGTTCCGTTTGCGAGCATAATACACTTAGCTGTCTTCCCTGACCTCTACGACCCCTCGAAAGAATGTTCGTGCTGTTGATCTCACATTTCTGCCATAAAACCTGTGCAGAGCAAAAGCAACCTCCACAAGTCTATTCATACCTCCTGCAGCTTTAAAGCTCTGTGTTCATGCTATCTCGGAGTAATCGCGCTTGCCCCAGACTCACAATTTTCAATATCGTTCGTCTGCCTATAAGACAAATTAGCGAAGGAGTCCGAAGTTGAGCAAGGCTTGAGCACCGTCAATTGAACATGCCCGCATACAAGCTCCGACACAATTTTTTGTAAAGTGCGCACACTTTTAGGGGCCAGGCTGCAATGCTGTTGTCATCGCTTCGCGTAACGCCCCGTGTGCAGCATATTGAGCACGTGCTGGCGCAAAGGAGATGACTAACTCTTCCTCACGTTCTTCGAGCGCCTTTATGATGATGACTTCTCATCATCAGCGAAAACGAAAAAAAAAAAAACTCTAGTGCGATGGGCGTAACGTAGGAAAAAACACGTATATAATTACGAAAAAAGAATAAGCAAGCGCGAAATAGGAAAAATCAGAAAGGGAAAGAAATAAACAAAAAATAGAAATAAAGAGAGAGGACAAAATAAAATAAATGTAAAAAGAAATAAAATTGCGAAAATGGAGAAGGAAAAAATAGAGAAGGGTAGAAGGAAAGAACGAGAAAACCAAAGAGAAACAAAGAAGGCTGCTGAATTGCGCACTACCTTCAGGCTTGCCAGTGCGAAGCTGCCCTGATGTTTATTGTACTCTTAGTAGCACCGGCGAATACACGTGTACAATAAAACCCGGTTGCAATTAATAGAGAGTCTCCCCAGAACCGAGCGTTTGGAAGCCGAAGGGAAAGACACACAGCGAGGAGGGAATGGCAAAAAAAATTATAATAAGACGAAAAAAATGCAGGAGACGGTGCCAAACGACCCGCGCCATACAGCCGAAGCCGAATCGGACGAGCGTACCGTGCAATTTGCGGCTCTCCGCGCATACAGCCACGCTGTGAGTTCCCGCAGCGGGCGGATAATGGCTTCCAATGTGCCGCTCACTCCTCATCCGCGAATCGCGGCGGCGTCTCTGTTTGCCCTTGGTTTCCCCCCCGGATTCCCCCCTCTGGGGCGACCACCGCAAGCTCCCCGCTGCTTGCACACCGTGGGCTTTCACCTTTTTTCGCTTGTTCACGTCGGCTCCTTCTCTTCGCCTCGTGGATAGAGTAAACAACGTTTAGCAATGGTGGCACGTTTGCCGCCTGTTGCTGTCCGCCGTGCATTGGCCAGGCCTTCCCAGGGCAGTTGAAATTCGCTCGAGCTCGCAACTCGGCGGACAGCCGTCGTCTTGTGTGACCTCTGTTGCGGTGGCCAAGTTAGTGCGCGCACACGCGTTGACTTGCACGCGTTTGGCAAGACTGGCGCATTCTACATGAAACGGGCCGACAGATGACGAGTGCGTCCGCTCGTATGTCAACTATCGTAGCTATCGTACACGCGCTTCACTGTCATCCTCCTCCACCTCACCGTCATCAGCCTGACCACGGTCACTGCACATCAAAGACCTTTATACCATGTTCCTCCAATTACCCCGGTCGTATACTTACACACGATCATGCATACTATAGCCACTGTTATATAATGGAGGTCTGTGATAGTGCTACGAAATCGTAATTAATAAGGCTCGTATTCAAAAAAAGAAATATTGGCTGCTTATCTCTGCTTTTCGATTGCTCTTCGGAGGTGCTGTGCATCACGACAAATCATGTCACAAAACAAATTTCAGAGTGCGGGCTATCGGCGAACGTTGGCACTTGCGCTCGGCCTTTTGCGTTTTGCCTGGCCTAGCGCCTTCTGTCGGCCACTGGGACTCGAAACGCTGTGTATGGCTTGCCTTTCTGTTTATTCGTGCGCTTGAACTGACAGTTATACCATGGCTTGCCTAGCTGGACACAACACTCGGATACCGCAGTTAATTACGGGCGAATGGTCGAAGACATGCATGGCATGATGTTCCATCCCATTCCTTCTGCTCTTGTTAGCTGTTCTGCTTATATGAGTCGTGTGAAGAGTGATGCTAAGTGCATGTGCATGTCATGTTAGACAACAGACGGACTTCCCGGATGTACGTGGCTAACTCAACCCAATACTGAAAAACAACAAAAACAAAACAAAACCAAGAGATCTACATAAATTGCACCAACTTAGCTTATTAGTGGCATAATCGGGAGTATTTAGAATCAGTATTCCGTTGATAACCAAGTGCGACTTAATTGTTTCCGTTTCGTCCATTCCTTATATATTGATTGAATCACTGACATTTCAGTCATAACATAGTAGGATGACTCATATAACAACACAATCAAATATTTATATCACAATAAATATGCCCCACCTTTTTTTATAAAAACCAAAAGGCACTGAAACTTCAAAAATGTAAGATAGATACCTAGAGACGTGCGTTTCACAACGAGCGTTGGGTTGCCATCCTATCAACGAGATTTTACAATACAATTATAAAACGGATGGCAAATCACGAAAGAAATGTTTTGTAAATGCGGGCGTGTGAAGTCATTACGTGGGCTCTCTGACAAGGCTCATTTTTGTTGGCGTGAGTCTATATTACTAGCAGGTTTCAGTGTGCCCGGGAACTATTTGAAGATAAAAAGAAAAATGTAGGGCAGCTTTGCCCTAGTGGTGCGAAAACAGATAGCACCGATGAGTGCGGCGAGTTGGGCGGGTTGGTAAAGATGCGTTTGACGTGTCAACAGGATTTAAGCCCGCCCCATGTGAACTACAATTATAATCTGTGGCTGAAGCTTTGCAACCAAGTTACTGAGTGGCTATGGAACCAGGTCAGACCCACGCTTCCTGCAAGAACAAGAACTAAGGCAACTTCGGAGTCCAAGGTGCTCAACTTGAGTGATTGTGATGTGCCAATCAAGCACTTGGATGTGTTGAGTAAAGGTCCCAAGTTTTGTGTGGAACCGGCCCTTCGCCCGGCAGAACTGGTATCGGTTTCAAGGTCCTTGGCTCGAAGAGTGCCCGAGGACAGCAGGACTACTTGTGTGGCGGAGTGCACCGATGTTCTGCTTAAGCATAGACCAAGGCGAGTGCATGATAGTGTCATGTCTTCGGTTGTTGATTTCTTGCATTCCTCTGGCCTCACTTGTGTAGTGTCCGACAAGGAAGGGTTCTTCGTGGTTCTGACTCGTGGATTGTTTTCCGAGAAAGGAAGCGTGGCTATTGCCAAGAATTTTCGCGAAGTGTCGCACAACCCTTCTAAGGTAAAAAAACAAGCAGTGGAACTGCTCAAAAGCCTAAGTTTAGATAAACTTGTCAATAAGGTAAAGAAAGATATGGGTGATACTCTAGATGTTTTCTTTACCGCTAAGACCCATAAGCCCGACATTCCCTTCCGTACCATAGTTTCTGAAAGGAACACTTGGCTTCAAATAGTGTCCCGATATCTTCAAAAGAACCTTGAATCTCTGGTTGTGGTTGACCCTTTTCAAGTGGCCAGTTCGGATATGCTCGTAGATTTTCTTAGGAACTACGACTCGGTAGGCTTAAGGGCATTTAGCCTCGACATCGAGGATCTTTACTACTCCTTACCGCAAGCCCCTCTTCTGCAGAGTGTAAAGGAGTGTATTGGGATTCAAGAGGACGAACATGAGTTCACCTCTCGTTCAGGTGTGTCAGTTGAGGGGTTCCTCGAGGTACTGAGGTGTTACCTGGAAGCGACACTCGTCACATGGAAAGGGAAAGTATTTGCTCAGAAATCTGGCGTATGTATCGGTTCTTGTGTCGCGCCTATTCTGAGCACAATATTTTTGGCAAAGGTGGACAGGGCTATACAGGGTAGTCTTTTTGATCTGGCAATCAAAGTGTTTCGTTATGTTGACGATTACTTGGTTTTCGTGGACAGGTGTGATTTTATCAGAAAAATGATTAATGTAACGAAGGTGTTCAGGGAGCAAGGGCACGGTTTGACGTTCACGTGTGAGGTGCCCCGGAACGATGCTTTGCAGTATTTAGACCTCCAGTTAGCATTTAGCCCTGATAGTTTATGCTGGCGATACAAACCAAGGTCTCAAAAGGGCTTGCTCGACTACCAGTCTGGTCACTCCAGACTTGTAAAGAACGGAATAGCCAGCTCCTGTATCCGGTCTGCCATCTCAAAATCATGCCCGCACCTGATGCGACAAAGCATGTGGGAACAAGCAGTTAAGTTGCGGCAGGCAGGGTACCCTGATGCTGTTATAGCCGCTGTTAGTGAAAGGTTGCTTAAAACCATAAGAGCAGGTGGTAAGCTGGCGCCGACGGAACGATGCAAAGGGAGCAGACCTTTCTCGGTAATCCCTTATATTCACGGAGTGTCCCACCGGTTTAAGAGAGTGGCGGCACGCTTTGGCGTCAACGTGGTGTTTTCAGCCAAAAGTAAACTGAAGGAAATTTGCCCGAGACTGCAGCACCGTGAAAATAAAAATAGTGGTAAAAAAGGCAAGTGCACAATGAGACATGGCATTCGTTTCGTGTCTTGTGTAAAAGGGGTGGTATACGAGACGCCCTTTTCGTGCGGACACGTTTACGTGGGCCAATCTGGGCGGTGTCTCAATATCCGTCTACGCGAGCACCACAGCTCTTTGAAAGGCACACCGTCATCCCACTTGGCATTACATTGTCGTCAGTGTGGCTGCACACCAATGTTCGAACAAACAGCTGTGCTTTTTCGTCACAGAGAGCAGCTAACCCGAGAATTAGTTGAGGCCTGCATCATCCGAAAACATGGCGATAAGTGCGTGAGTCAACCGTCTTTGCTCCTTCACGATAAAGAATTTTCATTCCTGATGAGCACGTTTTCATAGTTTCACCGAGTTAAGCCTGCGCAGTTGATGTTTTATTTTTCGTTTGTAGGGTTTTTCGGAGGGCTGCTAAGTTTTTCTAAGCTTTCTTGGTTCCAGTTACTCATGCGCGTTTACCTGTTTATTTCCTGATAATACATTTCTTGTTTTTGTATGACAATGTATAAAAAAGAAGGCGTGAGATTTCTGAGATTTGAGTTCGTATATATTCATGTGTGTTTCCTAATAAACTTGGTTTGAAGATAGCGCTCGTGTTGTCTACGTTTCTTTCTTTTGTCTCCGTTTTTTTGGCGCTAAGATTTCGTAGTCATGCAGATAGCACCCTTGGTTTTCCCTCCGCAGCAGAACTCTTGGCGTTCCCCTCCTCCTTACCCTCACCAACATATATTTTTCTCTACCTTTCTACTTCTTTCTATTTCTAGGTTTTTACATCTTTCTTTCTCTCTGTATTTTCACTTCCTTTTTCTATTTATTCTTCCAGCTCCCTGTATCGTTCCTGTTCTTTGATACTCTTTCTTTGGTGCATGTTTTTTTTCTTTCTGGTTTCCCTTCTCTCTGCTGATCTTTTTTTTTCTCTGTTGAATGCATTCTACTTTCTCTACTCTTCTCCTTTCTTTTACTTCTCATTCTCACATCTTTCTGCTCTCTCTCTCAATTCCCTTTAGCACCTGTTGCTATTTGTGCTCTGCTAGCCGTTAACTGTCGGATGGTGTACACGCGGGTTTTCTTCTAGAATTTCTGCTTCAAGAATTTCCCTCTTGCTC
>WOVY01001919.1:0-240000 GCA_013436015.1 Rhipicephalus annulatus | reverse complement strand
GGCGGGCGTCGAGGTGGTAATGGTTCGCTTTGCTCGTTCGCACCGCCACTAGCTGGGCTTCTTTCCCCTTTTCTTTCTCCCTTCCCTCTCGGACCACGGCTGCACGCTCGTCAGACATGTCTCTGGGAAACGGCCGCCCGCACACTGTCTTGCCACTGAAAGACCTTCTCTGAAAGTGTGCGCGCGCATAGGGTTACGGAGGGGCGAAAACGGTCGCTGCGTTCGTGTTCGCTGAAGCAAGCCTTCATTTGTCAGGCTCCCAAATGAGGCGCTGAAGTAGTCCGTAAGAGCGGATCGAGGCGAAGAGAGGTGGGGAATGACCGGTACGGAGGTCGGTTAGGCAACCATATCTGTCATACAAGCGTTGCTGAAGTGCACACTTACCTGGATTTGCCCGTTTCTTTGGTGTACATTTGTGTGTGCATGACGCATCTGCGATTTTCCCGCTGCCGCTACTTTTTCACAGACTCCTAGTGGACGTCTCTATTCCGGCTCGTCGAACGAATGTATCTCGCGCTTGGGGAACCCTGTCAAGGGTGTATACAGAAGGTCGTGTGGCACCATCTTCAACGTGGTCGGCATAACACAATTTTCTACGACGACAACCGATCGTTGAAAAGATAATTATAGTGTGTTCTAAAGGTTTCTATAGCATCTCCTGCGTACTTTTTTTTACCTTTATGCACAACTGGACATTCCCGAAAGCGACTTTATATTCATATAAGGCCCGCGACATTGAAAAGCGGCATTCCGTCAAAGCGCAATGATATGAACATCTTATAGTTACACATTTGAGTGGTGATGTGACGTTTTAGTGATCGAGTACTTGTTTAGCAAGAAATATAAAATAGTTCACAGAAGAATCATTCAACGCAATACTGCATGTATGGCGAAAAAAATCGAGTAGTACCTCTTGAACCTCTATAACTGTTGCTGATACGTTTTCTGGAATGGCACCATATCCTACTTTATAAGCTGCTCCTCAGAGCGTCGAGCTCCTTTACAGCATGTTATAAAGGGAAGTTGATCTTCCGGGTGGTGCTTACATCTTATCAAATCAAACCTCATCCCAAATAAATGTACAACTCAATGAAAATAAATTGTCTACAATGTGAGTTTCAGACGGGGAGGGGGGCTGGGAGCTGGGAGTACACTTTTCTAAAGCTCCAAGAGCGCGTGAAATTACTAATTGTTCACTTTTCTAGACAGCTTGTAGTTATGCTGACGCAATCAGATTAAATACGAGGCATTTGTAGTAATACTTGTCATCAGGGTTTTTTAGTCACGGTTTTCACGAGAGTAATAATCTTTGGAAGGGTACTGACACGAACAGTTTCAGTTGTCATTTTTGTGTCAAATAAATGTCAAACCCTTAAGAGCCTAGAAAATGTACTGCTAAGCGAGAGTGCACCTTAAAAAAGTAATTAGAGTGAATTTTGAAAAACTAGTTTCGGATCCTGCTATACCCTGACGTCACATCACAATACGAGCTTCTCGTTACGTTCTCGCGTAAGATATTATGACGTTTCCGGGGTCACTCCATACCGTGGCTTCGTTCGTGACACACAAGCGGCCATTTTGAATGTTATGGTGCCTGACGTCATCCTAACTAGCCAGACTGCTGCGTGAATTCATGAGAATTCTTCTTGCACCCTAACGTCAAGATAGTGTCGATGCAGGTAGGTGCGTCACAGAAAGATTGATTCTAATTTTATCAAAATATCCTGCCAGCATTTGCTGAGGCTTTCACTCGTTAAGAGCCGTCTCTGAAAACAGGAGATTCGCATGGAAGTGTAACAACAGCTGCGAAAAAAAAAAGGTGTCAGTAACAACCAGACGAGGAGAGTGAAGAACACGTGAGACAAGTGAGCGCTCACGCGTCCTTCGCCGTCCGCGTTTAGTTGTGTGCCTAATGACAACTAAAGTGGAAACCTTAGACCACTTTTCAAACACGAAAACTGCCTTCGTTTGAAGTTGAAGCGGATAACTCGCTTCAATGTGATGAATTAGTTCGAACTACGATGAACACTGACAACGCTAATAAAGGTAAGCTGTTAATCAGCGGTCGTGCACCCACACAGTGACCACAACTTCAAAGCGATATATAGAAAAGGTAGGTTTCGTACGTCATCGGTATCAAGCTGGCTGCCGGTGTGAGTGCATTGCCGGCACAAGTGAAGGAAACGTCGCGCACAAATTCACAGAAAATGTAGCTCAGGAAAACTTATGTCTTTTTCTCCATGCGACAATCGTTATCAAAAATCCAGCATGTAGGCGTTCGCGGATACGACTAATCATGTGGCCGGTGGAACACAGCGAGTGACTTACCAGCATGATGAAGGAACAGTGCCTGCGAACGGTCTCGTCGCTGTAACTATACAGATATCTACAACACTCGGTAAGGCACCGCGAACATGGGACATTTACCTATTGTTCATTTGTGACTATAACATAACAACGACGAAAATTCCTCGCGAGCCGCATGTTGTGATCGCCGGTGGTCGTTTAGCCGTACTCGTCGTAAGCCTAGCGACGCCTTCGGCAAACCGACACGGTATGGCATCGGCGGGGCGCCTGGCTGCTTCACCGGCTTTCCCGCATAAGCGCCGCTGCTACGTTTGTGTTTGTGGACTCGTGCGCCAGCACTGCGAACGCTGGTTCGGCCGACATGATCAAATGCCAGCTGATAATTCGTATTCTCGGGCTGGAGGCATGTTGGAGATTATATGGATCCATATTAAAAGATGGGTGCGCTTCGGTGCTACGAATTAGCTCATGTAAATTTTCACGTTACGGTGTCAATGTTTATTGGTATTTAAGCCAAGCAAAAGTGGCCCACTGGCGCTACATAGGAGGTCATAATACTGTGATATATATATACCCGATAGTCTGTTCTCTGATGTATAGCGCGGGCAGTCAGTGTTCGCGGTGTTTTACTTTGAAATAATAGTGCGTCTGTATATGTGTGTGTGTCTGTTGCATGAATAACATACTATGTTCTTCAGAGCTGATTAAATTGGAATAAACATAAAATATACTCCACAAACGCTATGTCACCATTTTCTTGCCATCGGTCCAGACGGTTCAACTGTTAGTCCCACTGGAGCATTCTACTGGGACCAACATTTAAACCAAGTGGAGTAACTGCTTGTGGTAACAGTTGAACTCTTGCAGTTACTCCCGCAGTTAGTCCAAAATTGGTTCAAAATCTGTGGCAGCGCATTTAGTCCTCTAAAGGACCAATGGCATACCGCACCTTCGTCCTTTTCGGCTTAGAGTGTAGGGTCATTCCGCCGTGTCGGTGAAGGCTTTTGTCGTCAGTGACAAGGCAGGGGATGAAGAGGGTTTCCGCCTGAAGGGTGAAGGCTGGTGCTACCAGAAGAAGAATAGTGTGAGACTACCGCCAGAGAGCAAAGACGCGTCGTGCAATCGCAACGCGTGGGAAGCCGACTTCTTACCGGCGTAGTTTGGTGCTTGGAGATCGGCCAATTGAAGACGCGAGGTTTCCTTTAAAGAGAAACTTCGGGAGCAGCGGATCGACAACAGCGCTGGACTTTGAGTGAGTGATTCTTGGAAGAGTATCATTCAGACCTTTTTCCAAGGACTTTGGACTGAATAAGTTTTCGAACTCTTTAGTCTTTAAGTGTCTTGGTTGTTCGATGCATGCGATTGCATTGTAGCGCGTATTGTTGTTTGTATCTGTTGTTTTGAGCGTGGCTTATTGTACTGTGTAGTAGGTTGATTGATTTGTGACATATTGTATTCAACTACTGTCGAGTGTGCATGTTTGTGTATTGTTTGATCTGCCATATTTGAGAATGTATTTTGTTTTGTTTATCAACTCTCGGCTCTGACTCGTTCATTAGACCAGAACCGGCGTCCGCTGGCGCGCCAAATAGGACCACTTCTAACTTGTCCGCGCTTTCGTGGTGCAGTGCGGGAGGCCGATACTTCGGCCCTTGGAATCAGCCCGGCGATCGCCTTCCTAATTATCGGAACCTGTGACAATTATTCTGGCGTCCGCGACAAGGACCTTTTTGATGTACAGTGGGTCCAAAGTAGTGAGAAAGAGCTTTGAGTAGTTGATAGTGCCATCGGAACGATTTTTGTGTGTTGCTCAGTGTTTTCGATAACGAGTGTGCAGACAGTGCTTCGATAGACTGAGTTTTGCAGATATCTTGTGCACGCGGCTAGAATTTCATTTGACAGACACTGGAGACACTGGAGATCTGGAGAAATTAGTAGCTCTTGGTGAGAAGATGGGTCTTTCTGGCGCCGCACTACGGAAGTGGGTGAGCCAGAAGGAGAAAGAGGCGGTGGAGAGAGAGAGGTTGGCCGCTGAGAGGGCGAAAGAATAAAGAGGAGCAAAGGAGTGACAGCTAAAAGAAGAAAGAGAGTAGCAATTGAAGTTGGAGCTGGAGAGAGAAAGGCTGGCAGCTGAGAGGGCTAAAGAAGAAAGAGAATCGGAGATGGCTGAAAGGAAACGGCAGCGGCAGCACGAGATGGAACTCGAGCGGCTCCGCTTGCAACAGCGAAACGCAACTCCCATCCAAGCTAGAGTCGAAAGCAGCGAGCGGGAAGATCTTGGCTTCCGTTTGAACTCAAGCAAGCTGCTCGTAGCGTTGATGAAAGGAAGGACGACCTTGACGCATACCTTCACAGATTGCAAGGAGCCAGAATTGGCCGGAACATCAATGGGCAACTGCTTTGAGTACTTGCTTGAGTGGCGAAGCGCTTAGTGAGTACGGGAGGCTGACGCCAACTGATGCAGCCAACTATACAAGGGTGAAGGCTGCCTTACTGAAGAGATTTAGATTTACTGTGGAAGGCTTCCGGAACAGATTTCGAACAGGAAAACCAGCTGGTGGTGAGACGACTACCCAATACGCCACCCGACTTAGCCATTATTTCGACAGATGGGTCGAACTTTCAGGGACAGAACAGGAGTAAGATCAGCTTAGAGAGCTCCTTATTAGAGCAGTTGTCACTCGTACCTGTCGCTTTATTTGAAAGAGAGGAGAGCTAAGTCACTTGAAGACATGCTTGAATTGGCTGAACAATTCTTGGAAGCGCAAGGTGGCACAAATCTGGCCAAGGTCAAGAAGGAATGCCCTGAAGATTCAAAGAAATCGACACCCGAACAAAAAAGCGTGCACGGGACAGTGTTCCGCGGTGTTTTTTGTGTAACCAAGGGGGTCATCGCGCTAACAGCTGTCGAACTAACTTTAGGAGCCCTGCTGTTGTAAAATTTTTCAAATGTGGTCAGACTGGGCACAAAGCCGACTCATGTCGTAGCGGAGCGAGCAAAACCCACCAAGTAGCCTGTTTACAGGCGGCACCAAAAGCTGATGTTGACGACGTCACCGATGGATTAGGAGAGTTGAAAGTGGGAAGAAACTTCCTATTGTGGGTTCTGTAATGACAAAACGACCAACTGGTGTTACGAAGGAAATGCCAACGCTGCCTGGAAAAGTTGCGGGCAAGAAGGTTACAGTGTAGACACCGGTAGCTCCACTGTTATCGTGCGGAGAAATTCGGTACGGGAAAGTGAGTTGACAGGCAAAACGAAACCGGTTTGCCTAATTGACATCATGGTTAGGATGCTTCCTGAAGCAGAGATTGAGGTTGAAACCCTGTCCTTCAGCAGACGGGTTACTGCCCTGTGCATGCCGTCCCCCCTGTACGACCTTATCATTGGAAACATCGACGGAGCGCGAGAGCTGAACGATCCCAAACGTTTGGGGGAAGACTCGAAGATAGAGCCCTCGCCGACACAGGGACTGCGAGATACAGTGGAGGAAAATCTCGCGACGGATTTCACCCGAGCTCAAGGTAAAGCCTGAGTACAAAAGACAGTGAATCGAGAGATCATCGCGTTGAACGAGAAAACGTGTCATGCAGCTGGAATTGCGGCAGAACGACCTCAACCGACGAACAGTGAAAAAGTGCTGGAGTCGGCCAGCCAGGCTGTTACGCCTGGGAGTCCACACCGAACGTCAATGCCTCTGCCAAGGCAATCTGTGTCAAGACCAGCGATCGAGCCCGCCTGACGGGATCAACTCAACGACGTCATCGACAGGTGTCGCCGGTCTGTCACGCGACGCACAGCGAGCTCCCTCGGTCCACGAGCCCAATGAAGCAATCGGCGCCTTCCAGTCTGGCGAGTCTTACGCAATGCGGGGCAACATCCCTCGTCCTTGTGTGCAACCACGCGTAGCGGCGGGTCCACATTAGAGGGTTCTGACCACGGCCAGCGGCGCTTCTGGTTAGACGTTGGTGATGCAAAAGATCCCACCGCTGCCACCACTGTTACGAAGGCGCGACGCCAACACGGTCCCGAAGGCGCTACTGCTCCGAACTCCGCCGCCCCAGCCATTTGGTAGCTTGTGTTACTCAGCTCGCGACTGCTTCTGCGCAGAGCTGATAGACGAGCGGATGAGACGACGGTGAGTTAACGCAAGGTTTATGTACAGCATAGAAATAGAGGCGTTACATATTCGGCACTGGGATCGACAGCTCAGGGACTCCAAGAGCCGAGATGCCTTCTCTCGCACGCATATGTCGGCTACTCTCTGACGCATAGCTACACTGCTGGCGACGCGCCGCTTGGCTTTTTTCATAGGCACCGGTTCGATGATTTCCTTCACTTTAATGTTCTGTATCGTTCACACTCTGCTCTAGTTGTTTGCCCCTATTAAGAATCTACTTGTCGTACCCAGTATAAGTCCACTAGCAAGACGCGCAGGCAAGTTCTTACACTGCCGTGTTTACGCCCCCCGCATTAACTTAGATTTCAAAACACCCTGACAGGAGGCTGAAAGGCGAGAAGTTCGCGAACGTGAAGAAGCTGAAAGGCGCGAACGTCGCGAGCGTGAGGAAGCCGAGAGACAGGAGCGCCTCGAGTTGAACGAATAGAATTGGCAATCCTACAGTGTTCGCAGGAGCCCAGCGTAGCTTCTCCGACAGTTCAGGTCAGCGGTTATAGAATTCAGGACCAACTGCCACCGTTCGTAGTAGGCGAGGACATGGCGAAGTATCTCGTCAAGTTTGAACACGTCTGTGAGCGAAATGCTTTGGAGCGGTCTCTTTGGACGAAGAACCTGTTAGCTCTTCCCGGCGAAATGTACGACGTGATAACGTGCTTGTCGAGGGAAGCGTTCGAGAGCTATTACAAGGTTAAGGAAGTGCTCTTGAGACGCTATAGGTTGTCACCCGAGCCTTTCAGGCAAAGGTTCCGGTGTGCTAAAAAGGGGAATGACTCACACGTTGACTACGCGTTTCGTCTGAAAGCCGATTTAATTGAATGGCTCAAGGTCGAAGGTGTTTATGAAGATCGCGATAAAGTGGTAGAATGCATTCTGTTGGAGCAATTCTACCGCTGTCAAGCTTTGGCTGCAGGACAAGCTTGGAAAAGTAAAGCTAAACAAAGCAGCATAGTTAGCTGAGGAGTATTACACTCGCCGAAAGTTGCTTAGTAGGGCATTGCGCGCTGACACGGATGAAAGAAAAGAGGGCTTTTCGAAGAATACTGATCAGCGGAAACCCTCTCCGCACCGTAATTTCAGACGGGACCCGTCTCTTACTAAGGGCACTGTAGGGGAAGGGCAAACGAAAGCGGAGAATTTGAGTGAGGTTCCTAAACAACGCACTGATACCACACGGGCGTTTGAATCACGGAAGCCGCTAATCTGCTACAACTGCAAAAAAGACGGGCACATCACGATAAACTGTAAGCAAAAGTTTGCTTTCGCAACAATCCTAGAATCGGAAAAGAACATGCGGTTGTTAGAGCCGTATCTCCAAGAAATTAGTGTGAATGGGAAAACGTATCGACCACTTCGAGACTCAGCGGCAACCATGGACGTTGTCCATCCTTCGTTGGTGTCCCCGGATGACTTTACGGGAGAATGCGCGTGGATCAGGCAAGTCGCCGAGGAGCAGAGTGTTTGCTTACCAATCGCCACGGTTGTCATTGAAGGCCCGTTCAGTAAGCTTCGCACCGAAGCGGCTGCGTCTGCCACGCCTCCCGATCGTTTTCCTTATCTTTTTTCTAATAACTCAGAGCAGCTTCTCAAAGAGCTGGGTAAATCGCTGTTCTCCAACTTAGCGTACATAGCCCTCACGCGATCGCAGGTGCGGAAGCTTTCATAGGACCTTGATGTTGTTCAATGTGGTGAAGCACCAAGTGCAAAAGGTGCTGATCTGTGTGACCTTGGCGGCGAGTCGAGGGAATCTCAGACAGGAAGTCTGGGAGCTGTCACTTTAAGCATCACTCGCATTTAAGCAGTTACATTTAAGCATTTAAGCAGTCACTCGAGCGGCCTGTCGCTGAAGCGACTCGCGCGGCGGAGGAGACGACATGGCGCCATTGAGTCAGAGCCAGAGGGGTGCAGTGCTCTCGCCTGTAGTGAAAAGTTGGAGTGAGCTGTCGAGGGTTGATCGAGAAACGCTCATTCAAGAGCAGCGCGAGGACCTCTCTATGAAAGCGCTAATGGAAAGCGTAAACTTGGGAAAAAATAAAAAGAACGTTTCCTTCGCAGGGCTCCCGTATCGGAGCTACAGAAATGTGCAAGATCTGAACAAGAGCTGAACAAATGCGCAAGATCTGAACAAGAGCTGCTCATACCGCAAGTATGAGCAGCTCTTGGTGCCACAAAAGTGTCGTCGCAAACTATTGGAACTGGCGCATGAAAACGCGTGGGCAGAGCATCTCGGCTTTAAAAAGACCAAGGCTAGAGTTTCCCTTGAGTTTTATTGGCCGAAATACTGGAAGGATATCGAAGACTGTACGCTCATGCGATACTTGTCAGAGAGCGAGGAAATCCACGGACAAGTGGAAGGCCCCCATGAAGCTTGTGCCAATTATAACAGAACCTTTTCGGCGCCTAGTAATTGATATCGTCGGGCCATTGCCTGAGTCAAGGTAAGGTTGTCGGTACATCCTGACGGCCCTCTGTGTAGCCACAAAATTTCCGGAACCGATACCACTTAAGGAGCTCAATTCCCCTCATGTCGTGGATGCATTGCTATCTATATTTGCACGCATCGGCTTTCCTTCTGAAATCCAATGCGACAATGGTAGTGTCTTCACCACCTGCCTTACCTCTACCTTTTTGGATAAATGAGGAATAAAAGTAGTGCACAGCTTGATCCACCACCCGCATTCTAATCAGGTAGAACGCACGCATTCCGTTCTGAAACGGATACTGAGAGCTCTTTGCTAAGAGCACAAATGCGACTAGGAAGCGTGCATCCCTCCCACTATATTCGCTTTGAGATCAGCTCCTTATGAGAGCACTGGTTTTAGCCCTGCAGAGCTTGTGTATTGCAGGAGTTAGAGAACACCATTGCAAATTCTACGCGAGCCCTGGGAAGGATTCGATGAAGACCCTAATGTAGTTGCGTGTTCTAGACCTCCTCAGAGTTCAGAGGCTTGGAAAAACCATAGATTTTGTGGAAAGACAGATGAAGGCTGCACAAGTGTTGTCGAAAGAGTACTACGACAAATCGACGAAGAAGCGTACCTTTCAAGTAGGTAGTCAGGTAATGTTGCTGCGGCTGTCCAAAAAGAACAAGCTTGAGGTTTATTGGGAAGGGCCCGCCAAAGTAATATCTAAGCTTTCTGATACCAATTATCAAGTGAAATTAGGAATCGGCCGAACAAAATTTACCACAGTAACTTGATGAAACCATACGTTCCACGTCAAGCGGTCGTGAATCTGCTTTTGAATGCTTTAGAGGAAAAGGGAGCAGAAATTTTGACCTCTAGGGATGTAATCGAAAGGGAATCGGAGGTAATCTTGGAGCAGTTGAACCTAGAGCCTAGGTTAAGTGAAGCCCAGAAGGAAGACCTGAGAGAGATTGTTTCCGAGTTTGAAGACGTGTTTTCGGACCATCCCGGAAATACGATTGTGATTGAACACGATATGAGCTATCTTGTGAGGAGCCAATCCGTAGCAAGCCGTATCGATGATCCCCTGTGCAAAAGCAGATCATGAAAGAGGAGATCGATAAAATGCTGGAGTTGGAAGTCATTGTACCGGGCGAGAGTGACTATACATCCCCTCTAATACTAGTTGAAGTGCCGGGAAAAGATCCGAGGCCATGCATGCATCGATTATCGGCGTCTTAACGCCATACACCGAGACCAAACTTACCCGATACCAAACCTAGAGGAGAGGGTAGAAACTGTGTCACAGTCTAGCTATATTTCCACGTTAGACCTCGTGCGAGGGTATTGGCAAGTCCCCCTTACCGAGCGTGCTAGCCGCTATGCCGCATTCGTTTCTCCATTCGGAACGCATCGTCCACTTAAGCTGAGCTTTGGATTGAAAATGCGCCCTTTTGTTTGTCAGGCTTAATGGACCGCGTTCTTAAAGGCCTATCTGAGTTCACTCTGCCGTATATTGACGATGTCGTCATCTTCTCAAACAACTGGGAAGAACATGTCGAGCATTTACGCGTCGTGCTGAACAGGTTGAAAAAAGCTGGTCTTACCTTGAAACCTATTAAATGTCACCTATAGGGTGAGTCGAGGTGTCTTACGTGGGACACGTTGTGGGGTATGGCCGACGTAGACCTTCAGAAATTAAGGTAGCCGCCGTCATGAACTATCCACGCCCAACCTCAACATCTGAGATAAGGGCATTTTGGGCCTTGCTGGATACTATCATCATTACGTGCAAAACTACTCTAGCATTTCCAGTCCTCTAACTGGCGCATGCACTTCGAAAATCAGAGCCGGTTAAAGCAGTATGGGACTCAGAAAAGGAGATTGAGTTTTGCAAGCTGAAACAGGCCCTAAGCGTAAAGTCTGTTCTCATGGCAACCGGTTTCTCTAAGAGATTTGTCATTCAATGAGACGCAAATTATCGCGCCATGGCAGCTATATTGTGCCAGGAATGCAGTGCTGGTAACGAAAGGCCAGTTTTGTATTTAAGTCGAAAACTCAGCTGCAGGGAAGAGGCATACAACTCAGAAAAGGAATGCGCTTGCCTCGTGTGGGTTGTTCAAAAGCTAGCCTCTTATGTCTCTGGTTCGAGGTTTGTGGTCGAAATGGACCACTGTCCTCTAACCTGGTTAAATAACATGTCGCCTAAATGTGGCCGGTTACTGAGGTGGAGCATGCATGATACTCCAACAGCACAACGTTGACGTTCGCTACAAAAGAAAAAAGGAAAGCTAAACGCTAATGCCGACTCATTGAGCCGTGCATTTTAGTTAGTACCTTCTCCGCCTATCGGTTTCTCTCTGGCGATTCGGGGCAAAGTTTTGTCCTCATCATATCCTTAGCTGAGCGCTCTCGTCCAGAGTGATCTCAAGGGGCCAACTTTATGTTGTATTTTATTTCATTACGTTGTTGTACGGGTAGAAACTTGAGTTCTCAATTTAAGAGTTTTGTGTCCCACATGAGTCTCTTGATGTAGAGTTAACAAAATTCCGATAGACACGTAGTTAGGTATTTTTTATTTATTTCCAAATACTGTTGGCCATTATTGCCATAACAGGGTGAGTACAGTAAACATAAAACAAAAACAAGTACAATGTATGGTATAGAAGACAAAATCTTTTTTAAAATACACAAAGGAACAATATTTAAACGTGGTTAATAAGTACGTACATACATATATTGTGATGGTGGTATAGTATGCAATATGAAGTAACTACGCGATGTATTTTCGAACAACATGGTAATATATGTACAATACTATAGCAACACTCAATGTTCACGACATATTTTTAATGCACTGTTCAAAGCTTTCTATATTCTTTGAATTCAGTACCGGTACTGGCAACTGATTCCACTATTTTATCGTTCGTGGAAAAAAGGAATACGCATACACATCAAGATTGCATTTAGGAACCGAATACACAAATTAGTTGCATGATCTGACATTGCTGGAAGGCCTGGGAACAAGATAGGGTTTAGTTTTAATATTAAGGTGTCCTTTTGATAACAAAAAAAGAAATTTAAGCCAACCGACTTTCCTGCGATGAGTCAGCGTAGGCAATTCAAGCAACCGAAGCATTTCAGAAACAGAGTCACTTCATGAATAACGCAATAAAATTAGCCTTGTGGCTTTTCTCTGTATTTTTTTTTTTCATTTCGATTTATTAACCCCGACTGGAAGGGGTCGCACACTGCACTGGCGTATTCTAGCGTTGGCCTTACGTAGGTCAAACGTGCAAGCAGCTTCACGGATAATGTTGGTAGCTTTAGTTTGCGACGAAGGAAACATAACTTTTTTTTCTGCAGCTGCACAAATGCTGTTCACGTGCGGCTTCACACTTAAGTCATTTGAAATGATTAAGCCTAGGTATTTTATCGAGCCAGCTTCGTTTAGAGTTGTGAAATTCATCTCATATTGACATTTCAATTCCCGTTTTTTTATGTTCGTAACTCTGAGCATAACTGATTTGGATTCATTGATTTTCATTTGCCATTTAGTGGCCCATCTTTCTACGGCTCTAAGAGCTTGCTTAGGTGACGCCTGATCATTCTGGTTATTGATTTCACGGTATATTAGGCAATCATCTGCGAACAACCTGACAGTTATGTCGTCGCTTACGTCATCAGCGATATCATTTGTGTAAATAAAAAAAAAGCAGGGGTCCCAAAACGGATCCCTGTGGTACGCCTGAAGTTATGTTTAGCAGAACTGATTTGTTGCCATTTATTTCGATGTACTGTGTCCGACCTGTGAGGAATGAATCGCACGCGACCTTCTGGTCTTCTTTTGTATGGGTACCATTTCGTCTTTTCTACGCTATGTTGCTTGCGATATGGCGTCCAATACGCATGCGCGCTAGTTACTATTCTGAGAGTATGTACAGTCTTCAGCAAGCTAAACACGAACGATCTGCAGCGTGCCCTGAAACAGTTTGAATGACGCTAGCGCCGCGTAGCTTTGTGTTTTGTAGCCGATTTGTCACCCGCGCATTCTGACATACTATCCGAGCCCGCCGAGTTATTATATCGGCAAAAGCGCCCAGCGCTTCGCGCCTGGCATCAATAAAAATAGTCCAGGTCACGCGTCGGAGCATTTGTGTTAAGCATGCTGACGAATGTACAAGTGTGAAGCATAAGACGACGCGCAGATGGCAAAGAACTATTCTGCAAGATAGGATTATCGAGTCTAGTACGTTGCAGCGCTGAATGGAACAAGTGGCGCCACCGACGGCGCGGAACGGTACCATTCAATCCTCTCGACCAAGCCATACCCTTAATCGTTAAGTGTAACCCACTTCGCAACGACTACGAAAAATGATGGAAATAAATGAAAAGTACCGATCACAAATGGTCTAACGTTAGCCGAAATCGCGGTCTAGGGGCCATTTTATGTTCTGGTTTCGCTTCGACAGCCTGACATAGCACCACTACTACGTGAAACAAAGTATTTATTAGACCATCTAAGCCAAACGACTACACATGCATGCAGGGGTGGAGGGGGTCAAAATTTTGCAGGCCACTATCCCATGTTCTCTTTCGGGAGCATGTCCTGTGAACTTTTGACTAGGACTGTACATAAAATTAAAGCCTTTTCCACGTCTTGTAATGCACAAAGAACACACAATATGTTTTTTATGATCAAAACATGATCATAACAACAAATACAAATAATTGACAAGGCTTATATCAATCAGTTACCTTTCAGGCTACACTCAAATTTAGAGTCCCATAATTCATTTTTGTTTTTCTAAAACCGCGGAAGCCACACAGTCTTTTTTTTTTCATTTGAAGGCAAGTTGTTGGCCGTGCTTCGACCAAACATGGACATTTAGAGCGCTCGAGAAGTTGATGCATATCTTCACCACAGTGGACACAAGAACACTGCCCACAAGAGGCCCATTTTGTCGTGCACAGGAAGCGTCACATAAATACGCATCACGCGTGCATGAAACGCAGGCGCGATATGTGTACAGAACGGTAAATCGAGATCTGTCATTGGCGTGGCCATAGAGGATATACGTGGCCGTACGCTTACAAACGACAGCTCTGCCCCGCCGCGGTGGTCTAGTGGCTAAGGTACTCGGCTGCTGACCCGCAGGTCGTGGGTTCGAATCCCGGCTGCGGCGGCTGCATTTCCGATGGAGGCCGAAATGTTGAAGGCCCGTGTGCTCAGATTTGGGTGCACGTTAAAGAACCCCAGGTGGTCGAAATTTCCGGAGCCTTCCACTACGGCGTCTCTCATTATCGTATGGTGGTTTTGGGACGTTAAACCCCACATATCAATACAAACGACAGCTCTCGTCTGCCCTCACCTGGCTCTACTGACGGTGTCAGTGTATTGTCCTCCTACCAACGTGACACGCTGTGATGACGCGCGGATCTCCATTGTCTCGATTGAGCTGTCGTAGGCGTGCACGTTACTATAAGGTACCATCATATTTTTCCCTTCAAACCTCTCTTCCTCAGCGCGTGCGTGCGTGCGTGCGTATGTGAGTGAGTGAGTGAGTGATTGAGTGTTATACAGAGAGATAAATATGAGCTTGCTCTGTTGGCCATTATCCATGTTGTTATTAACGCATGGTCGTTTGTATATTTTGTCAGTTTCTTTTTAAGTTGAAACCCATAGACGTTTTATCAAACAAACATGAAAAAATTGTAGGACCCTTAACTTCCCCTTTACGAGTTTAACGCAGTAGTGATATCTTTGTCCTTAGTGCCTACTCCAACCACTTAGTACATGCTTTTTAATGTATAATATGTTACTCGTGAAGTTTAATTTGTGGATTACTGCAGTACAATCGATAAAGTTTAAAGTGACTTGTGTCAGTGAAGCTTTCGCATATTGCTGCATTCTGTATAGTGGTTGGCATGCTTTAAACCACGAACTCGTGAATTTTTTTTTACTTGCTAGGCAACCAGTACATGGTCTTAAGGGAATGCGTGCAGTGGCACGTGTGCCTTTTCTAATCGGTGGCTGGCTTTAAACCACGAAGTTGTTTTGAAAATCGCATGACGCCCGACGGCAATGTGCGCTTGTACAACGCTATATTACTGCAATATTACATGTTGTATTTTGAACCTGTATACACGTCGCGTGTGTTCCTAAGCTTCAAAGTTATTTCTACCGTATTTAAAAGCAGCGGCGTGGCTGTGTGGCAGGACAGCTGTTTGCCACGCAAACAGCCTGACACAAATGGTCAAAATCATCACTTGGACCCAGACCCTTTTATTCTTTATTTCATTAATTGCATAGTTTGCGGTTTTTCGGTCATGAACAAGATGATTTTTCGCTCACAACCAACGACGCCGACACTCCCGCCGACGCCGTAATTTCAGCGAAACGAGTTCTTAACCGCTATCTCAATAAAACTGATCGTCTTAAGTGCCCTGTTGGCGTCAGCACGAGTGACGCAATAAATCGTCACGTGATAGTCACCACACACGTCGTCATGACGTCACAGACTACCACAGTGTGCGACTTTACCTCGCCGCCATTATTACGTTACTCAATGACGTGATCACGTTACATCGTTGCTAGATCAAAGGTGGGCCTTTCATGAAGGCAGTGCGAAACCACCTCGGAAGAAAAAGCTTCAGAGGCAAAAGGGAACATGAGAATAAATACATCAACTAAAAAAAAGAACATGGTTTTCGCCTTCGTGTCGTCTTGGATGAATGCGTAAGGGGCACTGTGTGTTTTTCTTTTTTGATATTGTTGAGGCTCTGTTTTTGCATATAGCATTTTGGGGTAGCTGAGCCTTATTGCTTCTAAATATTGCAACCTCTTTTGCTCTCTCTCCCTGACCTTACTTATACATATCCACTGAATGCTTATTTCATGTATATTCGTAGCACGCATGTTTTGAGTCTCAAAGATGAACAATTAGAGAATACAAGTTTAAGAGAACAATTTGTGTGCGTTTCAGATACGAATAACGTTAAACGTTTTCTTGCAACAAGAAGAATTAGTTGAGCTGGAAGCGTAACAGCATGACCTGGCTACATAGGCGGCAGATTTGACTTGCACCTCTGAAGCGTTGATGGCAAGTGTATTTTATGAGTCTTCAAAGAGAGAGAGAGAGAGAGAGAGAGAGAGAGAGAGAAAGCACTGCGTGTTTGAGGAAGAATCTTTGGTGCTTTCACTTTTGGTACACTCCAAGAAAAAAAAAATAGAGCATGTGTGACTCCTTTCGCTTAGTCCTGACTTGCCAAGTATATGGCCATCTTTAAAAAGGCACGCCAACTCTCTTTGGGGGGTCATAGTATACTCTTTTCTGAGAGCCGAGTATTCCACTAGAGAGTTAATGTGCCAAGGCCCTGAAGTCAGGATTAGTCTCAGATGCTCTTTTTCAAACACGAGAGTGTTTTATGCCGGGATCCGTCAAGACTTTAGAGACGTATTTGGTCCCAAAAATGACGTCAAAAATACGCATGAAAATAAAGACAAGGATAAAAAACTTCTGTCATCGAGACAATTATCTCTGGGTCCGCGACAATATAGATGCCTTGCGAGCTATCCACTGCACCACGGTAACATAGGCACGAAATTTCGCCCTTTTCCCCCTTAGAACATACACATGCCGGCGCTTCGCTTGTAGGGTCAGACTTTTCATTCCTTGCAATTGCGAGATTGCATATGATAGACTGAAACTGTACAATCAATCACCGCCGCTTCATAATTTGTACCAAAAGTGTCTGGTAAACTTTTATTGGAGTACGCCATGGCGTGATCATTATAGCACTGACTGTTCCATCATGCACCACGGCATCTCGTGGAGAGTATACCCGCACATCGTAATTCACAAAAACTACATGAACTATACAGTTTTAAATGAAACTACATGGTCTATCCGGCTCGGCGCAGAAAAATCTGAGGAGCTGCTAGTTTGCGCTCATACCGACCCAGTTGTGCTTCGATCAGTGTTGCACGGAACGACTTTCCAAGGAACGACGTTTCAGGGACGAAGGAAGGAAGGAACGCCACCTTTCCTTTGATTATAGGTGGAACTGCAGCGGTAACGCGTTACGTTTACGTAGAAATGGTAGAAGGAACGGTGTTCCTTTCATAA
Organism: Rhipicephalus annulatus; assembly: GCA_013436015.1. Taxonomy (NCBI): domain Eukaryota; kingdom Metazoa; phylum Arthropoda; class Arachnida; order Ixodida; family Ixodidae; genus Rhipicephalus; species Rhipicephalus annulatus. Next base: position 222,981 of record WOVY01001919.1, on the reverse strand, counting down.
ATGTTCTGGACACTGAACAGATGCACGCACGCATCACATAATGCACACGGGCCTACATTTCCGCCTCCATCGGAAATGCAGCCGCCGCAGCCGGGATTCGATCCCGCGACCTGCGGGTCTGCAGCCGAGTACCTTAGCCACTAGACCAACGCGGTGGGGCTGCGTACGCATTGTTCCTGTTCGTGCGGTTTTCCGTGCGTAAAAATTATTCGTATTGGTGCATCTGTGGCGATTTCTATTTGAAGAAAACTTGGATGCCGCTTGAGCTTCGTTTTCAAGATTGTAAACGCGATAGCGTAATCGGGATCCTCACGCGTCGCCTCATCAGTTGCTAGTGTGACTTTTGTTCTATGATTTTGTTCTAAGGAAATGAACATTACAACTCGTAACATTGACCGTTGCAAGTTATTTAAGAATACCTACTGCAAGTACAGTTGCGAAGTGCCAACTACGCCATATTTCTTTCTTTGACGAATTGGGGAAGAGGCCACTGCGCGTCGGTAAGACAAACGCAAACCTACACAGCTGTTGTACCTGTCTGAGCGCTTTGTGATGAGTGGGCCTTTAAAACACCGACTCATTGCGCAATGCTGACGTGCTTACGCCTGGCGGGATTGTATACGTTCCAGCCATGCAACGCTATATATGCGTACTCGTGCAGTGAAGTGATATTTGTATATACTTTTATCTAAAGCAGTTTCAAGTCATTACCTGGCTGTTTGGCAGAACGCCTGCTTGCTCCATAAAAGGCTTGGGTTCAATTCGCACTCTAACTGCTTTTTAATATTTCTTTATTTGTCGTTATCTCAAATTTTCACCTATGAACAGTATTTTGTCCCTCGCAACCAACAACACCGATGCCGACACCAGAATTTCAGCGATACAAGCTTGTTAACGCTATCACGTTAGTATCTGAAGTGGAGGATTCGGACTTTCCATTTGAAGACTGGTGTAGAAAGTTCCACATGTGTTACACTTGTAATAATCTAGCATTAAAGTAGCAGTAAGACTTATTTGTAGTGTGGCCGATGGCCTCTGAAAAATTCGTTTTGGATTGTTTCCTTACTTTCTATCTGCATCGAACCTGCCACTACCGATGTTAAATTCGTAAAATATACTTAGAACGAAATAAACTATAAATTTCTCACATTATTTGGCCCCGAGATTATCCAGCAAAATATTTTGATAAAAAATTCTAATGTACCGGGAATATAACGGCACGTTCCAATTTTTGAAATGTAAATGTATACCGAGTTTTCTTTTGCATTTACGGAATTTGTATTGAACACGTTCAGAAATCGGGAAGGAACGAGACAGGACATTTGTTCATGTTTAAGAGGTGTGTGTACAACACTGGCTTTGTTTCACTGTTCTGAAGTGGTGCGGCACTATAAACACTGCTTTCGCAGTTAGGGTGCTGCGTTTTGCCGTACAGCTTGGGTACACGGAATCTGCATGTAACGTCCCCGAAAAAGTATTTCGAGTCAACGCGACACCGTTAAGGTCATTGCAGACCTACATATTGAACAGTCATGGTCGCAGTAATCGGTGAGTGTTCTTGCTCACAGCAATGTGAAAAGCGCCGTGCCTGTGGAGAATCGCCGAGCGTTCTTGGGGCCCTGAGACATTTCTTTTTCAAGTAATCATATAATATGGCTTCACTTAAGGAGTATATTTCCTCAGGAATCGACCGCCATGAAAATTTTTACAAGTATCGAGCGTTGGGCGAGTTGGAATAGCATTAGGAATAGTGTTTTACGCAATAAATACGAACAAGAAGTAAAGGAGAGACAGACTTGGTGCTGATGATTGAGGCGCAAAAACATTTCATGAAACAGGAGCAGCAGAAGTTGCATCAATGACAGATTGAGGGATCATGCCAGTAGCTTAGGCAAAAATAATGATGCGTATCTTCCAGCGCACTGTACAGCCTGCGGATATGTGCCATGGTTTCAGAAAACGGTGATTATTAGTAGGAGTAACAAACAAACAGCTAGAGAGCTCTTGAAGCTTTTTTTATAAAAAATAAAGGGCCCGATTATATCAGTGTTATATCTATGATGTTCTATTTCACAGTAATGCAGTTTTTAAATAACTTATTGCCTTGAAAATGATGCTGTGCGATGCTTGTTGGCTGTGCACGCATTCGCGGAATTGTCTTATTTTTTTTTTCCTGTGCGTTTCATAGACTGTCGTTAAACAGTTGGTAGTTGGCGCTGTTCTTTTTTCTCTTCTGCTCCTCCTGTTTCACGAAATGTTTTTTTTCGCCCCAGCCATCTGCACCAAGTATGTACCAGCTTGCCCCCCAAAAAAATCCTTTTGGAAGACACAGAGAGGCGCAAACTATCAACTGGAAGTTTATTGTCGGAAAAAGCCACATATAAAGAAGAAGCAAGGACCCGTGGTTAAGATTGCAGGTTGGCGGTTAGATATATCTTGAGTTTATGCAGGTTCACTGACACTATAGTCCGGTGACGTATGAGTGGCGACTCCGTCGGTGAACCTGCGTAAAGTCAAGATGAATTATCTAACTACAAACCTGCAATCTTAAATACGTGTCCTTGGTTTTTTTCTTTCTATATGTGTGTTTTCCCGACAATAAACTTCCAGCAGATAGTCTGCGCTTGTCTGTGTCGTCTTTCAATTCTTGCTCGTGTTTTTTTTTTCTGCCCAAAATGTCGTTCTTAATAAAACATTTTATAATCCATTCAGTAGGAGTGGAATGGCAGAGATATGTCGCACGCTGTAATGGTTTTCTCTCTTCTGTCATCCGGATTAATGCACCGGCGGCTGAGCAGGGAGGGAAAGAAGCTACATTACGCACGCACCATGACCTCGATCGCGTGGCTTGTATACAGTGCAGTGTGATCGCGCGCGATAGTACAGTGCAAGCCTCCCGCGGCGGTCACAGTAACTAAGCAGCCCACGATGCTCAAATCAGCCAATGGTCGTGAATTTGGGTATATGGCATCACTTGTAGAAGGAAGAAAGAAAGAGTTCTAGCTGACTTCGAGAAATAATTGTAAATTTCGGGTCGCACGATACGCTACTGGGCTCACGTATTCGAAGGAGCCTCGACGACTGACTGGCAGTCTTTCCTGACGATGCCGATGTGTTGCAGTGCTCCTTTGATAGCTACCTCAACAAAGCCCGAGATGCCAATAACTCCAAGTGGAAGAAACTCGGCCGGTGTCACAAGCAACCTTCTCTTTTCAAGCCACATGATGAACTCCCATTGCCAAGCGAAGACCCTTTCTCTGTAGGGCTTCTAAGACAGTTCGAACTGACACGGTGATGATGACTTCAGCGGCAACTGATGTGGAAGGTAGCTTGTTATGAGTGCAGCGTTCAGTTTAAGCACGTCCATAAGAGTGTTTCTCTAATGTATACATCTGGCACGTGACAAAGTGTGTTAACTCCTTGCACTGATACCTGATATTCTCGCAGATCAGTACAAAGACAACAAATCTTGAGGACACGGAAGTCATTAATGAGTTATATGTACCCTCTAATGACAGTGTGTAGTAATATGGCAACAAGAAAAATGAGAGTTGACAAATAAAAAAAAAACTAAACATTTGCGCAAGCAGGTACCGAACCCGCAAACTTCACATAACACGAGCTGTAAACTACCAGTTGTGCTACTGTGGTGGACCTTGCCCCGCTTGCTTTCTCAGGCATTCCTCTTCGCTTAACCCACACGAGGTGACGTCACTCGTATAGCCGTGGTGGCTATGATTGTACATTCTAAATGACATGAGGTGTCACGTGACCTTCACGACCCGGCAACCGACCTGCAGTCAACCAATCGAAAAGACATCAAATCGGCCGGATGAGACTATCATTACATGTACTTAACAAAATAGGAGAAATTAATTTAAGCAGTATTTTATTTCAATTTCAGAGCTATTTTATTTAGGCAGTACGGGTAAGAAAGCACTCGAGTGCAATCGTGCTGATGCAAAAGCTGTTCAATATGTTTTTATAGATTCCCCATTTTGCCCTTCTCGAGTGACATAATTTTCAGGCCACGCTCATCGCGCTTACATATCGCGTGATTGAGCGAAATACAAGAAAGTGTCCTCTTTTGAAATGACATGTATGCTCATGCTCAATTAGGTACTTTAAAAAAACATAATACTTGCCATTCCGTGCTTTGTTGAAATTAGGCGTATACGCTTTTGGTGAGAAGTTTTCGGGAAACGGTAACATGGCATGTCTGTCGCAACACGACACTAGCTCTGTGATGACCCACCATGTTAAAGTGACGTGCACACATTTGCCTTACAAATCTATGTGGAACAGCCGGGGAGTGGTATCGTTCCGAAAGGAATACACGACGGCTGTACGCCAATTGCTCAGACGCTGGCTACTCGTATCTGTCGGTGAGGGCAAACTTTATTGTGAATGCACTGGCTTTCGGATCTGGAAACGTGGGGCAGCGACCATATACCAACTTACCTGTGTATAGAAGGTTTCAGCAGCTCCAAGTCTTCAAGAGGCCTCAAATACACCGATTGGCCGCAATTAAAAATGTGAAATGAAGACTGCTGTACTGACGGTTTATCATATAATCTAGAGGACTCGATAAAAGATGTCCTGCAAAATACCACGCATTCATTGTTGACTAGTCACAAGCGCACCGGTTTCGACATTGAGCTTGAGAATCTTCGCGCAATACGCCGTCGTGCAGAACGAAGGTACCGACGGACAAAGTGCATGGATGATATGAGGCTGGCTAGACGCATTCAAAAGAAAATGCAGCGGCACATGGATAAACTGGCTAGGCGACATTGGACATCCTTTTGCGAGTCTTTGGATCCACGAAAGCCCTTATCACTGATATGGCGAACTGTCCGGGGTCTTAGCACAACCTTGGGTCAGCGACACCCGTTTACATCTCTGGCACTACACCTTTGATGCAGAGAGATTGACGTCGCAGAATTTTTCTGCAGAAGAATTGCCGGTGATTCTAATTTCACAGTATCAAGAATGGGAACATTTGACAACCCACCGTCCTCACGTGATCCCCGTATGGAATGCCAGTTTTCTATGGATGAGCTAGAGGCGGCACTGGCACTGTGCAGACGTTATTCAGCACCCGGACCTGACGGCATTACCTATCGTGCCTTTTGTAATCTTGGAGACAAAGCTCGGAAGGCACTCTTACGCCTATGCAACGACTCCTGGCAGACTGGTACGGTTACCCAGGCATGGAAGTCAAGTCGCCTCATTCCAATTCTAAAGGCTGGTAAATCTCCTTTGGATATTGCCTCATACCGTCCTATCGCACTTGCCAGTTGTGTGGGAAAAACGATGGAACAAATGATTCTAACCCAAATGGAGTGGTATTTAGAGCACTACGAAATCTATTCAGTATCCATGACCGAATTCAGGCGTGGCCATTCGTCAATCGACAACGTTGTTGATCTGATGACATATTCAACACCAGAAAGCCTGTAAGAGACTGTGCGCCGCCCTGTTTCTAGACGTTAAGGGCGCTTACGACAATGTCACCCATGAAGCCATCCTTAGTGCTTTGGAAGCAGTAGGTCTTGGTGGCAAGATATATATGTGGGTGTACAGCTACTTACAGCTGAGATCATTTTACGTGATGAGAGCGAATGGCCCGGCACCTGATTATTACAGCAGCCGAGGAGTTCCTCAGGGAGGAGTGCTAAGCCCTACACTTTTCAACCTAACTCTCATTGGTATAGTCGAGTAGCTACCTAGCGCTGTAGAACTTTCTGTCTACGCTGATGACATCTGCATTTGTACATCAGGTGTGACAAGGCCTCAGCTTCGCGCCCGCCTTCAGAAGGCTGCTACAACGACGTCATGCTACCTTCGTAAACAAGGCCTCGAGGTGTCCTGCGGAAAATGTGCAGTGGTAGCGTTCACGCGGAAACCAATGTCTGCTTACAGCATATCGATTAATGAAGAATACATATCGTTCAGCAGAAGCGACAGGTTCTTGGGAGTCATAATAGACAGAAGCCTGTCGTGGACTCCACACGTGAAGTATGTGAAGAAGCGGCTGATCGCAACATGCCACATGTTCAAATTCCTTGCAGTAAAGAATTAGGGAGTGCCCATACAATCCATGCTACAACTGTACAGAGTGCTGTTTATCGGATTCTTACGGTACAGCTTACCTGCAATATCTAACACCGGCAAGACCAACCTGCTCGCAATTCAGAGCATTCAAGCCCAAGCACTTGAGATATGCCTTGGATTACCCCGCAGTGCTTCAACGGCTGAAACCATTGCCATCGCTCAAGATCACTCGATAAAGACGCACATTATTACCGAGACAATGCGCATGCACCTCAGGCATTATGCCAGGACCCCTTCTCACCGCCTGGCGAGTCTAGCTGCTGAAAAGCCCCGCACGACATACGGCACTACTGTCTACAAGTATCATTCATCGTTTACTGAGACGTACGCACCTGCATCAAAGCCACTGCTTCCTCCTTGGAGCTTGAGCCGACCGCGAGTTCACTTAATGATTCCAGGAATGAGGAAAAAATCGGACTTACCGACACATGCCCTGAAACAACTGAGTCTATTTCTACTGGAACAAAACTACAGTAACCACGTGCACATTTACACGGATGGTTCTACTACGCCGTCTAGTTCAGGTGGAGCAGTGGTTATACCATCACAAGGGGTAACTCGGTGTTTTAAGACTTCACATGTGACAACGTCAACGACGGCAGAACTCGAGGCTCTGCGCAATGCACTGGAACTCATCAATTCAGAAGAAAGACCAGGTAAGTGGGCTGTGTTTTCTGACTCAAAACCAGCGTTACAGTGCCTGATATCAGTTCTCCGACGTGGATTCCACGACCAGTTGACCTAGGGAACCGTGAAACTTCACCACCTTTTAATAAAAAAGGCCACGACATCGTCTTTCAGTGGTTACCTGGGCATTGTGGTAAAGGCGGCAATGATTCTGCAGATCATGCCTCTCGCACGTCACAAAAAGAAGCGAACAGCGTTCCGATTCCGCTTTCAAGAAAGGATGCGGCGAGGCAGATTCGTCAACTGGCCCGCAGTCTCTCACTGACTGAGTGGAACACACCAAGCATACGACGTACAAGACTGCACGAGCTCGACCCTTCACTACAACTCCGGCCTCCACCCGGCCTACATCGACGTACAGCTTCGCTTCTCTATCGCCTTTGGCTGGGAGTTGCTTTCACGAAAGCTTATACCACGTTAATTGAATTACTGAGAGTGCGGCGTGCGATGTTTGCGGCGCCGACGAAAATATCGAACACCTGCTGTGCCACTTTCCTCGATTTGCCTCAGACAGACAGGTACTTGCCAACGCAATGCGGCAACTGGATGATCGGCCTCTTTCTGTGCAGGTGCTATTACAGCAACGTCCACATGCCTCGACAGCCCACAAGGCAGTGAAAGCCCTGCTGTGTTTCCTGAGAAAGACAGGCTTGTGTGATGGTGGCGGTAGTGGTTGGAAGATGAGAAAAGGCACCTAATTTCTGCAACCCGGTCGGGAGCACGGCGCAGTGCCTGTGGGGAAGGGAAAAGGGAGAAAAGTGGAAAGAAGAGGGAAGATCAAGTGAGCAGTGGGACGGTTGTCATCAACAGAAGCAGCAGTCTAGAAGCAAGGGTAGGGGCGGCAAGGGGCCCGTCCTCAGCGGTAGGCCACAATTCTCGTCTCGTCCAGGAACTCTACCAGGCTCTGGAGCGCTGGTAGATGGGGACGAGATGGGAACAGTAGGTGCTCTAGGGTGGTGGCAGGAAGGCCATGTCTCCGGTAGGCTGCGGTGACCCTCGAGCGTTCCTGGGCCAAGGCAGGGCAGGCACAGAGGAGGTGCTCGAGGGTCTCGGGGTCACCGCAGCGGTTCAGGCTGGGGAGGCGCAGCATCCCTTGAGGTAGCGGCGGGCCGCGGTCCACACGCATCCGGTCCGCAGCCGCAGCAGGTTGGCTCGTTCTCTCCTGGTGAGGCCTGCCTCAGGAAGACGCCTGGGTCCCCGCCCATTGGCAACCCTCTGGTCCGGGTGGACCGAGGCGAGGAGCTTCTTGATACGGGCCTGCGAGTAATCACTCACCGCCACGGCTTGGGTGAGGGGGGTTCCCAGCTGATGTGTTGCCTTGGCCAGCGTGTCCGCCTCCTCGTTGCCAGCTATGCCCACGTGAGAGGGCAGCCAGTGGAGGGAGACGGACATCCCGGCTGCCGCAAGTGCCTGGTACTTGGTTGCCAGGAGACTCCCCGTGAGCCCGGCACGGCGATGGTTGGCCAGCGTCTGCAGGGCTGCCTTGCTGTCACACAGGACTGCGACCGGTTGAGCCGGAACGTCCTCGGCCAGCAGGTCCACCACCAGGTGTAGCCCTGCCAGCTCTGCAGCCGTCGAGCTCGCCGGGAAGGGTAGTCGGCACTGCCTGCTGATGGCCCAGGATGGGATGACGCAGGCGGCCGCCGCTGAACCGTCTGGCATGACGGATCCGTCAGTGAAGACCTGGAGCCACCCTGCCAGTTGCTGCTGGAGCTTGGAGACGGCGGCTTGTTGCAGTGCTGCAGCAGGTGTTCGGCGCTTGGTTACCCCGTCCAGGTACAGGTGGACCTCAGGCGGCTGGTGGTGGGGTGGTCGAGGGGCCACCGGGACTGGCGGGTCCGGGACCATCTGGTGGTAGAGTGCACAGAGACCACCCATCCGTGACCTCGGCTGGCTGCAAAGTCGCTCCAGGAGGGTTCTGCCGTCGGCAGCACGGTGTAGGCGGTCTGCGTGCTCCAGAGCAGCTGGAGCATGTGCAGGGACAGGGGCCACTCTCCAGCCTCGGCCAGGGTCGCTGCCACGGGGGAATGAGTACCTGGGGAGCCGCAGGATGGCCATCACTGCTCTCCTGTGATGTCCCTCCAGGTCCAGTCTCCTGGCAGGCGTGAGGGCCACCAGTGGAAAGGCGTACAGCAGGACTGAGGACGCTGAAGCCTGGTTGAGTCGAAGCGCCAGCTTTGTTGAGCAGCCGCATCCACGCTGCTACAGCTTGCTGATGGCTCCCTGGACACGCCGTACCTGTGTGCAGGTGACCTTGGCAGCTGGGACCCAGGTGAGACAGTGGTCGATGGTGAGCCCCAGGTACTTCACTGTCAGCTTCCAAGGCAGGTTGCGGTTGCCGACCCTCAGCTGCTTCACGTAGCGTCGTGCTGCAGCCAGCGGGTGGATCAGCAGGGCCTCGGTCTTGGTTGCGGAGACCTTGAGTCCGATGCCACTCAGGTAGGTGGAAACCACATCCAGGGCCGCCTGCAGTGACGTCCTGATGGCTGGAATGAACCGCCTCGGTCCCCGGGCCCAGAGTGCCACGTCGTCGGCATAGACAGAGCAGCGGGCCGGGAACCTGGTGCCTGTTGGAAGAGGAGCGGGGAGCCCTGCCATCGCCAGATTGAACAGGAAGGGGCTCAGCACGGAGCCGTGTGGTACACCTGTGGTGATGTCCCTGGGTTCGCTGGTCTCCTTTCCAACTCGAACCCGGAAGGTCCTGCCGGTCAGGAAGGCAGTCACGAAGCTGCAGAGGCACCCGTGAACGCCAAGTCGGTCCAGAGACGTCTCGACGACCTCGTGTGGGAGACTGTCAAAGGCACTCTCCACGTCTAGCAGGAGCAGCATGGCCACGTCACCACAGCTCTTGGCATCCTCAAGGGTGGCGACGATGTCGGAAATGGAGTCGGCTGTGCATCAGTGGCGCCTGAAGCCAGTCAGTTGTTCCAAGAAGAACTCGAGCTGGCCAGCAATCCACTCGAGTCGCTCCAAGGCCACCTTCTCCAGCACCTTGCAGGGTGTCGAGGTGAGAGAGACTGGCCTGTACGAGGAGAGAAACCATGGCTTTCTTCCGGGGCTTCAGGATCGGGGTGACGACCGCAGTGCGCCATGACTCTGGTAGGACCCCACTGGTCCAGACGTCATTGTAGTACTCGAGCAGATGCTGGCGGCGAGCTCCATCCATGTTACGGAGCATGTGGACAGGCTTGTGTAAACGCCTCTGACATGTGGTAGAGTTCTACACGCTGCAGTGAAATACTGTCAGTCTCTCCCCCACCTTTTTTTGCTTTCCTTCTCTTCTCTCTTTCTCGTCTTTCTTGTCCCCTTCCCTAATCCCCCAGTGTAGGGTAGCCAACCAGATGTCTTTCTGGTTAACCTCCCTGCCTTTCTCCCTTTTGTTGCTTCCTCCTCCTCCTCCACTTCGCGGAAGTGAAACGCTGTAGAACCTCTTCAGAACACACACAACATCGCTCTGACATCTTTTCTTTGTGAAAGATTCGTAATATTCAAAGAGGACCTGAAACGCTTCATCACGTAATCATTGACTGAGCTCACTATCGGATGTTATTGCCTCAAATTTTGCGAATCCGCCAAGTATGAGTGGAATCTTGGAGATCTGACGCAGGCTTTAAACGACGCCTTCTCTCTTCTTGTGCTGACGGGTGCTCTGGGAGTTACACATAAGCTTCAGGGACATTTTGGAAGCAACACAGGAGCTCTTTTAACGCCCCGTTTCGTGGCCAGCGTTAGGTAACAATCCACCGATATATAAGCAAGCGAAAGCGGACCAACCGGAAGCACCGCTACAAGCCTCCTCTCCTGGAGATTCGTTTTTGATTCGCCAGCTCAGCCCAACTAAACCCTCTCCTCTTCCCCGCGCTACTCGATTCTTGATTGTCATTCAGGTAAGTGAAACATGCCAAATCAGGCAACGGGCCTGTTTGTTTTCCAACGACGCATATTGAACCCCCTGTGAACAAGAAAAATGCTTGAAGGATTGATGAGGCTGCTTAGAAACAAAAGTTAGTGGTGTCTGGTGGTGACATAAATTTGACGTCAAAATGTTGTAATAAAGGGACAGTAGGAAAAGGTCCTAGATCTGATGAGCGTGATCTTGTGTATAAATCTACCCTAAATGTGATGGATAGATGAGGTCTCAGTGATTAGGAGCGATCGGAAGCAGTGAAATATGGCCTATTTTTCAGACGTAATAGGCCAGTTTATCTCGGGAACAAGAGGCAATAAATGTTTTTTATTGTTGGTAATTACTTGCTTCGGGCGACACTAATCAAACGTTCTCCCAGTAGCTCAAAACGCTCCAAAGTTTGCATATAGTGAACGCAAAAACTAACCTGGAGGATTCCACCATTGTGAGACCTCGCCCTCTCTCGTCCGTAGGACGGACACTTCGATTCGTTTCAAGCCCCATAGCCGTGTCTCTCACGCACTGTGGGTGGGCAGTATACGCCTACGGGAGCCGTCACAAATGTTCCCGCAGAGCACGGGTAGAGTAAAGAGAGACAGGGGCGGTTTTGCTCCTTTAGGCAGAAATTGCCGACGACCCGCCTCCTTCCCGCCGTATACCAGACACATCGCCAGCAGCACACACAGGCGGCAGCAGTTCACACCGGGAGAACGAGAGAGAAGAAAGAAATCCCAACGGCTTCGCGTAATTCCGGGCTAATCAAAGAAAGCCGGCACTGGAAGCGATGTGGGAGCTTCTCGGATGGCTTATTCCCTTCAGTCTCTATTTTACCTTTTCTTCTCTCTCTCTCTCTCTCTCTGAGTCTGCGCAGTTAGAGAGCAAGCTTTACGCTCGCGGCTGCGGTCGCGAGCCACACTGCGGGCGGGAAAGGCGATCCGTCAGCGATTCAAGCAAACAGAGGCAAGCGTGCGCAGGGCATAGTCGGCAGCGAGTGAAGCTAAAGAACAAGCAAAGGGTGTAGGGCCAAAACATAAAGGCGAGAGCGTAGAACGAAACTCGAACGAGAAGGAGCGCAGAATATCCTTGAGAGCAACTCATGCGCGACGAGAGCTGTGTAGCATGGCGTTCTTCTCCCCCGCTTCGCGTGGGAATCGCAAAACATTCGCTGCGAACCCGCGCGGTCAGTCACAAAAACGCGCCAAGTGCTGATGGAGGGTGTAGGGGAGCGTGGTTAAAAAAGAAAAAAAGAAAGGTCGCAAAAACATAATAACGAGGGAGAGTAAAGATCGCACGGAGTCGGTGACTTGGGGTAAACAAAACAAAAGTGGCTGATGTCCGCTGGCCGATCCGCAAGAGGCTCCTTTGCCTGCAGAACGCGTGCGACGTGTAATGGAAAGCGAACCGAGGGTCGGACCAGGAGGAAACAGACAAGGAGTTGGCGCGAAGCAAGGAGGGATGAGGGGGGGGGGGGGCTTCGTTTGTGATCAGAGAAGGACGCCGACCGACGGGCCATACAATGGGCTCTCGAGCGGGGTCCAGTCAAAACGTGCACTTTACTCGAGATATTGAACTTTTTTTTTGCGAACTGTGAGATGCCTCTCACGCTCACACGAATTGCATCCGCATCCACAACACAAACGAGGAAGGGGAAAGGCCAAGGGAGTTGAAAGAGAAGATATGAAAATAAAAAAGGCATAAACACGGGGTTTTCGAAGACTCTTCTGACCCTTGTATCTAAGCCGCAAAGAGCACTTGTTTCTAGCACATGCGGGCGTATGCATAGCATACTCGCATGTTCCGTCTACGTGCTACATACGTACCTGTCCACTCGGCGTTATCTGCTGGCTTGCGCGATGCTCGTATGCGGTGGTCTTCTCCGCTCTACTGCTACGCGGTCGGGGATGGCGTGTGTCAATGAGCGGCGGGGCAACATGAATGAAGATCACCCATCACCGTACAGGAAAGTGTAGGAAAGCGGGGGAGGGGATGTCGAAGATGGCGGGGGATGTGTGACGATCAGCGGTGAACTCGAGCAGGGTGGAGGATCACTCGGCTAACGATGGGATGGAAAGACGGCCCCAAGGAAAAACGCGTATTTCCTTTCGGAAAACACGTGATTGGGCGTAGATCTACTCGCCGCAACGACAAAGAGAAACGCGAAGCGGCAGCGGCGCGCGTGCAAGCGAGACCGCTGCGAGAAAGGCGTGAGAACTCCGCGCTGATGCCTCCCATCAATGTGTGCCGCGATCTCCGTCTTTCATTGGCAGCCGCCACTGCAGCCTCTCTTTTCGTTTGCTCCTTTCATTTCCTGTTCGAATGGGAAAAAAACAAATGACTTGCGACGGTGGTATTGCGTCGTTTCTAGTTGTACTAGTCGCGTCTCTACGGTCCGAGCACCCACGTTTCCGACAGCTAAGGGCGACCACCACTCGTGTTTCCACAATGGCGCCATTCCTGTCTCCCATTGGGTCTCCAGTGTGTTTATTCTCTCTCTCTCTCTCGTCTCTCCGAAACATGTGGGTTAGCTATAATCTTCCCGCCTTAGATGACGGTGGCAAAAAAATAAAATTGAAAACTTTACTTATGCGAAGGCCAAGAGGTAAGTGCGTCTCCTGTCACTTATTTTTTCACCATTATTTGGCTTTGATTCTCATGACTTCGGAATTTGGTTTCTCAGAGCTCAAATTGAGTGCTATGATTACATAAACTCTACATTCTACCCCAGACGTTTCTTTCAGTGCTCCCTGATGCATTATCTGTGTCAAAGCCTTTATAACGTTTATTTGTTTTTTTTCCGGTCACCCCACTCTTGACGTTTTAATATTTTTCCTCAGTGGCCTTGAACTCGTGTTTTTGTGGTTGTTGTTGTTACGTCGCATATTGAAAGTCTCGTGTGTCGAACGATAATGGGAGGGGGAGCGAAAGTTACGCGGCGACACTCTTCCCTGAAAGAAATGAATACCACGTCTGTAGCCAATCGACGGGTCCTCTTGAACGCCCTGCTTCTGAGGACAGCCGACTTTCCTTTCCACGCTCACACAAGCGCAATCAAGTCAGCAAGAACCTTCTCCAGGGGCGTGGTTGCTATCGACACCAATAGACGCATTTTACAAATGCCAGGACGTACGCTGTGAATCGAATTGTGTCACGAGGGTGCTGATCACTTTCCCCGCCCATTCTTCATTTTCTGCGCTTCAATCGGCGCTCGTGGAACGTAAACGTACAATCTTCCGGCGGCGGTTGTCAGCGATTGGGGCCGGTGTCACAAACGACGAAGAAAAATTCTGGATTCTGGAATGGGTGCTGGGAAAGGGCAAAGGGTAATTATTTTCGCCTTACTCTATTCATTTCATGACGATTAGATTATCCGGATAAAGTAAACGTGAAAGAGATGCCAGGAAAACCACTGATAAAGCCCAAAAATAAATAAAAATAAGATAATAATACTTGTATAGAACGGTGGTGAATTCACTTGCGGCCGGGCCACAGAAGCTGAACGCCTAACGTTGCGAGGAACTGAACTTACGTAAGCAAAATGTTACGGAAAGTCTCTGTCATCTGATGCTTTCGTATTTTTATGATTATGCTCTACGCGTTGCCAAGCTTTCTCGAGCCATTTAGTAACGCAGAATTTCGTTTCAGGCTTCCAAGTTTCGTCATTCGCTAATAATCGATCTGCTCAGCAAACACAACATAATTGCACCTTAGTGCATGCGGAGGACAGGCAGAATTACGCCTCGACGGCTAACGTGTCTGTGTGTGTGTGTGGGGGGGGGGGGAATCTGATTGATTCGACAATGTAAAGTAAGTATTATTTTTGTCGCTGTTTTACGTTCTGAAACCCCGTTCTAATACTGAGGGAGGCCGCAGTAGAGTCCTCCGGAATGTTCGACAATATGTGGTCCTTTGGCGAATCAAAGTACACGAGCCTCCAGCACTTTACATCCTCCTAAATGTGGTCGCCGCGGCCGGAATTCCATCTCGCAACTTTCCTGTCAGTAGTCGAACACCATTATCGCGAGGCAGGCGCGAAGGAAGCATTGCAAGCATCGATCACTCCCATACGAAGCACATGCTGTCGCCTTGTACTCCCACCGAGTCGGATAGACGAAAAGGCATTTCTTTTTGTAAATGTTCTTAGTTCTTTGTCTCTAAGGTGCTGCATTGCGATAAGCGTACTGACCAAGCGTTTACCGGAAGAAGAGGGAGTGAAAAATGGTCCTGAGCTGGGCTATTGCGGTGCGGTAACTCTTTGTTAATATATTTCTTCGCCTGCGGGACTCACTAGTATTACCAACCAAATCGGAAGCTATTCAAAAGCGTTTATAGTTTCTACTCCCGGAAAGATAGCTCCATAGAAGCACCTTACACAGCCGGAGGGGACCAACCAATGAAGACCAACCCGAATTTGGTTACGCCATCTCCATGACCACTGTTCTTTACTAATCTATTGAATTCATCAAGAGTCTAGATTTGCTCACACTGAAACCATGGTAGACGCACTTTACTCTACAAAGATTCAACCGGCTTATATGGGAAAACCAAAGAGAAGGTCAGATAGAGGGTGGTGCAGCTGTATAAAGCTTCGCTTTATTAAATAAAATTCACGCTTTATGGCAAAGCTTCGGAACCGTCCTTTGCCACTCACGCGCTTTATGCGGGTCGTTGCACACATGTGAACAAAATAAAACAAGTAGTGACATTTCTTTTCACACCCGGGCCCCGCAGCATTTTTCCAGCAATATTGACGTTATTCAAATGGAGTGAATGCAGAACATTTTCTCCTCGATTAGCTTGGTTGGCGTTTGCTCACGCACATTCTCATAGACGTTTCTTTACAAACCCATCCTGGTGAGTACACAAGTGCCACAAAGGTGACGTATGAGAGAGAGACTGGCTGTGAAAGGGGAGGGTGAGAGAATAGACTTTATTGAAAACTGATGCGCAGTTTTCCTTCAGGGCGAGGTAGCGGAAGAATGGAATGAACCTCTGTCCTATAATCCACTGTCGATTATGATGATGATGATGCTGATGATGCTGACGCTGGTAGAAAGAGAGAATCCGAAAGTGATGGCAGTATTATATAATAAGTCTCGCTAACATCCCACAGAGACCAGAAGAACGCTCTCAAGCATAAATATGTTACCCATTGTCATGAAACTCATATATACTGCACCATAAGCCTCCCGCTATTAATACGGAGTACAATCGCCCAAATATTTAACTATCGTGGTCGAGATCAGGCAATCTTTTCTGTATATCTTCACCATACGACTGAATTATGTTCCAAAAAGGGTGAGGGCAAGTACACGCCCACACATCACGCGACCACAAACGAATGTTGAAGAACTTCGTTCCATCATGTGACGCTGACATGCGGAAAAGTCGCCGCTGTGCTCTATTGTTACAGATTCGGGCAACTGCACAGTCGCAGCGCTTTCTCGTTTGCGCCAGTTGGTCTTTCTTACAGTGCAGCTGTGACCTGTGAATTGTTGGTGAAGCCATCCTTATTGTTAGACCCATCTCTAGAGAAGCGAAAAAAAAAGGCAGATCCCTCGTACAGCGCGAATCGATGATATGCGAAGCACGAATGAGGAAGGTGGACATGGTAGTTTAAAATCATATCAACGTTACGAGGCGGACGTAAGCGGTGCTGTGCATGACTTCCATGTGAAGATTATCATGTTTGCGCCTGGCATCGTCGTCCATTCATGTCACGTAATACCAAACTCGGCATATGTGAAGCTAGCGAAACGGCCGCGAGCACGCTATGAGCGTAGCATATAGTCATGTTTTACATCATACGGATATCTAGATTATCATGTTTGCACGTGTAATTTACCTTCGTCGTCTGTTCGCATCACGTACTACCAAATTTGGTATATGGGAAGCTAGCGAAAAGGCCGCGAGCGCATCATGAGCGTGGCATGTAATCATTTTCTTGCATGATACGCATATCATGATTATCATGCTTGCACCAGTCATATGCCTTCATCATCCAATCACGTCACGTAATGCCAAATCTAGTATATGGGAAGCCAGCAAAACGGCCGTGAGCGGATCATGAGCGTGGCATGTATTCATGTTCTTACATGACACGCATGTCGTGATTATCATGTGTGCACCAGTGATAACCTTCATTATTCATTCATGTCACTTCACACCAAACTTGGTACATGCGAAGCTAGCAAAACGACCACAAGCGCACCATGAGTCATCACTTACATGACATGCATATCATGATTTCCACGTTAGAGCCTACCACTAATGTTCTCCATGCAGTCATGTCATTCCATACCAGTTTTGCAATATGTCATGTGAACGAAACCGCCGCAGGAGCAGCAAGACCATGAAAGGTGCATTATGAGATTCATGACATACATGTCATTATTTTCAATCCGAAGCATTTCTTAGCGAAGTTCGGCAACTTTGAGCGTATCTATTTATCTATCTATCTAGCCATTACGTTTGGGTGCTCTCGTGGTCACCCCCTTAACTTTGCGTGAACCAAAAGTAACATGGGAGGGTAAAATGGTTTGACGAATATGATGCGCTGGTAAAGACATCAATTATGTCACAATCCCGTGGCGTACTTCGTCAAACACTTCCCGCCAGGCAGTGGCACATACCCACTGGCGGGTATGTGCCACTGGTATGCGAGTATGGGCCACAGGTGATTGACCCTAGGAAGGACGAGAAGATACATGAGCAATTTAACGCGCGAGGGTTAAAAAATGCCCGACATCGGTAGCGTCGACCCAACGAATGCAAAGAATAAATGTCAGGGTGCCAGCTGGAATAGAACCCAAGCATTCTGAGGGGCAATCAAGCATTTCACCACAGAGCTACGCCAGGTCTCGGAACTACTTTTGGAATAGACGCTTATCTTGTTGGAACGTCAATAGGGGTTGCGGTGCTGCCTACCCAATTTTATGAACATTACATATGTACTCCTTTGATACAGCCGTCACGTCGGGTTAACGTCAATTCTGGTTATGTGCCATGCGCTGAAGTTGATTTATGTATACAATAGCAGTGCCCAGGGCCAGCCTCCTGGCGAGCATCAGCGCTTCATATAAGCTTCTGGTGTGTTGCTAATGCGCACGTTTCATTTGGCATCGTTGCGCAAGTGCAAACAACTGTATATATAAACATCTGCGACTCTTCAACATATGCCTGTGCGTGCAACATTTGTACATATATTTAGTGTCATTTCATGACGTGTCACTGGATAAAGAAATTGCAACATGGTCACCTTCCTTCCGCATGCTTCGCATATCGTTCATCCCCAGGTACGTGGGATCTGCCAAATTTTTCATGTTATGAGAACTTATGACTAGTCACTTATACTCGTAATACAGTTATGTTATGCCATTCCAATTTTAATATTCATACCATTATTGAAACGGTCAGGAGAGCTAAAAGTCGTAGGCGGCTAGATAGATAGATAGATAGATAGATAGATAGATAGATAGATAGATAGATAGATAGATAGATAGATAGATAGATAGATAGATAGATAGATAGATAGATAGATACGCTCAAAGTCGCCGAAGTTCGCTAAGAAATGCTTTGCATTGAAAACTGAAAAGAAGCAAGCGTACAACTAAATAATACAGTTATCGAAGTAATCTCGGCCCCACGACAGTCAAACTGCCGCCTGCTCCTGACACAAGCTGCAAACGCCCAACGACCCCATGTGGACACAGCAGAGCTTGGCGGTTCCACTACTGTGTAGAGCGGCAATGACTTGCGGGTGAGCCCAACTTTCTTTCTAAATATACTTTTGGAAAGTTGCGCTTTGCTGCAGAATACGTGATGATGCCAATGATAAGCAATTTATTGAAGGCACGCTAAAACCATGATACCACCTACGGAAATATTGAATCTAGTCAAATGAGAGTGTATCATAAGTGGCGAGATTTCCTCGGTAAGCTAACGTTACGTCACTGTGCCACCCAATACCGATTCTGGATACGTGATTTCTGTATTAAAGAAATTATAAAGTTGATTATATGAACTTTCTAACATTTTAAACTATTAGAAAAAACTTCGAAACTGCCGACGCCGCGAAAAACGGCAAAAAAAAACACGTAAAAGATGTAGCCTAAAATTGAAGTACGCAACACGAGTTTGTGTGTTGTATGGCTGAACCAAAGAAAGGGTTTGATTTTCAGCTGATTCTATGCGTTTCTAAACCTTGAAGTGGGGTGATTAATAGCACTTCAAAAAGTAAGTACTAGCTGTAGTAGCCTATAGGGTAAGGTCTCGTGCTGACAAGTTCGACAAAAGAGAGAGAGAAGACGAAGCTTGCACTGAGCTGCGCAAGGTGTTAAACAGCGAAACTGGGCCATCTTGAAAATTAATTCAATTGCTTCTAGGTTGTTTATAGACCTTATCTAGGTGATACTAGGTACTAGGTTACTTCTACGGTGATTCTCAGCGCAGAGGGGTTCGAGTTAAAGCTGAGACAGTCACAGACACAACACGGATGTCCAAACTCCAGAGTCAGAAACTCGCACTGAAACCAAGTGCGTTCACCACTTGTATTGTTGTGCTGCATTTCAAGGCAGTAAATGGCCGACATCAGATGGGCGAAAGAACGGCAACCTTCATTTGAGCATTTGAGCCTCGAAAAAGAAAGGCAATACCTCGCGCCGAGTAACTAAAATACAGATAACTTCGGGGCATGTCTTAACACATGGCACTACAACACTCATAAATCTATACGGGCTCGTCATCACCGGTGTAAGCCTTCCATCACTTCGGGGTCCTCTCACAGTAGCCGTTGACCTTCCCGTGGTCACCGCCATTAGTTGTGCTATAGCTGCTGCCTTCCTTATCTTTAGGGGACCATTTGGGGAGTTGTGGGAAATACCCGATTTCTGTGGCTCATGCTCGTTTGTGATGATGCCCCGCCGCGGTGGTCTAGTAGCTAAGGTACTCGGCTGATGACCCGCAGGTCGAGGGATGAAATCCAGGCTGCGGCGGCTGCATTTCCGATGGAGGCGGTAATGTTGTAGGCCCGTGTGCTCAGATTTGGGTGCACGTTAAAGAACCTAAAGTGGTCAAAATTTCCAGAGCCCTCCACTACGGCGTCTCTCATAATCATATGGTGGTTTTGGGACGTTAAACCCCACATATCAATCAATCGTTTTTGATGATGATAGTTTTCTTAATCGACTCACAAGGAACAATTTGCAAAACTGCTCCGTTGTTAAAAATCAATACCAAGATGGACCTTCAAGGTACGGATACCCGGAGTCTTCAAGCACGTAATTTGTTCTTGTCGTATCAGTCAAATAGTGGTTACGCCGAAAATTGTCAGATGTATCAACATGCAGATATATTTTTATATTTTATCATCATTTCCGACTGCTTGATGTATATGAATTGATAATTTCTCAAGTTTAGGTATACTTGAGGAATGTTCAGCAGGCTCTGTTCTTAAAATGACCATTTTGTGCTTGAGGAAGTGATAGATTTTCACTAGCACGTACAAATTTTTTTTAGAATATGTTAAGTTAAGTTGGTTACTGTAGTCGTTTCAAGCATTAAAATGCAATAATGGCAATAAGAACAAACAACCGAGTAAAATAGCTCCCTTATTTTAGCGAGTAATACGTTAGGAAATTGATTTATTATACCTATAGGACGAGCTACTTTAGCGGATAACGCACCATGAAAACACACTACAGAATCTGAGGAAAATTATATGTACTGAAACATAAATGAAAGCAAAACAAAACTGACACATAATTAAAAAATGTATTGAAAAAAAAACATAGCAAGTTGTACGAAACTGGTGGCAACTTATAGGCCACAAAAAGAACAAGAAAAGCAAAATAACACAGTGGCATGCCCCGTGACACGCGTAAAAATAAAAGGTATAGCGACGAGGGCCTCACGATGTTTAAGAGGACTATCTCAATCAATGTACGTGTGCAGATAAAGAATGAGAATAACAAGATATCAAGAGGGGGATAAAAGATAAGAAAGAAGTTGTCAGCTAGGCAATTCCTTTGCTGTAGAAAGATTCTCAATCTAATCAAGGCGGTTTTGATTGCCAATCTCTCAATTAGTAAAATTTTATTTCTTCTAACCGTATTATAATCATAAGATTTACAAGCAATATGTGATCCCCTCTATCTAATTACTTGTTTCTTGGCCAATCCCCTAGAGTGGGTGTGAGCCATGCTTTGAGGCCACCACCACCATCATCATCATCATCACCATCGTCATCATCATCACCATCATCATCATCAAATGTTTGATGAGAGAGGCATGAACGAGAAAGAAAATGTGTCTGCGTTGCAGGACACCTGGAGAACACTTGAGTTTCGCCTTCGAGAGTAGAATGTGACAGCATAAACGGGTCCCATGTTCATCACCTTCTCAAATGCTTGCCTGGCTTCGGTTCTCGCAGTATGCCTGAACCGTGGCGCAAGGGAACGAACGTCTGAGCGTATAACTTTGTTGTTTCAAACCTTCCCAGCACACCTGCTGCAAGCTGCGCAGGGCCCACTGCGCCATAATTTTTTTTTTGCGAATCAGCGAAGGGCTCATTATACGTGTCCGTTAGGTAACACGCAAACTCACGCAGCTGCTTTTTGGTTGACGCTTTTGCTGCTGATGACGAAAACATGTGCCTGAGTGCTTCGTAAATGGTGGGCCGTTAAAACACGCATTTATTGCGTGATTCACGTGTTTCGTCTCCAGAAGTGATTCTAAGTCTCTGCCGTGCAAGATAACATGCGCTGACTAGACTCCTTCAACATTCCAGTCACGTGGTGTTTTTTTGTTTGTTTGTTTTTCGAAGCAGTTTTAATCGAAAGTGTAGCCTATACTTCCCTGGGTTCGATTATGGGTTAGATTGTCACCCAAACCGAAGGTTCTAGTAATTATTTTATTGGAATGTTTCTAAAGTTTTCTGTCACGGGCAAGGGGATTTCTCGCTCACAACCAACGACGCCAACGCCAACACTGGAATATCTTCGAAACGAGCTCTTTCGCTCCATCACGTCAAAACGCCTTTAACCTTGTACTTGTGGTCCATCGGGGATGTAGTAGAAGTTAGAGGCGTAATGAGCTCGTTATGTTAGTTTTAAATGATACCGTATTAAAGAGGCAAAGCCTAAAGTTCTATGAATAAGTGATTGAGACGGCAGGGATAAGGTGTGTTTCATTGCAATTATGATGTATGTACACTGGTAATTAGAGAGAACGAATTGTTCGGCATGACTTTGTATTCGTTCGAGATGCCTGATTAAACTTTCGCGATGAAGGTTCCAGGTCACAGCGCCGTATCTGAATTTCAAGCGCACAAGAGCACAAGAAGCACATAGAGAGAAGGTGAATTATAAGCTTTGTCGAAGTTCAGACGCAAGAATCCTAACGTGCGGTTAGCGTTCTTACTGATTATGCTAACATGTGTTCCATGATAGATTGTAAGAAGTCTTGACGGGCAAGTACCGGTGTGACAGTAAGTTTGTATGATTAAGAGCTTTCATACTGCCGAGAGACAATCACCAGTTTACATTTTTTTTGCACTTAATTTCATGAGCCACTTCTCACACCAACTTCTAATGTTATTTAGGTCTACCTGCAAATATTTTTGTTGCCATGTATCTTCCCATGAAGCACTCTTTAATCTTGAGTTGGTATTCTTGACATAATACACAGCCATGACTTTGAAATTGCAAAACCACCCATAATAATAACGTAATACGGAAAACCTCTTGGCATTCGAGCATTTTTGGCAACATCTTGGCAAGAAGCACTCGGTCTTTGGCATGCACTTGCACACAAGAAGACGCAATGATAGGTCAATTAATATTATATTTTAAAAACAGTAGAGGGCCCAAAATTGAGCCATGAGGTACTCCCGACGTTATGCTTGCTACCGGGTAGTCGTGAACGTTCTTCAATAGTTACTCTGTAAATAGTATCATGATGAAAATACTAATCAACAATTTCAAACATACGTTTGCGTGTATGTCGGGAATGGGACTGCTTCAGTCAGTGTTAAATGCCACACCTCGAAGATGAGTGACGCTTTCCTCGTCAATCTTCCTTTAAAATCAGGTGGAGCTATTCGTGGATTGCGTATGAAATGGTAAAGAAATCTGCAACAAATTTTGCATGGCATGTGATCACGTAAACTTAGTGCTAACGGGCTGGAAAAAAAATGTTGTCTGTGCCGTCATTTGTCAATCGAATGCCATGAGGTTTTCCGTATTACGTTATTATTGTGGGCGGTTTAGTGATTTCTAAAGCCATGGCTGTGTGTTTTGCCAAGAATACCAAATAAGAGAATAGAGTCAATCAATGTCGATAAACGTAGAATGTAAAAGGCCGGCCAGTTATATATAAATATACATGCTATTTTCTCTTGAAATAATTTACAATTTTCGCCAATTGTATCAGATAGTGAACAGCACACAATTATATAATCAGTGTTAGTGACTACTGTCTGGGGTTCATTATCCGAACTTGCAATACAAATTTCGGGTATGATGGAGTGAGTAACTAATTTTCTTATGTATACGCACACAGAGCCCCCAAGTTCGCGCGTTCGAGACAAGATATGTGTTCGAGGCAATAATCAGAGCACCACGTTTCTGAAAAAGCTAAAACATCGTACGATTCATAAAGGTCGCCAAGGTAGTATAGGCGCAGTTGCAGTCGTAGGATCTGCTTATCGTAACACGGCGTAGATCGACTATCGATTGCGCACGCAAACAACTCTTGAAGGGTCATGTTCGCTGATGCAGTCGGGCATACTTCTGTCCCCCCCCCCCCCCAAGTTTATGTCATATTCAATAAAAGATTACACATACTCCAAACAATGGGGTGAATCTATGTTGTGGCAAGAACTTTACAAGAAAGAAACTTTTACCGCTGCCCAGGATTCTTCACAGCTGGAAAGAGAGGCATTTGCAGATATACAGAAATCTCTAGCTTCCACGAAGGGCTTGACCAACGTGTTTGTGCATTTCGAGCATAGAGTTCTGTTTGTATGAGGAGTGTGAGAAACGCCTTTCGCTAGAGGACAATGATAACTGTGGTGATGATAATATATCAGTATACCACATATACATATATACCAAACGCCTTCAATATACTATGCGAAAATATGCTGCTCAGATGGAGAATGATGTGACTGTATATAAGAGCGTATATGCAGTTAATCATAGGGTGGTTCTCAGAGTGAGAAAAATATAGTTGCGCGATGTATACTCCATCAATTGAGTTTCAATGAATTTGGCATAGATTCTAAACAGTTGCTTCATTCTTTTAAAAAACACCATAATATACTAATGCAGAGTAATCACCTGAAAGAGCCATAAGTTGTATTCGGGTGCGCCCGGCGACGCTGATCGTGCAGATCGACTGTCATTCGTAATACTCTCGTTGTTCTTGTTGTCAAGCGCAGGCGTACCTTGCGGAACACTTCAAATTCCACCCCCTAAAAGTGAATGTCAAACTTTGCAGCTACGTTAAATCCTGACTGCTCTGCCGTTCGGCGGTGCCGTACAGATCATCATGTAGTTCACCTTTGTCTCAAGATAGTGGGGAAATTCTGAATGACACACCCTAATGTATAAACGACCAACCATTATGGCATTGTAATAAAGTAATATTATCTCACTGCCAACAAACAGGTTGATGGGAAGTCTTCCGCTAGCTGATTTTCGCTTCTCACTTAATTCTCGGAACGCTATAAATGTGATTGTTACTCAATTTTTACACATGGCAAAGCTTCTGCTCATTTCAACTTGTGTCCTATCATCCAAGCCGACTTCAATCACGTATTTATTAATATTCCGAACCAACCCAAGCCCCCAAGGAAAGGGTCAGAACAACAGCAGCGGTGGGATGATGCTCTGCGCAGCTCGCAACCGGAGTCACAGCTCAGGATAGTACATGCTGGGTGGGAGATGATACCGAAGCTCAGAAGTGTCCGGCCATCTAGAGCGGCCGAGGGCCCGTCGTCATCCTACTTCCCCAACCCCCACCCCTCAAATGATTCCTTCATGAATTCTTAGCTAGCAAAAGCGATGAAAGCAAGGATAAGCGACATTTCAATTTATCAGAATGGGATATGGGATATGATTTTATTCAGTCCCCTTGTGCTGTATGAGCCAAATGCTACGAAAATTCACGTGTTGTTCAACTTCATCGATCTTCACACTTCCGAAACTGGTAAGGTAAGTGGGTACCTGGCGTAAACGTATGCCTAATGACATGCACGTTTATTGTGTGATTTCGATTAGTGTTTCAACCACAAGAACCAAAATCAAGTCTTAGCATCGACCATGCTAGATTGTTTGGGAAGCTTCACTATTGTTCAAGCTCGCCCCGCCGTGGTGGTCTAGTGGTTAAGGTACTCGGATGCTGACCCGCAGGTCGCGGGATCGAATCCCGGCTGCGGCGACTGCATTTCCGATGGAGGCGGTAATGTTGTAGCCCCGTGTGTTCAGATATGTGTGCACGTTAAAGAACCCCAGGTGGTCGAAATTTCTGGAGCCCTCCACTACGGCGTCTCTACTAATCATATGGTAGTTTTGGGACGTTCAACCCTACATATCAATCAATCAATCAATCATTGTGCGAGCTCCATCTGTCGAGATTAGACGCATGACGCCAACAGTCAAGTTTCTTCCAAAGCGTACACGCAAGCACATGAGGCAGCGCTCGAAAGTTCTATGGCACCTGTATAACCAACGCACGTCGCCTCAGATGAGCTTATCCGCGGCCGACGCTCTGTTCACCGCTATCAGGGTACTTTGACTTTCTTGCCCCGGGCACAGGTTCGCCCAAATAAAGAGTTGCGTTAGCTTCGTATTCAACATGCCGGCTACTGCCTCCGCCAACGTCACGATCACGTGACAATATTGACACTTAATGAGACACGAAGAGTATATGTGCGCGAAAACTTACTTAAACGAACACAAATTTCCAATAATCAGCACGTTAGTTAAGCTAACGAGGAATAGATGACCCAGTTAAGCGCAATCGGGAAGGCAGATGGTTTGCACCCTCAAATTGCGCAGCCAATCCTTGTAGAACTCAAGCATGTACGTTAAAGACACTAAAGTGAAATAAATAATTCGTTTAAACCAATAAATGGTACTATGAGAACTCTATAATGTATTAATTTCACTATCAGAGGTTTATTAGTACAGAAGAAAATCAAGGCCTAAAGGATTGGTCTAAACTGACAAATGATATTATGAAGACTCTAATGTCGGTAATTTCACTATCACAGGTTTATTGATATGAAAAAAATTAAGGATGAGGTCTCCTTTTTAAATACCGCGTCAAAATTTCACCCCATGACGTCATCGATTCCAAAGTGTACTTCTCGCATTTTGGCAACATCGACTCAATAAAATTTTCGCAAACTTGGTATGTTAAGTTTTTGGCCCCTAAAGAGACAATTCGTTCTTTTTTTTTTGACTGACCAAGAACTGCATAGGACCTATAGCACACAGCGTCAAAATCTAAGACGTCACAGCACTTAGCTCCTGCAGCTCAAGAGGACCTCGCCACCCGCATTTTCTTGTTACGCGTTTTCTCGCATCATTTAGTGGCAAGCATTATAGCTTTATGAATTGTGAAATAGTTCTTTAATAGCATGAGAAAAGCTTCCTTTCATTTCAGTGCATTCTTTAATACACGAGTGCTCCTAGCGGTACCCGTCAATGTCATTATCATAATTATCGTGTCAACTCCAGAACGAATACACTCTCTCTCTCAGTGCTCCCAAATATTTCCCGTCTCTCGTGCCAGCCGACCCCATCTAGCGCCTGCGAGTTGGCCAAATTTATCACCCCCACCTACTTTTGCTGCCACTAATATATCGAGCGTATTTCTGCCACTTTTGGTTCACACAAATCCACCGCCAGGTTCTTACGGGCACACGCCACTTGCGAGACCAACGGGGCCGGTCAGCCGGGCCGCACGGAATGTCCTCACACTATACTATGCGGCCTATCTTCGAGCCGAGGCTATCGAGGAACAGCGCCACGCCACGCATATTACGCGGCCGCAGCGTGTCGGCGGCGGCGGCTTTGTCCGCTCCCGTTTCGCGAAGCCATCTCGTCTCGTGAATGGCGATCGTGACTCAGCGCCGAGACCTCGTCCAATTTGGCGACGCCGCGCTGGCGTGGTCCCTGCCACCACGTCGCTGCCGCCGACAGTATTGAGTGAGGTGGGCACAATAAAGGGACGGGGGGGGGGGGACGCGGCGCGATCGGATCGGACCACTTGGTGCGGCCTGCTGTTTGCCGGGCTACTGCACTTTCCTCTCCTTTAACAACGCCAACTGCTCGCCGTACCTGCAATCCCTTCCACCGCGCCTCAAACATTGCTGCCTCCTTCCGTCTCCCGTGTGCCGAGATGACCTCCACAGTTGCGTGCAGTGTTGCCCGTGGGGGATTATAGTGGATGGACGGGTAAGGTTCTCCGAAAATATGTCCCCGTTTATATAAAGCTAGTCGAACGAGTAAAGATTGTAAACGAAAAGAAAAAAAAACTATTCTTTCGAAAAGAGGACAAGAATGCACGACATAAGTTACCTATTTCAGGTTAATTAGGCGAAAATGGCAACTTTTGAACTGAAAGAAATGGCAAACTTTTCTGACAGAGGGCTTGAAGAGCTACGGAGAGTTCTAATGAGAAAACAAAAGAGAAGGAAATAGCTGACTAGTGTGTGCGAAAGGCACATATATCCCTGTAGCCGCTGGTTACGTGGTGCTAAGGAGCGCTTTGCGCAGTAAAGAATCATGAAAAGGAGTGGAAGAAATACTCAAGTATTAAATGTTAAGTCTGTATGGTCACACGTACTTGATATAATAAATTTTACCCCCTGACCCACTAATATCCCGCTTCTTATTGCTTTTTGGGTGTTGAAATCAAACAGTCGCTTTATTCCTGCCATTATCAATATCTATCTATCTATCTATCTATCTATCTATCTATCTATCTATCTATCTATCTATCTATCTATCTATCTATCTATCTATCTATCTATCTATCTATCTATCTATCTATCTATCTATCTATCTATCTATCTATCTATCTATCTATCTATCTATCTATCTATCTATCTATCTATCTATCTATCTACCTATCTATCTATCTATCTATCTATCTATCTATCTATCTATCTTGAATACCTAGAACACACCACTTATATGTATTTGCAGAACGAATGAAAAAGTAAATAAACTGCAATAAGATCACTCGAGATGTCCTCCATTACTCGTCAAATAAACAGCAGGCTTATTACAAGCATGGTGCAGAAGGAAGTTCGAACACTGCTGAATGAAAATACCGGGCCAATGGCAATTTAAAAAAAATTAACAAATTTGGTGTAATACAAACCACACTTTTCTGTGCCATGACCAGTCGCGTGTTTCCGAACACGAGGTCTCCGGAATATAAAGCGATTTCATTGATTAGCTTCGCTGCCAAATTTAGTGGCCGTCATCACAGGTAGAGATACATCATTCTTGCAGATACAAACGTTTACACTATGATTCTAGCGTCTTGCGAGACCTTCTTCATCAATACCTATTGGCAAACGCCTTGCCCAGCGGCTTTTGGCAGTGGATAGCATTTCCTTCCACTTTACAGTCGCGCTGAGCGCGTCCGGGTGCTGCACGGAACTTAGTATTACGGCACGAATAGAGTATACACCGGTATGCGTTCGATGCAACCGCAGTGTTTGTCGTATAAAGAACAGGAGCGAAGTGTCGGCGACTGAAGTGGGAGTTGGGCCGAACGCTGCAGCGTCTGCGAGAGGCGGCGGCACGCTCTGTCATTGCGCGCCACCGTGTACTTAGGCGCGCTCGGCTGTCAGGAGGAGGCTGCGGAGCGCTCTCTCTCTCTCTCTCTCGCCCACGGCACGCACGAAGGTCCGGCCCATGACGTCGCTCCCGGTTTGCGCCGCGGAAACAGCTCACAATCTTGCTTCTGCTACGTTGCTGCTTCGTCTCAACGTAAAAAGTAATATTTAAAAAAAACACGCTGATGTCATGCATACGTCTATGGGCGCGCGCGAGAGAGAGTCCCCGCGCAATCGTACCTTAGGAACGCGGGTCAAGGGGCGAGAGCGATGGCGCAACTGGCGTGCTACTGGGCTTTTTTTCTCTCTCGACGCCCGCCTTTCAAAGTAACCCGCGCCGCGCTTAGGAGTTCACTCGCTAACGCACACACGTGCGGCTGCAGGTGACACGAGAACAAGCGAGCGAGGAAACGGGAGACCAATGATTTAGGTTCTGGACCGTGATGTAAGAGGACGCTGGCTACGGGATGCTATAGTTTCCGTTTCTTCACGCTTTGTCTGTATGCTGACCAGACTTAAACTCGCCATAGTGCCTGGCGTGCTTCTCAAGGTTCAAAATGGGCTCGGAAGCTCATTTTGAACCTTGAGAAACACGCCAGGCGCCACGTATGAGGCTCTTCAACTGCACATGTGCAGTAGAACAGCCTCATACGTGGCGAGTCAGGTGGCACGCCGTAGTTGAAGCTTTTAGAGAAATGTTTGACCACCTGCAAGTAGTGTTGCCTGGTCGAAAAGACAAAAACTAACGAAGAAGCTGCAAAAACTAGCCGAAAAGAAGTCTCCTTGATCCAAAGGCTGTAGAAGTAGCCAAAGTAGCCACGCGGGTTAGAAAACAGTGGTGACGTTTTAATTACAATGACTGAATGCAAAAGCTGTTTTGCAAAAATATAAATTAATACTAGCATGAAACTAAAAAAAATGAGAATGGTTGAGAGTCAAGCTGAAATTGCTGACGTTAGCAATGATTTCGTAAAGGAAAACGTATTTTCTCTGCGATTGCAAAAATAAGCAGTTAAAGCATTTGGCGCTCTGCTCGTGCGTGTGATGCACAAGCTCCAAACGCAAAGGGAATTTCTAGTACACAAGAAGTTCGCCTGACACTTGATTTCTAATGTCGATGAGTGCAGAGCTCCCCTGCATCCTCAGCTTTTGATGTCCCTTTTCGCACGCAATTGCGGTTTAAAGTCACGTTCAGTAATACAGGTAGTGTGAAAAAAAATAGTATTTATTCAACCGTATTCTGGCATTCCCAGCAACACATCTAAAATCCTTTTTTTTTCTTCAAATGCAAGTGCCTAGTTCAAGTTTCGGAGCTGAAAGACTGCCATACTTTGACCCCTCCTATTCGAATGCAAACCGCTGTGATGTCACCAAATATTGATAATTTGATTCAAATCGATCGGTGCAGAAAGTCGCCGAAAATAGCCAAGCAGCCAAAACATATTTTCTGAAACCATTGACTTAAAAAGTAGTCATACCGGCGCCAAGTAGCCATACCTGGAAACCAAGGTTGGGGATACTTAGTTCGCATCTGAACGCCGTTACACAAGTTTTTGCATTCCATCCACACAGCAATGCGCAGACCCTAGTCGCGCGTGCACGGCATAAATCAAGTACAAGTGGATTGCTTTTAAATGCGAATGCATTTCTTAGTCGGGCTACTTCAGGCGTCCGTCGGGATCCGTCCAATGCCCTCTTCCATAGCAACAGCTGCGAGTGCATACCCCAAGTAACCGGAGCCCCCACCATGTCATGCTTCGGCGTCGGCCGCTGTCAGCAACAGCTGCAGGCGCGCGCGCTTATCCTCGTCCCTAGCAAACGGAGCCCCCACCTCCTTGACCTGAACGTGACTTAATTGCCACCGCCTCAATGCAGTGCGTTTGAAACGTGTTTGTATCGTTTGTGCTGCCTCTGCACAGCCTCAAAACAACTCGTTCTCAACGCGTTCGTGCTGCATTGAAGGCGGTGGCAACATTAGTGAGGTTATTACGAACGCATGTAGGAAGCGTTCGTTTACAGAGGTGCCCAAAAGGGAGAAACTTGAGCGCGTCGATGTGTCCAGCTAGGGTTTCATTTTCTTGGTATCCCTGGCGGATGGTGCCCTCAATACGTCGGCGTTCGATAAGACGCTGACATTATGGCCGTCAGGTACAATGACAGGTGCAGTGCTTTGCCGCTCTTTCTTTCGCGATTCGCCCTCTCTCCACCCTGCGCCCCGCTCTCCCGTCCAAGTCCGACAAGTGTCCGACAACCATTCACGGAAGTTGCATTGATCTCCCCTTTACCCGAAACTGTGACGCGCGCATGCTTCTCAAAGGCCCTTTGACTGTACACTTTAGCGACCACAAGGCTGAGATTACGGCCGTCAGGTGCAATTACAGCACAAACAGGTGCTGATGAATGTGTAAATAAATGGTTACGGCACAAATCCTCGTCCCGTCATTAATTTACACCATTAAAGTTACTACGCCGTGTACACTCGGCGCAAAAATGCATTCGCATTTCCTCACTATTCCCTTCATGAAGGTGGGGACATATTTTTAAATAAATAAATAAATAAATCTTGCAGGCCCACAAGCCAATCCGGAAGAAAGTTTGCCGAAACACCACGCACTCTATGCAAACGACGAGAACAAGTTAACAGGTAACTCCATCTATTGAAAATAAGCTTAGAATATGCATGATCAGGTTATCTCAGAGAAAAATGACAGTCACGTCTTGAATCAAGCAGTAATCAATGGTAAAGATTACTCCGGGCATCAGTACTCATCAAGAAGAATGAGCCCTTTCTGGCAGCGCAGACACCTAATACGCCGAGTATGATAAGAAGAATGCTATCTATGATGTCGTGTGCTGCTGTAAACTCTTGAGCGGGTTGAATTCGCGATCACAACGACGAACGCATTTCGTTCGCAGCAAAACGCAAAGAGCACCCTTGTGATTGCATTTAGGTGCACATTAACAACACTCAGGTAGTAAAAATTAATGCAAGGTTTAGGCAACTGTAATTGGCGAAGCTGTCCTCAGCACTGTACAAGAAAAAAACCACGTTGTCACAAACGTCTGGCATTTTCGCCCGCGTGCCCCTTCGTCGAAGGGCATTTGTGTTCGGGCAGAAGCTTCCGGCGACAGTCCACTAAGAACGGTGCTCATGTATATTCCCTACACCTGCAGCGAAGGGAGCACGTAGGAGTTCGGGGGAAATGACCAAGGTGGATGCGTACGCTCCGAAAACGTTGCACTGCTTCGGTAGTTGACGTTCGTCCAGCGAGAAGCGCGGTCGTCGGTGTCGCGAGTCTCGCGTAGGCGATGAGCATGGTGTATCCCGCGCAACGTACTCACATTTCTGCAACACCGGGCACCCTTGTCGCCTGAGACTTTCAGGGGCACCCCGTCAACTCCCTTACGTGAGCCACAAGCTGGACTGGTCCGCATGAAACATTTTATTGGGATTTTTTTTCCACCAGTATTTTATTGCACCCAGCTTTCTTAAACGTTGTATTCAGGGGCTCCGGTACCGAGGGGGGCAGTGGGGGCCGTCACCACCACAGGTTAAAAACCAGGGGGGGGGGCGTGCCCCCTCCCACTAACAGCTGCTTCGACCCCTCCATCTCTCTCTCCTTTTCTCGCCTTAGCAATAACAGAGTTATGTAATAACGCCTGTATATATATTCTCTTAGAATATAGTTTCTCTTTTGAACGCAGAGGATTTCTTAGTCCCACGATGTCACGCTTCGGCGTCGGCGATGACACCGTGTACACCCCAACTGCACATGCTGGCGTCTCGTGTCGGCCCAGGAAGACACCCGCAAAACTGTCACTCTCCCTTCCGCCCTCTCTCTCGCCTCGCAAGGCCAATGCAGACAGCATCTGCTAGTAAAAAAAAACGACTGCTCATGCTGCACAACCGTTTACTGGCCACCCCGAATATGTATACGCACTGGATCGCGCATTCGGAATTCAGTCAAGCACGTCTTTTCTTGGCTTTCACTTGACGTTGAAGAAAACGCTTCTCCTTCATTAATAAGTAAGAATATTAAAGACAAAACAACAATTAAGCATTCCCTAATCATACCCAACTACGCAACATTCACGGGGTACCCCTTCCACTCTGCGACGCATTTACTGAAGTTCCCCTGTGGGAAGATGCGGGAGGCATTTTTTTGTTGTTTTAGTTTTCATCGTGCTTAGTTGTGGTTTTCCTCTTAGTTAATTTTTGTTAGTTCTATTTTTTGCCCTTGTTTTATTTAAATGCTTGTTGTTTTTTTTAACAAATGTGCGTGTCTCTTCAATGAGTGCGTCAGTCAGACCCAAACATTACTACACATGCAACTCCGCACGGGTCGACCGGCCTGCAAATAAATTTGAAATTTACCACTTGCAGGCCTTTCAGGCGCCGCAGGCCTATACGTAATATGGGAGCCTGCGAGTCTGCCTCGCGCCGCTGTTAGATTGGCGGGGCCTAACCCGAAGTGTGTTATACGCTTCAAACAGACACATAAAAAGGTCTGTTCAAATTACCTAGAGACCACCACATAACAGAATACCTACTTAAAATCTCTCACTTACTCACTCCAGTTGCTGATAATGTCATTTTTTTAAAAAAAATTTGATACTCAATATTTCGTGATAGCCTTGAGTTGTCCGTACAACACAAACTTTATCCCATTTTAACTTTACTTGCAATGATGTGTCTACAGATACTGGGTGATGCCTATGTGAATGTCTGTGAATTGCGTCAGTGTTGCATGTAAATTTCGACAACGCGTTCCAACATGACAAAAAAAGCCTTATCACTAGGTTGTAAACTAACAAGTTCAATATTGTTTGCATGTGCAACTTCTGACAAAGTCAAATGAATATCACTTGTTTTTTCTACTTTCAATAAAAGCCCCGACTTTCATTAAGGTATATTACATCAGTCAAAAAGAGAATTTCGAACGGCATAAGCAATGTTTGAAGAGCGGAAGTATGCAGGACATAGAGATGATACATCAATCATCTTGAAGGAGGCACCAAGGTATGGTAAAAGTAAGTGGGCATGAGGCTACAGTCCTGGACAGAATGGAGTGCAGCTCTCATAGCAGATTTTAACAGGCTTTTCCCAGAGTCCGGCATGTTTGACGAGCTCTCAGTCACGAATGGCACATGCAAGAAAGAAAGAAATCAAATGTTATTCTGTATATTTACACAAATGGTAGCAAAAGCAAAAGAAGTTGAGGCATGACCCAGGCTACTGCTCCGCTAAAAGTCCAAAATCCTACTGCCGTGTGGTGCATAGCCAATCCCGTGTGGTAGATTGAGCCACTCCGCTTGGGTCCAACCAGCCAGCCAATCCGTTAATATACTGTATGACAACAGCGAAAAGCCTATACTCGTGGCAGAAAAGCAACGTCGCTTGGCGATATTACATAAAAAAGAGGACCGTCTCTATGGCCTTGCAGATGCCTTCTACAACCTCTCGACAGAAAGGGACATTGAGGCACGCTGCCAGAAATACCGGTCACCTCTGTTGTACTTCACTCCAGGTTTCTGGACTCCATGTCCGTATCCAGACATCGCCAAGAGATTCCGAGACCACCCCCGATCAGCAGCTGTTAAGGAAAAGGAACCCAAGTTCACTATAACTATAGAGGTATTATAGAGCAACTGTGCCCTATAACACTACCTCAGGCACTATAACTAGAGGTAGCGACATGCTTCCGCTCAAGGAAGTCAACTTTATCTCAGACACCACCAACACCTTGTCTGAAGATTCCCGCACACTTAACCATATAACCGTTAGCCGCGGGATATGTGGACGCTCGTCACTCACTGAGCGGCGTCGTCGCGCTACCCCAAGCCCAAGTGACAAATGCTGCTGAAGGCACCGAAGGCCTAACTATTCTCCAACAAGTGTGCTTACCAGGGTAGGACTACAAGCTTCAGAGCACGCACAGTTGCCACTAGTGTCGAGCATTGGAAAAGGGAACATGGACGGCTGCACGAAAAGCGGCATTTTGCCAAGTCTGCGTAATTAGATCCGGCAGAAGAAATCCTTTCGAAATCACTTTTCACATCGCTTGAGCTAATTAGCAAGCTTTAACAGCTACTACCTCAGCAATAGCTGTTGAAAGAACGAGAAAAACATTTTCGAGAAAGTTACGTGAGAAGACTCACGAGCACTCCAAGCAGCATTGGCACAAACAGCTCAAGGACAGCTAAATAAACGATTACCCATCCCACTTCACACTCTTGAAGAGCCGGAAGGGAAATTTTCACGTCGCCAAGCTTGTAGATGTAACTGGAGCCCTTTGATTAGAAAATTTTGAAGGTTATCATTGACCAGACCTATTTGAAATTTTACTCGTACTTGCGATGAAGCTTCTCACCAGAGGGCAGATGGTGTCACTGTTGCCACAGGACAGCAGCGCGGCCAATAGCTTCTGCAGAAACTCTGGCAGGATTAAGGATTAGGGCTGCAGTTAGAGAAAAGCCAGACGGCTCGAGACGTTCTCGAAACAGCTAATAAGCCTTCCCGAACCATCAATAATAAATCGCTACGCTAAGCAACAGAGTGGCCCAGATCTTTGACGACCACGACACAACCAGTGGCACCCGCCAAAAACACTTTGGCAGCTACTCAAATCAAGTCGCAGCGTAGTCGAGTGTAGAGGAGTCGTACATGAGACTCGGCTACATGCTTGGTGAATGCAGAGCCACAGGAAGAACGACCTGATCTGACAGCCGGCTGGCAGTAGAGGTGTTGTCTCCAGTTCTTTTGCAGCGAAGCTTTTGTGGTCGGGGTTTGCCTTGTGTCGTACATAGAAAATTTTCACCATCAGTGACCGGCACGTGTTCTCTTCGTCCCCTCATTGATTGCCTTTTTTGCTTTCTCTTCTGCTTCGCTCCCAGAATACGTGCGAGGTTTTTTTTTTTTTTGTCGTGGGGTGCAATAACACTGATCGGCGAAAGAGATAGAAAGAGATAAAGAAAAAAATATATACAAAACAAGAGAAATGCATGACAAAAAGATTTCTTGGCGAGACGGGACACGAACACGCGCCTCTATAGGACCCAAAGACCAGCATCGTAGCCCCACTGATCTGTCTATAGGCACACTAGCCGAGCGAAGCATTACCTTTTATAAAATAGCATCGCAAGGAACTAAGAAAGGGAAGTGACGATGAGGAAAAGAGATATCAGGGTGAGGAGGAGGGAAAGAAGGAGTGGAGAGCAAGCGCAGTACTAGAAAGAAAAAAGGAGAATAGAACATACAGAAAGCAAAAGAAAGAAAGAAATAGGTAGAGAGGAAGAGAAGCAATAGTAAAAAAAATAGAAGGTGAGAGAACGTCTACAAAGAGAGAGAGAGAAAAAAAAATGATTGAAGGAAAGATTAAAAGTAACAAAGAAACGAATGTACACTTGGAGAATGCGAGAGAAAGACACAGGGTAAAATAATATAAAAAGGGAGCAAACATAAGCATATACGTATATATTATTGCGAGGGTGGGAAAGAGACAAGTCAAGACAGTAAAAACATAGTGAAGGTAGTGAAGCTTAGTCAAGTATAATGGTGCGGATTATTACATTGCATTACTTAAAAGGTCGTGCCAGAAGTATGTGCCACATAAACATACCGTTAACCGAGACATACTCTGCAACAAAATTTCGCCAACTTGCATACCAATGCACCGAATCTGGGTGGATGCGTGCTTCACGCATGCCCGACAATATAACCTAAAGGTGCCCTACAACACTTTTGCTAATAATCCTTGAATGACCTTAACTAGCGGTGTTGACTAGCCTACCAAATCGTTTGCCGCAAAACTTTTTCGAAACAGTGAGGTATCAGTGCGGTTACAGGTGCGTTTCTCTTTCAAGCGTTTTCTCTTTTTATTGCCTGAGAGCGCGCTGAAAGTACACAGGGATAAATTGCGTGGAATAAACAAGCTATATCATCACTCGTCATGACCTAAATTCTTCTCTCTTCTTTGTTTTTTCGGACGTGGTTGCATAATAACGGCGTAATGGTGGATGCACCACCGGCTCGGAGCGGCATTCCGTGGGGGCATCTCGTGGCCGCCTTGGTAACTATGCAGATCTGCAGACGCTATAGGCGATTTCAAGGTTGCAAGCATTGTACACCAAATAAAACTTTCAGTAACTTTATTTACCAGCTCCTAACATCAAAACTTAAGGAACGTTTTCAAGTTCTTTTGAAGGGTAAGGAAAGTCTCCCTTTTGTTTTCACATAAAAGAAACGTGCGTGAAGTACAAGGGGAGTTATATGATTATTATGTAGCTCAAAAGAACATTTATTTGAATATATTTTGCCAAATAAGGGAACGAAACTGTAGAAAGTCAGCAGGCTATTTTTTAAAGGTCTTGTTGTCTACCGTTGCTATTAAGGCACATCGGTGGACGAAGTCGGATGTCATCAAGGGCCCATGTTTGTAAACACTGAGAGGGTCTATATACAGGGTGCCCCATGCAGCTAACACTAGCTATACTTTTAAAAATATGCCGACGCACTCTAGGACGACGCGATGAAATGGATGTTGCTGACTATTGGATGGAGTAAGCAACAATGTTGTTTATGCTCTGCTTATCTGCTTAATTAGGCAAGATTAATCAACCAACTTAGCAAACAATGGAGCTGGACAAAAAATCAACAAGAAATTTCTCAACAGGTTCGCGAAACATACTATTAGACAGTTTGTAGTTTTCTGTCTACATATTAGGTATTTGCGGTTTTCTGCTTACTACAGTTCCCCGCGAAATATAAAATATGCCACGTGACATGCCCACTGGCACACCGTAATTGCAGTGCTCCCGAACATACCACGTGAAATGTAGACTTGCAGTGACTGAAACTTTGGTAGAAGATGACCGCTCCACTCAATCAAGCTCATGACGTCACACCCGCCATGTCAAACTGGACGCCGCCATATTGGCTAGCGGGCGGCACCGTCCATAGTCTGGCAAGCCACCGCCATGTGCGGAGCTCCGCGTTTGCATGGAAGGTATTCGCGCGGTTGCAGTTGCAGTCGGTTATTTTTGTTCTGGTGCGCTAAACTTTGTATCGAGTGATGCAGTCTATAGGTAGAAAGTGAGTTGTTGAGACACCCTGAAAGGCTTTGATGCGTTCAGGGTAAAAAATGATATTATGCGATGGCGCTAACATGTCGCCTGTGGTCGTTGTCATATGTTTTCGCCCCTCTTTACCGTAAAAATGTGTGAATAATTCGACTCGCTCTAGCAGGTCAAGCGAGTGCTGGCGTCCGTTGGGGCTACGGTGGACTTCCCCACTCGGCTCTTACCTTCAAGTTTGTTTTTTCATCCGTGTTTTTTTTATGCTGTTTCAGAGATTATATACCACTCGTGTGTGGTCGTGCGTGAGCGCGCAGCCTCAGTTACGTGGCAAAAATTAACGGCATCTGT
Source organism: Rhipicephalus annulatus (assembly GCA_013436015.1). NCBI lineage: Eukaryota > Metazoa > Arthropoda > Arachnida > Ixodida > Ixodidae > Rhipicephalus > Rhipicephalus annulatus. Next base: position 184,993 of record WOVY01001919.1, on the reverse strand, counting down.
TTGTTGTTCCGAAATCACTGCTTAGCTTTCTTTTTACTAGACTTTGAGGTGACCACCAATTACTCGGTTGTTAATTACTCGGCTGCCGACCACTGCAGACAATATTAGAACTGTTTACATGGAGGTGCTGACACACAAAAAGCGATGCCCATGGTCATATACCAGTGTGCTTATTTTTGTTTATTTGCTTTTTTAGTCTTGGCCTTTGATTGTATTTCGGCGGCGATAAAGAGAAGATGGCTAGAGAGTTTCATGTGCAGGTGAGGCATGAAGTGCACCCGGGCTCGAGCCTATGATGGGCATAAGTGGTATTTATGTTTTTTTCTTTAATAGCTTTGTTTATGAGCTGTACGTACTATTTTTGCGGAATTCTGGATGTCATGGGCAAAGCAAAGAAGCGAAATTGACAGTTATAAAAACACCAGGCAATAGTGAGAACGGGGTTTTTGTTTTGCTCTTAGAAGAGAATAAGCTATATGTTGTATGTCTTTGCGCGGCTTTTCGGATATATTTCATAACCACACAAGCAAAAATTGTCTTTCTTATAGCTAGCTATTCTACACATGAAGTGACAGAACTCGTTTTACTATTATTCTTAATATTATTCGAATTTGATATCGCATATCATACATGATACATTCCGCCGTCTTACGAGTTGTACACTCACGACAATGGTCTCACCCCGTCCTTTACATGCAGAGTTCTGACAACGTACGAGTGTCACAAGGCGGTGCGGAGCACAAATTAAATGTGTTATGCTGGTTACCCCGCTACGAAGTGAGGGATTTCTCGTCCGTGTTAATACAGCTACATCGTCTGTAGTGATCACCGTGCCCAGCCGAGCTACCAGGGTAATTTTTTTTTTACCAAACGCATCATTCTAAAATATATTAAAAAACGAAGCGAAAATAACAACGGTGGCTACTCGAGTGGTGCTTAGATGTTTTGCACTTTTGCTTGGTCACTTTTGCTTGATCACTTTTGCTTAGTCGCCAATATAACCATATCCGATCGATCGCCATTTGACTGAGTAGAAGACTGGGCACTCCGCGTATATTGCGGCACTTGGCGATATGCAACTCGTCACGTTATTCTTCTCGGAGCTAATATAGTCCCGAGAAGTAGGAGTGGCGCCACCTGGTGGGAGGCCTGGGTGACGTCACGGCAAGGCTCTTCCACACCCACCGTAGCGCGCCTACATAACATGCGCTCGCTGAATACGCTGTTCCCTTGTTTGCATTCGCTTTTTGCTTGTCCCAAGCTACAGATGAATGATGAAAACAGCATCGATAGTGTGCCTGGTAAAATAACAACAACAAAAGAGAAGGTTCACTTTTGATTCTGCCAACGGTGCCCATGCTTTGTCGTACACAAAATGCGCAGGTTTGTGTCGCGCTGCTAAGGTTGGGTTTCATTCGCAGTTTCGGACCAATGGAGGCTTAAAGCAAGAGCACATTTGGGCTTAGATACAGCAAAATTATTGTCGCATAATCAAGTTGTGGTTTGGATCCACAAGACAGCATACTTGCTTCATGAAGTAAAGTTGTTCACGGGTGATCTCAAGAGACATGTGGTTTTTGTCTGCATTGGAGTTATTTGTTCCAAACGTATCCGCGTATCTATACAAATTGTTTTTGCCAGTTTGCCAAGCACAGTGATCGCGGGCAGTATCGAGAGTCACAAAATATCACGAATGCGTTCAACCTAGATTACCGCCACAGCTGTTGAGTCAGTTTATCTCGCAAACTTGCTCAGTCATTATGTTCTCAACTTTCCTGTTTTTCTCGCAATAATTTTGGTGCTTCGTATCCCATATATTATCTAGTTCGGCGCGGTAGAAGTTAGGTGTGGAAACTCTTCATGCTGTCCGATTGTGTCAATATGCAGAATCGTATACGCACTGTATGCTCGTAAGTACCACTTTAGATAGCCACTTCATAAATTGGTTTTCATTTCAGTCGATTATCGTTGAGTATCAAGCGGTAGTAAGACATGACGTGTGAGGCCAGTCTGTAAGGCGAAGTGTGTTTATTTGTTACGTGGGCCACCTTACCCGCTGAGCGGATGCACTATCGGAAAAGTTCATTTCGACCCTGGCGAATGCTTTGTAAAGGTTGGTACCACTGGTGCTCACACATGAAATTGACATCGCCCTTCGTGAAGAGGCAGTAGTTCGGACCAGCATTTCACGCAAATTAGCATTTATGACTATATATTCCTCAGTGATTGTTGCGAAGAAATCTGTGCATAAAAATGATGCGGGTAAACGGACATCTCAGCACTACTGAAGCCGTTGTGTGTGTGTGTGTGTGTGGCCGTATTATTTTGTTTATTTTTCCGAATATGTTGAGTGATTGTTCATGACAGACAAATTCTTGTGAAGTCCCTTGTTGGAGAAAGTGCCATTTTGTCAAATCATGTATATTTTCTGCAGAGGCAGACGCAAGTTTTATGGTAAACTGCAAGGCACTTGATGAATTGAAAACGTCCGAATGTCATTTGAAATACTTGGGCACACATGCTTCAACCTCCAAGAATAGGCCTAGTTGTAATGAAGTTAGACCAACTTAAAATGTGTTCATAGTACCAATGTTTTGGAGTACGCAGTCAAAACAACGAACGTCTTCAGTTCACACGGGAGTATGCCTATCCTAAGCCATATTATTAAAACTTGCTGCAGCTTAGCTATAGTTATGGAGCCTTCCAAGTGATTCCTTAAAAATTACATCACGATATTGAGGAGTGGTCACCACCGTACCGTTGAACAGCGGACCCACCGCGGACGCAGAAAATGGCGAAAAGCGGTGGCGGGGCAGGCCAGTCCTTGCTGTGTTATCTCACATCGGCGTGACATAAGCGACACCAGTTTTCGTTCTCGGGGCTAATACAACGAAGCATTTGCAACCTCAAACGCTGCGCGTTTGGTGATGCATGTCGCATACTGATTTATGCGGTAGTTTTCCTTTTTTTGTGTAGTTGTTAGACCAAAAACGGCACAGTGGTTTCCCGTTGACCTTTCGCTGGCTGACAAGGCAAAACAGTTAATATTATTCCCAGTTCAAACTTCGAACTAAAACATGCTAAAATTATTCGACAACGCCACTCATGCAAGCGCCAGTCCGTACACTGCGCGCCATCGTCACTAGCCAGAAAGAAGTAAAGCACTGATTTTTTTTTATTGCGATAGCAATTAAGTGGACACTCTCGGCTGGATTTCACTGCCGGCATCGGCATGGGCGTCGGCATGCGCGTCGGCGTCGATATCATGCACCGTACATGTATACGTATCTACATATATGAAAATGCAAGGAAGAAAATAAAGGAAGACTCCGGATCTACCATTCATCGTTGTTGGCGGGCATCTCGGGTGTGGGGGGGGGGGTGGAACTATCGTGTTTTCAGCACTATCAAAAAGATGGCACAGCGAGTGCGCGGTGACTCTCATCTCTCACGCGTACTTTGGCCCACGTAGAGGATGAGGGGGGGGGGCGTACGCTCGCTCGAGTGCCCTTATCTTGCAGTGGGGTGAATCGAGCGTCTTAGCTAGCCTTTGGGTTTCATTGGGACGACTCTTTTGTAGTTACCGGGCGCACAAAGGTAACTGCAACCGTTGTACAACCTACGTTTGCGAAATTGTTTGATTGATATGTGGGGTTTAACGTCCCAAAACCACCATATGATTATGAGAGATGCCGTAGTGGAGGGCTCCGGAAATTTCGATCACCTGGTGTTCTTTAACGTGCACCGAAATCTGAGCACACGGGCCCACAACATTTCCGCCTCAATCGGAAATGCAGCCGCCACAGCCGGGATGCGATCCCGCCACGTGCGGGTCAGCAGCCGAGTACCTTAGCCACTAGACCACCGCGGCGCGGCGCCCGTTTGTGAAAAAGGTGTGCTTTTCAGACACAGCGAAGTAACAACTCAGACACGTATTCGCGTTCATCTGTACATGCGAGTACGTTTCGCGCGTCCTTTGTGCGTGAAAAACGCGGGGCACGTTTCGATCTACTTGCCATTCTGCGCGTGATCTTATAATCTGTTGCTATCGCGTTCATTGCTTCGCCTTTGCGGCAAAGCTGTGACTTTTTCTAGGAGGTGCAGGTGAAATAGGCCTCCACTGCTATTTTTTCCTTGAATGTCACGATTTTAGGGGTGACCGTGTCGTAGTCTTCCTTTCATTGGGCAGCAGCACACCCAACGAAATGGTATCATCGTTTGTACAGTGGTCAGCTCTCGCGTTCATAACGATGGAGTCTAGCGCTCGGAACTGCATGAGTGACATCTGCAGTCGTAAATTGCCAAAACTTAGCATGCGTGGCAACAACGACGCTTCATGGCGGCGGACGAACAACCACTTTGGCCGTCAAAAGCGCTCTGGATGGTGTACCTCAAAAAAACAAAAAACAAAACAAAAACAAGTAATTCCTAATAGGCGAACCATTCTCAGTATGATGTGTGTCACAAATGTCTGCAATTACCTCCTGCGCACCCCTTCGCCAAAGGAAGGGCGCCTTTGTATAGAAAAGCTTCCGGCAACAAACCACTCGGGAACAGCGCCGCCGAGTCTTCCCGCACCTGCAGTACAAGGGAATGTATGGGCGATAGTTATAGCACGAGAACCGAATGACGACACAGAGACAAGAAGGACACGAAGGACACGAGCGCTTGTGCCCTTCATGTCCTTCTTGTATCTTTGTCGTCGTTCCGTTCTCGCGCTATAACTATCGTCATGTCATGCCAACTAGCCCAAGCTTCCACACGTCTAAGGAACGTATGGGTTCGGGAGAAATGACCTCCAGGGGGGACGCGCACACCCCGAAAGAATTTGACTGCTTCGACACCGACATCGGCAGCCAGTTGACGTTCAACTAGCCAAGAGTGCGGTCAGTGGTATCGCAAGTCTCGCGTAGGCGGCGTGCACAGAGGTACCCGTGCAACGAATCGAGTCGGCTGTAGCACCGGGCCCGGTCGTCGTCTACCTAAGCGGGCGAGACCATCAGCGGCTCCCTGTCAACTCCCCCACGAGTGCCACGAGCCTTCATGGTTTGTACGGAACTTTTCCGTGTGATTTTTTTTTGCAACCGTTGTTCTATTATACCATGCTTTCAATAATTGTAGTTTTGTGTGCTGCGTCACACAAGGTCATAAGAAGGAGCGCGATCTGTTTCGCATGTTTTCTTTGTGTCTATTATTTTTCATGATATCCAGTTGTTTTAATAACATATCACGTTGGGTGTATTTCTACTTATAGTGTTCCTTTAGAGCGAAGATTCTTTTGTTTTTGTTCTCTTTTCTTAGCGCGTATTTCATTTTTTATCTCAGTTGAATTTCGTTAGCTGCTGTCATTGCTCTGGTTTTAGGTTAATGGTTTTTTTATTCTTGTCAAATGTTCGTGCCTGGTCCGAGTCCATCGGTCAATCTAGACGTCACTACACATTCAACCCCGCATAGGTCGACCAGCCAAAAAAAAAGTTTGAATTGCTCCACTTCGAGGCCTGTCAAACGTTGTAGGCCAAAGCGTAAAGTGGAAGCACTAGAATCTTTGCGCGCACTGGCGCATGAGCGGGCTTGTCACGTGGCATTTTTTGTATTTCGCAGGAATTTGTAATTAGCAGAAAAATGCTAATACCTAACAGATATAAAGTTCAAAATTGCCTAATCGGACGTTTTGCAAACAGATCTACAACTTTCTCATTGAAATTTTTATCTATCTTCGTTTTCAAAAGTTAGTGTTTTAAACATATCTAATGAAGCAATATTTGAGAACACGAAAAATAGTCTGACTGACTCCAGGCAACGGTGAACAACATGCGTTTGGTCGCGTCGCAATTACGTGATCCGGCATATCTTTAAACTATGGCTCAAGTTACGTGGGACATGCTGTATATGCGGACGCCAACCGGAAGGCAGACACATCGTTGACGCTGCGCATGCTCAGATGTGGCCCGTTTCAAACTGCAAAGGCTGCTCGTGCAGTTCCGAGCGTGACGGGAGACACGTGTATGACCACTGTACACGTAACGTTGGAGGGCACTGCAATTACACGCCGCTCCCCCTTACGGTCGTAGGTGCCCGACTTGCATAAGGAGGTATTGGGATTGACCGACCAGCCCCTTCTGCGCTTTGACTTACGCGAACTTCCGAAACGCAGTGCTAATGTGCTACGTACGCTGCGAACGTCTGCCCATGCGCGAGTTCAGGTTGCACTTGAAGATGGTCTTACTACAAATTTTAAAAGCAACAGGAGCTGTCTTCAGTAATAAGTTTTCTTTACGAAACTCTCATCGAAATGCAGTGAGGGCTCTCGTGTTTCGACCAAAGATGCACGCAGAACTTCCACTACAGCTATAACTAAGCAAAAGAAACATAACTGCGGTAATGCCACAAGAATACGCCCTGGCAGGCTTTCCGTATCGCCCCGCCACGGTGGTCTAGTGGCTAAGGTACTCGGCTACTGACCCGCAGGTCAAGGAATCCAATCCCGGCTGTGGCGGCTGCATTTCTGATGGAGAGGGAAATGTTGCAGGCCCGTGTGCTAAGATATAGCTGCACGTTGAATAACCCCAGTTGGTCGCAATTTCCGGAGCCCTCCACTACGGCGTCTCTCATATTCATATGGTGGTTTTGGGACGTTAAACCTCACATATCAATCATCAAAGACTTCCCGTATCAATAGAAACGCTAATCATTGTCTGCATTTGCTTTGCAGAAAGCACCACAATGACGAAGGTCTTAGTTTATGAAGATGCAACCGCCACTTCGTTTAAAAACTTTGCTGTGAAACATCCACATCAACATTATGGACAGTACCAGCACACAAACTCACGGGACGAAGAGAAGAGACACAAAGAAACGCAGCTTGTCAACAACTAGCCCAACTATCAGTCCTGCTTCACATAAACATGGCAGTTTCTGAAATAATCGCCAAGTAGAAGAAACGTGGGCCGGCTTGCGTTAATGTAAGAAAGTACTATACTGTCTGCGGGCACCGAGCCGTATAAAGCGGCCGTTTTATGTCCCCAACCCTTCAGTTCACGATCAGTTCGAATAGGAAGAGACCAAAGCCTGAAGTCTTAATGAGTCTGTGAATGCCCAACACCATTTAGCGTGGCCACCGTTTAACCAGCCATCCTTGATAAGAGTCGAACCGCTCTCGCTTCACGCCAGAGAGCCTCCAGGGGCCTTTATCTTAAACGCATCCGCTTTTACGCATGCCAACTTCTTATAAGCGCGGGATGCAGTCCCATGATGTGAGGCCGCATTATCATGCATGTAGTTCATACAAGCAAAGAGCACCTCTTCACGCGCTCTCTTTCGGCCCCGGCGCACAAAATTGCCGAGGCGGAGTATGCGCCGTCGCTTATCTGTACAGCAGCACAGAAGTACGCGCTGTGCATGGAGCGCCGCACCCCACGCGCCATGTAATTGGTAGTTGGTTTTCGCGTTTGTTTGGCGATTAAAAGAGGGCGAGTGGTGAACGGAGTGGGCGAAGGCTCAGCCGAATTAAGACAAGAGAGGCGGGTGAATGCGCACCTTTGTTTCGTCCCGTACATCCAGCCGGAACGGACCGGACTAACAGGGTCATTACGCAATCAAACTCCTCAATGACCCGCTGTGCGGCCGACGCCAGTTGTTGGGCCCGCGGCGCCCAATTGAGCTGTCACAGTGGCTGCGGACAGACAACGGGCGCGTGCTGGTTCGCAGCGAGAACAACAGCGAAACGCGCCGCAACTCGAGAGATTACACAACCGACTTGTAATGCGAACGGGGGCGAAAGCTATAACATATGGACTTTATGGCTGTCAAACGATTCCCCCTCGTTCCCGCGAAGCGAGCATGAGGTCATTTGGCGCTGCCGAAGTGCATCGAGCACACGTACCACGCTTTATGGAGAGCGGATGAAGCGAAGTATATATACAAACAAGCGGTGAAAAAGGGGGGGCCTCTTGACACACCGCACTGACTAATCACGTTTTGTACGGGCTGTTATTAGAGGTGAGGAGAAGCATCCGAAGCGACGAGACATCTGCGCCTGGTCGGCCAAATCTCTTCCGCTCCCCCTTCACCCAGTGCGGAGAATCGTGAAGTGCTACGGAAAGAAAAGGGAGGGCAGGAGAGAGGGGAATACATGCTGGGACGTTAGCGCGTACACGGTCGCCAAGGGGATGTGTGCCGACGCGAGGCGCCCGAGCTCATGTCATGGGTCTTTGAACACATGACTGCCGCCTTTCGGCAGCTCGTTATCAAGAGCTGTTGCTCTTTGTTTGTGAGCAACTACGTCGGCGTGCTACCATTTGTTGGTTTCTTTGCTCAAGTACAGCAGCGTGGTTTGACATGCAGCATTCGCAATCAACGTTTTGAGCTTCTCCCTACTCGAAAGATGTAACAAAAAAAACGAAAAAAAAATGTTGGGAGGATGCTATTAGTTGTGCTATACCACAAGCAAGCCCCATAAAGACATCACCTTTGCTGACGCTTGCTGCGACGTACTGCAAGCAGTAAAGAGCGTATAATTATGTAATGCAAGAGTGATCACGAAAACAAAATAAAACAACAGCAACGTATGTACGCGCGTAATTGCTGCGTTTTTTCTTTAGTTCCTCTTTTACTAATCAGTAAAGACTTCACTAAGTATACAAGCTGTCATACTGCCACAAAGAAACGGAAAACAACGCGTGAAACTCAACGACTTAGTCTTCGGTAATGTGGATACACAAATATAGTAAACACTCAACAGAACAGTGCTGGTACGCTTAAAGTATCTTGTTTGAGGACGCTTCAGTTGAGTTGATTGTTTGTTTTGTTTGTTGGTTGCTTTTTGTTTACGTGCCCCTACTTTGCCACGGAGTACGTCAATCGTTGTTACGGGATCATAAGGCGTCGTGGAAGAGGACTGCGGATGGATTACCGTAGTTCATAAAAAAAAAACGCGCGCGCGTGTGTGTATGTTTGTGTGTGTGTGTTTTGTGTGTTTTCTCGATCCCATCAACCACCATTACATTTTGAAACAGGCGAGTGCTTCATTCGACCTGAAGTGCACCTCATGGTACCCGGTATCAGAAAAAAAAATGATGCATCACCAGTGCTGAAACCGCTATCCCTAATGCTTTTGAGCGAGAAGGACGCCAATCACGTAAATGTTTATACTGACGGGTCAACCACTCTCTAGTGTTCGTCTGGCGTAGTGCATGGTCGTCCCAGCGAAACATATCACCTTCAGTTTCAAGACAGACCACACAACATCATCGACGGCTGCAGGGCTGACTGCTCTTCACGGTGCACTCACTTAACGTAGTCAACCGCGAGCAGCTTCAACGTTGATCCGTTTTCAGTGATTCGGAGGCAGGTTTGTAATATTTGCAATCAGCCCTGCGGCGCGGACCATAAGAGCAGCTGGTAATTGAGGTTGGGTATCTCCTCCATACCGCGTCACGTCACATTTCACTGGCTGCCAAGACACTGCGGCATGATAGGCAACGAACACGCTGATAATGCTGCTCGATCAGCGCTTCAAAGCAGCAGGCTTGAGACAATACAGTTATCAAGGACCAACGTTGACAGCCAACTTCTTGTGGCCGCACAGAAAATCACTCTCTCCACTTATAATACAAGCAGACAGCCCAATCAACAAAACTACAGTCCGAACATTTTACGACTACAGACGCCTACTGGACTACGTCGAAATGATGCCAATCTACTTCGCCGTTTATGGCTGATTGATTGATTGATTTGTGGGGTTTAACGTCCCAAAACCACCATTTGATTATGAGTGACGCCGTAGTGGAGGGCTCCGGAAATTTTGACCACCTGGGGTTCTTTAACGTGCACCCAAATCTGAGCACACGGGCCTACAACATTTCCGCCTCCATCGGAAATGCAGCCGCCGCAGCCGGGAGCCGTTTATGGCTAAGATTGACTTTCACGAAGTCATTCTAATTTCATATTGAAATGGCTGACAACCCCTTCTGTGACAACTGTGGTAGCGAACAGACATTACAGCACATATTCTGCGACCGTTATCCCTACAATGCGCAGAGAAAAATCACTTGCAGCTGCACTATCTCGCATAGTTAATCGCAGAACAGATGACGGCGGACACCATTCTGGAATGTCGTCCAGAGAACTAACTCATCGCGCGTGAAGGTGACGAAAGCAGTCCTCAGCTTCTTGAAAGCAACAGAGTTGGACCGGCAGTTATAGACTGTGTGCGATATGGCGTGCTTCATCCGGGGAAGGACTCTATTCCGTCGCATTATAGTTAAAAGAGGCTTTTTTTTACACTGCAGAGGCCATGAAGACCCTGTCACTTGTTCTTGTTCTTGTCACCTAGAAGATCTTGGCTCATATTTCAGCTACCCTCGTTTCTCTCTATAGTGCTTGCTTGCGCTTCTTCATCGTCTGGTGGCCCGCCAGCGCTCGCGATAGAATTAAGATAGACTAAAAACTAGGGGCCCCAAAGCTTTGTCTGTAGAAGTTGAACGCAATAGCGACATCCTGGTCGTAGTGCGTACTTCAAACAATTAGTGCATGATACATTTTAAAATTGGCTATGCGCCCACTAGGTGGCCTTAAGAGAATAGACGCAGTAGCATATGTGTTTTTTTGTAGGGTGGTACTGGTTAACATCCTTGTCTCTCCTGTTCCCCCTATTGCCCTGATCGAAACAGGTGAATTGCAATACCGGGTGTTCAAAGTTAATATGATTTTTTTTTTAAACTAAGCGCTCAAAGGCACGTGAGAAGCACTTGTGCAAATAAGTTAAGTGGCCAGGGAGACAGAAAGTTAGATGCTAGTCATCTCTGTCAGAAGTCAAGTCAAGTCAAGTCAAGTCAAGTTTATTAAATAGTTCAGTTGAGTTACATGGTTAGCGTTATTACAGCAGGAGGTCCCAAAGCTTCAGAGAAACTGACAGGGGGACCTCCTATGGCTACATGGATGGGGTAATTACAAAAAAATACAGCAATAGTATATGGACTTGTGAGTAATAATGAATAAGCTTGATTAACAATAAAAATACAATCAATACACAACATAATGGTAATACTCACTATTGAAAAATAACAAAGAAATAGTCAAAAGCAAGTGAAGAGAAAAAACAATAAAATGAACTCTACGTGACAAATGCCACACGTTTCATTATCAGTGTTATCAATTATACAAAGGCAAATTGAAGTAGTAAAATAGCACAGAAATGTGGAGAGCTATTAACAGTTAATTAGACGAATCGGATGAGAAGCCTAATGAACTGAAACTTCATAGTTAACTTTTTACTGGTTGTGGTAAGTTGGTGTGTTTATATTTAAAAAATATAGGCAGGGGTGTTTCTACACGCTTTAAGTTGAAATATTTTTTTTTAGCATGCCTGTGCTCTGGATATCCGGCTCCAAAGCTTAATTGTCTTTGATTACACATGCAAGAGGGTGAGGGTAAGAGCAAAGCTCCTCCCTAAAGTGACGCATCTGTTGTGTGCGTTGTTTAGTGTGTGAAGAGGGTGGAAGCGTAGGCATAGGTGATAACAGTTAGCCTTGCCGTCCAGGCCGTCAAAATCAAAAATCGAACAACCCTTGCAAACAGTGTCGTAACACGCAACTGCAGAGCCTCTAACGATAGTGGCAGATACCATGCTGACATAACGGTGTGAGCGGAGAATATGGATGCCAGTGCGCGTGCGTAATAATGGCTAGAGAAGCGTGCGTGGGCGTAGCCTGGGCTACGCGAATAGCGCGACTGCTGATGTCCGAGTGTAACTTTTATTGAAATCAAGAGCAACAACTCCACCAATAATAACTGAAAGTTTTTATCCTTGCTAATGAATATTCCCTGCAGCTACATAAGCTTATTTCGGTAATGCACAAATCTCATCGAAACTCTTCCCCTCTCAAGACGTCAATGAACAAAAAGTGTTCAAAATGCCTGCCTTCAGCAGCAACACAAAGCATGAACCGCCCTCGCGTCCACTCGATCACTCGGCGCATTATATACTTCTGCAGGAATAGTCGCACAGGCAGATGCTATTCTGTCCTTCATGTCATTAACATCGCTGGGCTATGTTACGTAAACTCGATCTTTAACGTAGTCTCAAAGAAAAAAGCTGAGCGGAGAAAGATGAGGAGATCTTGGTGGCCACAACATCGCTTCTGCGTGCCCAATCCACTGTTGTGAAAAACGATCCAACCAGTTCTTCGCCCTGATAGAAAAAAAAAAATGTAGTGGTACTCCATCGTGCTGAAACCATACTTGGTGCAGGCCATTCAGGGAAAGTCTGCAGACAAGGTCAATGATAACAAATAATATTTCTATTGTGCACATCTTTCCGTTAAAGCTGGTCTCAAAAAAAAAGCGAGGTCCGATGATCCTGTCCCCGAGTATGCCGCACCCCAAACGCACACCCCAGCGAACTTTATGCTTGTGCTGCTTCAGCCTGTGGGGGTTTTCTTGTGCCCAATAATTGGCGTTGTGAAGGTTAACACTTATTTTTCGACAAAACCGAGCTTCATCGGTCCAAGTTATTCTGTGCAAAAAGTCATTTTCTTGATCAGTTTTGAGAAGGACCCAATTGCAGAAGGTAACTCGCATTTCGAAATTTGACTCATTTAGGTCCTGATGAAGGTAAACGTGATATGGATGAAACTTGTGCTTACTTTGAACATTTGGGACTGTTCCGACGCTGCAACCACACTGAATCGACAATCTGTCACATGTTGAGCTCTGGCATCGAGGCTATGCACGCGGCAACGTCGATTTCAAAGTATTCATCGGCGATTGCCTTCGTGGTCCGTCATGTAAGGTGGACCGAGCCTGTTGTGGAAAAAGAGTCGAAATAGGTTTATAAAAGTGGGCCTTGTTGGAAGGGGACGGTGTGGGTGGCGATACACGTAGAGCTACATTGCTAACCAAGCGTTGCGATTCATTTCAGCCATTGCAAGCACCCCGTCTACTTTTTCTTTGGTAGAATACCTCATGCCAGAAGCAGCCATATTAACTTAAAATGACTCCACGTGGATTTACTTGGTAGACCTTCCATGCAGAGACGCTGAGCTACCGGAGGCACCCTAGTACAGGATGGTCAAGCTGACGGGTCTACAAGAAGATGTCTCCGTGTGATCTAAATTCACGAAAGAACGTCGCGAAAAATGGTCTCCTATTATCGCGTTCATCAAGATCACCTGTAAGGCTTATGGCGCACCACGCTGTTACATTTTGGTTTCGCCGGCCGAGAGAGCAAGGGTAATTGTGATCATGCATCCCTACGCTTCCACGCTCTTCACACACTAAACAACACCCACAACAGATGCGTCACTTTAGGGAGGAGCTTTACGTGGACCCTCACTCTCTTGCATGCGTAATCATGCGAAAGGCAATCAAACTTTGGAGCTGCATATCTCGGAGCACAGGCTTGCTAGAAAAAAATCGTCCATCTGAAACTGTGTACACACGCTACTGTCTACATTTTTTACAATACAAACATGCCAACTTACCGCAGCCAGTAAAAAGTTAATTATTAAATTTTAGTTAATTTAGCTGCTGACAGCGATAATTATAATCTAACTTTCTGGGCTCTTGGCCACTTAACTTATTTGCACAAGTGGCCTCGTTCGCTAACACTATGACGGAAACTTGACTGAGTGACCCCAGTGTCTGGAACCGCCGCCTACACAAATTGGACTCATCAAGAAAGCTTCAAGTTCTATCGGACCTCTTCCGCCAGGATGCAACGTAATTGTGCCGCCTGTGGTTAGGAGTAGCTTTTACGAAGGCGTACTCCTTTCGCATAGGAATGGCGGATAGCTCCCGATTTTAATCGTGCAACACGGACGAGACAATAGAACATCTAATTGATTGATATGTGGGGTTTAACGTCCCAAAACCACTATATGATTATGAGAGACGCCGTAGTGGAGGGCTCCGGAAATTTAGACCACCTGGGGTTCTTTAACGTGCACCCAAATCTGAGTACACGGGCCTACAACATTTCCGCCTCCATCGGAAATGCAGCCGCCGCTGCCGGGATTCGAACCCGCGCCCTGCGGGTCAGCAGCCGAGTACCTTAGCCACTAGACCACCGCGGCGGGGCACAATAGAACATCTACTGTGTTCATGTGAACGTTTTGCGAGCGAACGCAACTTGCTACGCGAAACGTTAGAGACACTGCACAGTAGACCTTTTTCCGAAGAGAAGATCCTTGGTTCATGGCTCTACGCGTCGCAGGCCAGTAAAGCGACGCGGGCATTGCTAAGTTTTCTAAAGACGACCGGACTACATGACCGCTTATAAGCGTGCAATAGACAAGGTCACATCTACACACACGTTGCCCTTCACTTCTCTCTCTCTTCTTCTTTAATCCCCTCACCCCTTCCCCCAGTGCAGGGTAGCAAACCGGACGTGCACCTGATTGACCTCCCTGCCTTTCTTTTCTTCCCTTCCTCCTTCCTCCTCCTGCACAAGTGGCTCTCACGTGCCTTCGAGCACCTAATTTAAAAAGTTATCCTGACGCCTAACTTTGAACACCTGGTAGAGGCCCATATTCTTACTTTTAGGTGTACGTTAAAAAACTCAGTGGTTTGAAATTTTTGGAGCCCTTCACTACGCCGTGCCTCATAATCATGTCTTTCGGTATTATTATTATTATTATTATTATTATTATTATTATTATTATTATTATTATTATTATTATTATTATTATTATTATTATTATTATTATTATTATTATTGTGGTGGTTGTGTGATGACTTTCGCCTCCAACAAGTGACGGTTGCCGTGGCCGGCAATCCAATCCGCGTCATCTAGTTTAGCACCACAAGTATTCTGCCACTATGCTATACCAGAACAGATTATTCTCACCCTTTATTATTAGATATCCGTAACACTGCAAGGTGGGTATCCTGCTTGTTTGTTTCGTACATGCGCAATAGGGCCGACCTCGCTCGCGGCACTGGTTGAGTGCGAGTGGTATCATGAAACGAACGTCATGTCTCATACCTCTATAAATTAAAGAAAATAATTAGAAAACAAAAAGGAGAAAGGGAAGCGAAAATCGTTGGATGTTAAGGCCAAAATGAGCACTATATATATATATATATATATATATATATATATATATATATATATATATATATATATATATATATATGGTAACCTTCTTTCTTTGCCAAGCCTTCCGAGAGCCTCCTGCACACATCAACACGTGCTGTGATGAATCGCACTGATGCTTTCTCTTTGTTGAAAACGGTAAGCCCGTTCTTATTAAACAAAAGTGCAACTATATCATGGACACTCTAAACGACTGATTTTTTCACTCTTACATTTCTGGCCGTTAGGTGACACAGACAAGATTGATTGATATGTGGGGTTTAACGTCCCAAAACCACTATATGATTATGAGAGACGCCGTAGTAGAGGGCTCCGGAAATTTCGACCACCTGGGGTTCTTTAACGTGCACCCAAATCTGAGCACACGGGCCTACAACATTTCCGCCTCTATCGGAAATGCAGCCGCCGCAGCCGGGATTGGATCCCGCGACCTGCGGGTCAGCAGGCGAGTACCTTAGCCAGGAGAACCACCGCGGCGGGGGCTGACACAGACAAGAGGAGAACGATCGACGAAAATCAGCGGAACGAGAGCTGAGAAAAGCAGAACGATCCTCAATTACCTTCGCGTGTGTGTACGCCTCGATGAAAGCTTACGAAAAAGAATGCGCACCAACGAGAAGGAACAACAATCTCGGTCGGCCTGCAGACGCTGGCGTCTCGGCAGCCAGCACGCGAAGACGAAGCGTGCATGCGAGCGACGCTCTTTCCGCGCGCGCGTCTATAATAATGCACAATGGGAGGCATTACTCGCATCACGCGATTGACAAAAGCACATTAGGGGACTCGCATCTGTATGTACGAGAACGGCTCGTTAGACGGAGGCCCGACGAAAGTTGCACGACAATATGCGCATTAGGGAGAAATAACCGAACGTTGGAACACGACACCGCGGCCACAGCCATACGGGCTTGAGACGGCCGATGCTCACTTGCGCGACGCATTCGTGATGAACTCCTCTACACCGCCCCCGCATAATAAAAAGAGGGGATAAGAAGGTCGAATGCAGACGCGAAACAAAAATATATACACGTAATAATAAGGTTCGGATCGTCATATTCATCGTATGCGTGCGTGCAAACAGTGAAGCGATTCCTCTCTGCGCACGTATATGGCGCTTTTGTGCGTCATGCGCGTGCTTTATCTGGGTCGTGCAGTGCGGGCGTGTTTTGAATCGCAACGCCATTGTCGTTCAAAGCGCGGCTCGGAGATCTATACTGATTTCGTAGAAGCGAGTTATCTCCTGAGTGCCGAGCTTCTTACACGCACGGTTGCTGGTATACAGTAATCCAACTATTCCTCTCCCCCACACCAATTCCTCTCTTTTACATCTTAGTATTTGTTTCCTCTTCCTTCCAGTTTTCCTCCGCTCTTTTATGCCATCAGCATGCGCGTTTATGCGCTATAGATATGCACGTACGTGTACCGTATTTGTTCGCACGGTCCTCGTATAGCGTGTGGCGTTTTCGTTTTTTTTTTTGTTTTCTGAATTGTTTGTTTGACTGCTCTCATTGTGCGAGTGTTTGAAAGTATTTCTTTGCCCAATGAACGACGCTTTTGTTTCGGTTCATTGCTAGCATAGACACGTGAGTTCTTGATCTTGCTGCAAGACAGCTTCGTAAAAGTGGTCGCGAAAGCAAGTTTCGTGTAATCTGTTGGGATATTAATGCGTATATTGTTGATTGCGTTTGTTACTTTTCTTCTGCTGCTTCGCAGGGTACGGCAGTGAGTGAAAGGGGACGTCATACTGACGGCAAGCGACACGTGAGAACGTGAGGGTTTGCCTCAGCCCTTCTGTAAACCCTCACCTGTCAAGTAGTAGGCTCACTTAGTTTTATTTGGCGACATCGCGTCATCTCACGAAACAGTACATATCCGTACCATTCTAGTTCTTTTTTTATTAAATAAAAGAAATATACATGGAGTAGCCGTGGAGTGCAAGACACCGAAAGTGTTTGCCTCATTTGAATAGCCCGATCTTCGAGCTCTTTTAAAACTATCTTCAGCGACTCTCTGCTGGCGCTTGTTCTTCTAGTTTCTTTATCCATGTGTCCCTAAAATGCTCTTCGAGAACGGCGTGCACGATGGAGAGCTGAAAGAAATGAGCACGAGAGAAAGAACAGAACGCACACTATGCACTCTTTTTGCGTGGCCTACCGTAGACAAAAGAAAGAGCCCGACATGCTCCGGGGTTCTCGATGATTCTCCAAAGTGCGCTTCTGTTGTCAACCGCGTCGTCGGCTTCTTCTTTATGCCCGCAACGCACGCGAGCAGCAGCTCATCCTGAGTGACTGGACGGAGTCGATCGCCGACGCTGCATACATTAGGTCCGAGCGATGACAAAAAGAATCCTCTCTCCCTCTTCTCCTCCCTTTCCTCATAAACTCGCCATTTGTTTTCTTTTCCCTCGGTTTTCTGTGCGTGCACGCACGAACGCATCTGAGACGACACGCGCGCTATAGCTGTCATCATGCTTTCCCAGTTTCGTCATTTTAAGCATTCCCCCTTATACTTTCTAGTAACTGTACTGAAGCATCATATATATCCGTGTATGGCAGCGAATTTCCCTGATGCTGGCAGAGTGACGCCACTCACGTGCAGATGTGCAGGGCTTTCATGGCAGCCAGCGCCTTAATGACAGAATAAGGAAGTTCATAAATACCCTGGGGTATCCGTGGTCGCGGTGGTCCCTCAGTTCGGGCCGACAATTTGAAAGCTTTCAAGGACAAGCTTTGCCTGCTTCTATGTTAGGCGTGTCTCTGTATCTCACACCATGTAAAGCAGTCCTATGGGAACCGCATATAAGCAATGGCGGTATACTTATGTGCTAGACTCCTACGTATAGGCAGCAATACTCCATATGCGTCATTACAAAAACTATTATATAACTTGTAAAGCAGCTAAAACACGTGGACAGCTCTCTGTTGCCATGTTCCTTGATGTAAACAGAGTGTGCGGCAAAGTTCTTCACGACACCAACCTGGAAGCCATGGGGTCAGTGGGCCTAAGGGGTCAACTATATCTTGGCCCCGCAGTTGTTTACAAGTACGGATTTGTGGATGCTGAAAAATGTCCGACCATCCAACATCACACGCACCGTGGAGTTCCGCAAGGAGGCGTATTCAGTCCAGCTCTCTCCAACTTCGTTCTCATTGGTCTTGTGGGCCGACTACCGTGTGTGGTGAAGCTTTCGATGTATGCTAGCAACATCTGCGCCTGGTAATTTGGCATGACACGACCTAAGGTAGATGTAAGGCTTGAGAAAGCTGCGACGTTAGTATCGGTGTACCTCAATGAAAAGGGTCGGAAGATCTCGACAGCGAGATGCGCATTTCATTGCTTTTAGCCGAAAACCAAAGAAACCAATCGCTATATTTATCGACGGCCAGATTTTTAGGCGTAATCATCAGTAGTAACCTATATTGGTGCCCTTACACGGCCTACCTGAAGAGGTGCTTGACGGACACCACTAACTTCTTCAAGTATATCAGAGAAAAAAACCTGGCGAACCTAAGTACATGGTTGATGCAACAGTACAAGAAGCTTTTTCTCAGCTTTTTGCGGTACTTCACTTCACTTAATTTCTTAAAGAACCTTTTTCCTTAAAGTGATATTACATTAGGGGTGGTATTTAAAAAAAAACTTACATGGGTGTACGAAAAAGGAGGCTTGGAATGCAGTGGTTCGGGTATTGCAATCACTGTGATTAGATATGTGTGAAGGGGGCTGTGCTGATAAATACCTGCTGAACCAACATTTGCACACTCTACAGCAGTCAGGCTATGAATCTTAGAGCTTGTCTGCATCTACCACAATTTTCGTCAATAACTGTGATTATTGCGATCACAAACGACTACCCGTGCAAGGCCCATATTGTAATTGAAGCACTCAGAGCAGACGTGAGGCATATTGATAGCGCCCCTGCTCATTATTTAGCCCCACTGCCAGAAAGCTGACCTCGTGCCTCATTTCGTCAGATAAATCTGTCCTACCAACAGGATATGCAGCTCCAGCGAGAGCTCCACCTCTCCTATGGTGTATGACTATACCACAGGTCCGACTCACGGTTACTTTTATACGATAGAAAGCCCAGCTCTCATCTTGAGCGCTCAAGCAGTTTTCTCTTCTTCTGTTGTATGAGACAAACAGTTAGCATAGCCATTTATATGCTTACGCCTCAATCACTGGGAATGGGTCTTCAGGCTCGATGATCTTTCCTGCAAAAACAATCACCGTAAAGATTCGGCTACCCCACCAGATGACATCACCGATGTGGAACTTGCTGCTCTGCGTAGTGCACTTAGAAGGATTCACCGTGAACCAGCCGAGAAATAGACCATGTTCATAACCCCAGGGCTCCCCTACAGTGCTAGATATTCGCCTAACGCCAGGAACCTTACAAACAACTAGTGTTCAAAATTAGAGAGCTCCTCCATTACCTCTTCGTGCAATAATATGACATCACGTTTCACTGTCTTCCAAGGAAATGACTGCGGCATATTGGGCAACAAACATGCCGCTGCTCAATCTCAACGCGAAGAAGGTGTGCAAGAATGCATCCTGTTATCAAGGACAGATGCTGCAATGCAGACATAAAATCTTTGCGCAACACACCAAGTCTACAACTCACATGACTGCATATACAGGACCATTTTGACGCACGTTAAATAAACCCACGTGGTCGAAATTTCCGGAGCCCTTCACTACGGCGTCCCTCATAATCATGTGGTGGTTTTAGGACGTTGAACCCCCCATATCATCATATCATCATCATCATCATCATATACACGACCCGTTTCGTCGACTTCGGCCTCCATCCGAACGCTCTTGACTCGAGACAGCAGTGTTTTACTGGCTGTGGCTTGGTGTCTCTTCAAACAAATATTTTACCTTCCGAATTGGCATGCAAGACAGTGCTGATTGCGATCACTGCTGCAGCGATGACCACATTCTTTGTTGCTTCCCTCGCACAGACTGCCGCTTGCTGCTGGTTGGCCCGTCTTAACGACAGACCCTTGTCAGAACAGTCAACGGTCGAATACCGACAAGAACTGTCTTTGCGTCGAAAATGAATCAATGCCTTATTGAACTTTCTGAGTGGCAGTGGCTTATGGAATAGGCCATAATGCTACTGCTCGACGCTCTAATCTTGTTCATTTTTTTTCGCGTGTCTAATTTTCACAGCTCTCTCTGCTTTCCTTCACATCTTTGTTTTCATTTCCCCTCCCATTAGTGTAGGGTAGCAGACTGGACGCTACAATCTGGTTGACGTTCCTACATTTCTTTCATGTTATCGCCTCTCTCTTTATTTATGAATCAGCCGCCACAATGGAATCAGCCGCAGTTCAAGCATGCCCTGATGTACTCGCTTGACCGTACGTTAAGTCTTCAAGTTCCATCGAGACTTTGCCGAGCAGAAGAGACCCTTTTATGTAGGCTGTGGTTGGGCGTTGCGTTTACCAACGCCTGAGTTTTCCGCAGTGGGATGGCTGACACCAGAGCCTGTGACCACTGTGGCAACGAAGAAACCATCCGACATGCCCTTTGTGACTGCCTAGAGAATAGTAGATAACAACTATACCTTACCAAGGAACTCAGTAAATTATGCAATCTACCTCTGGCGGAAGAAAGAATTTTACAATATTCACAGAATGCAACTTCACCAAGAAGGCACTAAAAGCGCCACTGCGCTTTTTGCGATTGACCGGCCTTTCTGAACGGTTGTAGCCAGAACGCCCTTCCTCTGTACGTTTTTTTTTCTTCATGAGTGCATATCTGTTTTTTTCTCTCGCTCTTCCCCCTCTTTCTTGCCCCTCCCCACCCTCAGTGCTCGGTAGCAAACCGGATGCTAATATCTGGCTAACCTCCCGGCCTTCCTTTCTTTCTCTCTCTCTGTCTCTCTCTCTCTCTCTCTCTATATATATATATATATATATATATATATATATATATATATATATATATATAAATCAGCCGATCATAGAAGCACAGTGTTAGAGGTGAGCTTTTGAAGTTTTGTCGTAGAACACGAAGTACAGTGGAGTGATATTTCAACAAAGATGAGTAGACGTCTCCTACTTTTGTACAACATGTAGAAGGGCATGAGCCGTCTCACCATGCTCAGCGTTTACTTCATTATGGAATTCGACAAAAAGCACGTCAACCCCTTTGCTCCCTGGAGTGGCCGCATTTTCTTACGCCGCAATTTTGCAGAATTACGCGAGATCAGATCTCGAGCAAGTTGACTGCTAGCCTTACTTCGTATAAAATTTTATTTTTGTTTTTATGGCGTGCACACCGTTGTGGTGATAACACTTATTTTTTACTGTGTCTTGTAAACTTAGAAAGCACATCGTCAAGCGATGAAGAGTGTCTGGCGCCCCGCACGAGTGGCGATGGCACAAGAAAGATGTTAGGTGCATCCTCTTTGCTATAAGGCCGGGTTCGTATTAATTAGCGCGAGTATCTACCTCCTCGGTGATTAGTTTAGCGTTCCCTAAAGACCACACCTGTCCTTTTGGTTTAAAGCCTTGTGAATTACCGGTTTATTTTTTGGACATTTCTTTGGATCTCGCCGTCTGTCTAAAGAATAGAAATACTGTATACAGTGGACAGCTGTGACGTTAGCCAGCAACAGTTTGAAACTGGAAAATAATTGCGTAGTGGTGCTCGTTCGCAAACTCGCAAATACTGCTCACCTTGATAACTGAACGTTACCGCTATCCTGCTTCCACGAAGAAAAAAAGCATAAAAAGAAAGTGAAATGGAGCAATTGTTCATTATGAATTTATTGGTCGGAAGATGCGAATAACGACGGCTTCGGAAGAAGCATACGAGGTCCCTTCGAAAAAAAATTGAGCCTTGTTTTTTGTAATTTTTTTTCACGTGAACCAGAGAAGTGCTGAAGTTCGTCTTTGGTGTAAATATACAGGGGACATCTACTCGCACGCGCTAATTTTTTTGCGCCCGCAGGCAGGGGCCCTTGAGTGAGAACGAGAAGCGAGGGCTTCTGCAATTTCAGTAAGTTGTAAAACGACGGAACAACATGAGCAGTGATTTCGCGTCAAATTTTGTCAGAGGCCTGCCGTTGCGCAAGCGGAAATTATTCGCGAGGTTCAAAAAACTTTCAGTGATGATGTCTTGAGCCCTTCCACGATGAAAGAATGGCGCTATTACTTCAAAAATGGACGAACATCGCTGGACATCAAATGGCGTTCAGGTAGACCCTTTAACAAGCTTAAATAAGAAATGTTGTAAGGCAGTAGCGGACTTTTTCATGGAAAGACGTTTGCATCCATAGGCTGGTGGGGCAAGGGGGGCACGAGTCTCCCCACTCAGAAAGTTAAAGAGGCTGAGACCCCCTCCCCCCCCCCTTTCGACAGTGATCACTCTTGGCCGCACGCTGGGGAAACCAACAACTATAAGGCGAAGTTTTCCGTCACAGCAGTAATCACTCAAATATGTTCTTACGGGAGAATGAAAATGTTATGAGGCGTGTTACGTAGTGAAATTTTGCCAACATTTCCGCCGATACGATTTTCCTTGCACGCTCTTTGCGGTTCGGGTCACCTATGCGACGCTTTCGCGCCTTGTGCTGTAGCATTGTCGAACAGCCAAGCGATGAACAGGGGCCCTATAACATTAAATCACTTGTTCATACTTTTATTCTGCTGTGACTTGATGCAGTTACGAATGGGAAAGAGCAACCTTTTTATGGACCGGTCAAAGCATTTGCTGCTTCCGAAAAACTATTTGCTTTCTTTGTAAAGGATATAGAATCATCGCTGCTCTGTCGAAGCTGTTGTGAGCCAATGAGTGTGACGAATTGTATTTGATATTTACGTTTTTTCATGCTGAAGTGTCAAAAATGATTTCCGCTTCAGTCTCTGATAAACCTGATCAGCTTTGCTTATGGTAACTTGGAGCCACGGAGGCACCTTGCAAAGTGGCCATGAATAAACAGTGGTACTCTAGCTCAGTGGGAAGATCAACTTTTAATCTTGCCCCACAACATGACCCATCGGACCAGGGAGAAGGTGAAAGACCGTGGTTTTTAGCACTATGGAGGCTTCGTTAACAGTCAAGCTAGTTGGTTTTCACTCAACTTGTATTGTTTTTTACAGCTCAAAATACTTCTCGGACTGCAATGTAGCCCACACGTGGAGCGCTGCTTAATTGTCTCTATTTCTGTTTATCTCAGCAAGTATGAGCTCACAGAAATGTATATGCGCACAAACTACTAAACACCGTTATGCTGCAAGTGGAAATGTTTTATTAAAATCCCAATCCATCTCACCAGCTGCTATATGCAGCCGCTGCTTATGTGATTGGCCGCTAGCCTACTTGAATTACATTTTGAACAAGATGCTCTTCGACTTAGTGACGTCATGTAACAAGCAGGCGATTTTGTGGTGCACAGAAAATTTTATTTGCTGAAGAACCAATTTTTTATGCCGAAGAACCAATGGCAAACAATATGACACATCAAAAATAGTTCATTCTCTTATTTTTCACGTGGTCGTGCATAAGCCGTCATTACACAATGGATAATTTTCGTGGCATTTGTTGCCTTGCGTAACAAGCTGGTGCTGTGTGCATGACAAAGACTGTTTACACCAATCATATACAAGTAACGACCATTCTGAAAGGAAGCAACGAGAATAGTTTAATTTTATAATAACTTATATTTTGTTCTTTCAAAGAAAAATTTTGTTTACACCGTTTGTATTGACCTATGTATGCAGGTGCCTGGGGGCCCTTTAAGAAATGTTGTTAATACAAATACAATGGGTGTAAACAATGTACTACACTTCTAACACCGCAATTTATACATTTTTTAAAGAAAAGGTTTGATAGTTGATTATAACAGTTATATATTAGCAATATTAGCAATAATTGCACGCTCCAGAATCAATGTTCAGACTACTAGCAAACAAGGCATATTATAATACACACAAGCCTGAATATATGCGAGAAAGTGTAATACTTATTATGAAAAACTATAACAGCATTCATTCGTTGAAAAAACATGGGTGATCCTTCCTTAACAGGAATCGGCATGTAGCGCCAAAGTAAAACACGCCTTTACAGGGGTAATTAAATGCTTACTGTACATTGATAAAGGAGGCTTTGCGGACTGTATGTTTTGGTGTTTGGCCGCTATAGCACCGTTTGGCAGCTATAACCCTCGTTGACGCTTGGTACATCTCCTTGCTGACGACTAACGTTCAGGATAATTTTATAAAACTACTGCGGTATATGTAGATGTTACCCTCCAAATTATAATGAGAGAAAAAGACGGATGCTCCGCCGCGGTGGTCTACTGGCTAAGATACTCGGCTGCTGAGCCACAGGTCATTTCCGATGGAGGCGAAAATGGTGTAGGCCCGTGTGCTCATGTTTGGGTGCACGTTAAAGAACCCCAGGTGGTCTAAATTTGCGGAGCCGTCTACTATGGCGTCTCTCATAATCATATGGTGGTTTGGCGACGTTAAACGCCATATATGAATCAGGGAAAGAGGCGTGATGGCAAAAGGAACGTCGCATATTGGACGCAGAAATTGGGCTAAGGGTGCCATCCCTCGGCCTGTTAAAGTGTGATTGAACTTCGTGGTATCTAAGAAAGCACATCGTGTCACGTGTATAGCCCGGCTGCGGTGTTCCTCGTGAAACACGTAAGCAAGGAACGTGCTATTGCATCCACATGAGGCAGGCGCGTGTTGCAGAACTATTTTTTTTTTGATAAACTCTATGAGCGAGGCAAACGCTTGGGCTAAGGTTGCCACCTGACAAAATCGCACTTGTACTGAAAACGCGCCGAATGGAACCGACGTGTAGCAGTACGCGTTGCAGGCGCTAATCGCGCAGGCCACAGTATTGATGAATTACTTACCGCTCCAAGAGGGCGACACTATACCCCGATGATGAAGAGCACTCAAAGGAAAAAGTGTGTAAAATATAAGGCGCGTTTGTCTATAGGAGTTAGATTCTGTGGCCGTTGCGCAGTGGATAGCGTGCTCGGCTCTTGTGGTGGCGGATTGAGAGGTAATCGGCTCGATGTCCGCTAACGGACTTTGGTGCATCTCTTAATACATGGCACTACAACACTCATAAATCTACGGACTCGTCGTCACCGGCGTAAGCCTTTCATCACTTCGGGGTCCTCTCACAGTAGCCGTTGACCTTCCCATGGTCCATGGTCACCACCATTGGTAGGGCAATAGCTGCTGCCTTCCTTATTTTTAAGAGACCATCGGAGAGTTGTGGGAACTACCCGATTTCTGTAGCTCATACTCGTTTGCGATGATGATAGTGTTCTTGATCGACTCACAAGGAACAATTTGCAAAACTGCTCCGTTGTTAAAAATCAATACCCTGATGGGCTTTCAAGGTACGAATACCCGGAGTCTTCAAGCACGTTATTTGTTCGTGTCGTATCAGTCAAATAGTGGTTATGCCAAAAATTGTCAGATGTATCAACATGCAGATATATTTTTTTATTTTTTCATTCTTTCTGACTGCTTGATGTATATAAATTGATAGTTTCTCAAGTTTAGGTATATTTGAGGAATGTCCAGCAGGCTCTGTTCTTAAAATGACCATTCTGTGCTTGAGGAAGTGATTGATTTTCACTAGCACGTACAACATTTTTTTAGAATATGTGAAGTTATGTTAGTTACTGTAGTCGTTTCAAGCATAAAAATGCAATAATGACAATAAGAATAAACAACCGAGTAAAATAACTCCCTTATTTTAGCGAGTAATACGTTAGGAAATTGATTTATTATACCTATAGGATGAGCTACTTTAGCGCATAACGCACCATGAAAACGCACTACAGAATCTGAGGGAAATTAAATGTACTGAAACATGAATGAAAGCAAAACAAAACTGACACATAATTAAGAAAGATGTATTTAAAAAAACATAGCAAGTTGTACGAAATTGGTGGCAACTTATAGGTCACAAAAAGAACAAAAAGGCAAAATAACACAGTGGCATGCCCCGTGACACGCGTAAAAATAAAAGGTATAGCGACGAGAGCCTCACGATGTTTGAGAGGACTATCTCAATGTACGTGTGCAGATAAAGAATGAGTATAACAAGATAACAAGAGGGTGATAAAAGATAAGAACGAAGTTGTCAGCTAGGCAATTCAGTTGCTGTAGAAAGATTCTGAATCTAATCAAGGCGGTTTTGATTGCCAATCTCTCAATTAGTAAAATTTAATTTCTTCTAACTATATTAGAGTCATTAGATTTACAAGTAATATGTGATCCCCTCTATCTAAGTACTTGTTTCTTGGCCAATCCCCTAGAGTGGGTGTGATTTGGGTGCACGTTAAAGAACCCCAGGTGGTCGAAATTTCCGGAGTCCTCCACTACGGCGTCTCTCATAATCATATGGTGGTTTGGGGACGTTAAACTCCACATATCAATCAATCATCACGAGTCACATTTGTACTCACCATTACAGAACGAGACATGACAAGTAGCAATCGAAACTTGTCTAAAAAGCGCAATTCGATTAGATAAAAATTCAAGGACGGCACACTGACACACTGCGCACCCTTTTTGTTCATGCAAAAAGCCTTCAACGATTCCCTGGCCAGTTGGTTTCGAGAAAAAAAAATAAGAACAAAAAAACTAAGAACGCATGCTCAGAACTTGCTTTGCGAAGGCAAGGGTAATCCCAATACATTGTTAAGGGAGGCTTCATGTTCCATTAATCGAATGTTTAAATCTACCAGGACGACCAATGTATGTCCTACCGCAGCTGAGGCGTATTTCATACACCACGACAACTCCCCATGGGTTTTACGTGCTGCATGTCACCGGCAACCTTGTTTTGTTTTTGCTTTTTGTCAGAAACGTGGACGCATACTTTCAAGAGCTTGTAAGATGTGCAAACATCATGGGACTTTCGTGCCTGCCTGCAACATTCTTGAAGTTGTGGGTGACTTTATGCATATAAGGTGTAATTTCTGGCCTTTCGTTATAGGCGGCATCTTTTTATTTCCGATGGAGGCGGAAATGTTGTAGGCCCGTGTGCTCAGATTTGGGTGCACGTTAAAGAACCCCAGGTGGTCAAAATTTCCGGATCCCTCCACTACGGCGTCTCTCATAATCATATGGTGGTTTTGGGACGTTAAACTCCACATATCAATCAATCTGGCCTTTCGTTATGCTGTGCGGGTTCCATCTTTTTGCGCATGTCTTTAAATTTCTTAAACTCTTCGAAACGCTAGTTATGACTGAGAAACGGAACTCAGCCGATTGCAGATCTGCTTAACACCGAATGTAATGACATTGTAGCAATGCCTCCCTTGAACATTTTTAGAGTGCGCCGACTCAATTGCAAGAAACTGTATTTAACTCGGGGATGGTACGACCAGCACGTGAAGTGGTCATTAAAAGTTATTCCGTCAATGAATAGCAGTTTATTATTATTGGGTGCCTCGTAGGGAAAAGTCAGGCTTCTTCCATGGAATTAAAAAAAAAAACATTTAAAACTTTTTCCAATGCAGCTCAACTAGTTAGTTGTATTCGAAATCACCAGCAAATCTTTTTAGTGAAAGGGGGAAGTGAGGAGAGATATGTGAGGGTAATAAGGGAGGAAAGGAGACCTACATCAGTTTTCATCGCAACGTAGAACTACTCACATTTACCACCGCATGCCACATGTCCATAATGCTTCGCCTGACTGATGGAAGATGGTGCACAACGCATAATATAGACATGTCAAGGGGTACGATTGGAACGCCTCCGTCTCAAACAGCATGCAAGCCGCCATTCACTACTATTTCGTGACCAGCTATGACCACTGGAAACAACAGATTGCACGAGACATTACTTCAATTCATACACAACAACACAGGCCTTACGTGCACATATAACCGAAATATACACACGGCGTGTTATGTCTTAAGGGCAAGGATTATCACCATCAAAAAAGTCATTTCACTTATTTCTACTGTGTAAGGGACCCACATAACCTTTTTGCGTCACAAAAAAAGGGGGGCACGTGACCGGAATGTATATAACTAATTGAGCATAGTTGCAAGCGGTGCTCAAGTTCATAATCGCTTATTAGAGGGTGAGAAAATGCGGGCCTCTACGTTTGCGGAAAAAGCGTAAAAATTTAATGGAATATAACCAGAAAGCAGCGCGGGCGATAAATTACGTGAGCTCAGCACCTAATTCCATGAACGCCAGAGCGTTGTACACGCTATTGAGTTAGCGATACAAAACGGGGCACCACGAACGAAACGCGGATAAAGGGGCGAGTTCACGAAGTGGGAACGAAGGCCATTCTCGCCCAATGGTCTTTTCACTTCGTAGAGGCAGCTTCAGGAAGCAGGCCATTCCTATTTATCTGGCTTCGCTCGTCCCAAATGAAGAAAGTTTTACGCTCGTCGTCTCACCCTTATTTTACTTTATTTCACTCCTCAACGAGCGTCTCAAAGAGCGTCTCACAAAGAAGCAAGCACGCTGGATTTATTTTATTTTTCTTAGCTGAGAGCTTTTCGAAGTGCGGCACTGTGGGTGCCTTTTCGCGCGCCGCTTCATTTCAAGTTCCGCACTGCTGCTGCTCACGAAGGAACGATGTAAAAAAAAAATGAAGGCACATAAACACGGAGCACTCCAAAGGGGCGGATGAAGCCGCGGCTGGCATTTTCGCAGTGCTTTGCCACCGAACGTCAGAGCCGGAGTTTGAGTGGTCTTCGCAGATTGCGTTGTTGCGGTTTCTTTTTTTAAGCCCCAAAGCGCTGATGATTACCCCCATTTTGATTTTTACAAAAAGTAAACAATTTGAGACATCAGAAAGTACGAATTGGGAAGCTCCAGACCAGCGTAAGTGAAGACGCCCTTTGAGATTAACGAAACGAAAGTCTGTATAGAGTGGGTGAGCGGGACGAGGATTCGAAAGCTTTGCGTTGAGGACTAAAAACATATGTTACTCCCTCTAAAGCTTTCGTGCAAATCTGGACCGGAAACGCTTGCGAACTGTTTCTTTCGCAGTTAGGACGAGAATTATAGTCGGTATGCATGTGAGCACAATTTCCACAAAAAGAAATATTAATCTCGTAATGAACGTATAAAAAGAAGCGAGCTAACATTCGCGAGGTTGGCCCTTTTCTCTTTCCGTTTGCGCGTATTTCAATCTTTCAAGCGTTATTCTAAAAGCAGAGCTGTGGTTCCGCGCACACAGTGCATCTCATCCCTACGTTTTCTCATTGGCTGAAGCTAAACACGAGAACAGCACAGGATAAATGAAGCAATGTGAGTGAAGATGAAGGACTGACTAGGGCGGAGAAAAGGAGACTTTGCCGAGACCGGAAATGGAAAGCGACCGCAGCATGGCTTCGCATTGACCACGGCACTTTTGAAACGAGCGTTAAGCAACACCGGAAAGCAAAAAAAAAGAAAAAACGATGGACAGAGATAAAATGAGACAAAATACAAGAAAGAGGTATGTTGTTCGAATGAAACGCAGAATACGAGAGAAACGCTTCGTTTCAAATAAGCCGATGGTATATATACGGAGAAAACTGGCAGAAAGTAAGCAGTCTAGTGTCCTCTTAAAAAAAAAGCGTGGAAGAAAAGTACGACGATATTGTTTTCGCTCCAGTGGCAGCGGTTGCATGGTTCTCGTGACGGCCGACCTTTCAACGCGATGAAGCGCCGGACATCGCCATCGTCATCATCGTTTCGTGCCCTTTTTCGGGAGAGAAGTGACGAAGAAAGAATAAACGCCATTAAGGGCATTCGAGGCTACGCGGGGAAGCTTCTCGTCGTGGCTTAAGGTGGCGTGGCCTCTCTCTGTGTGTGGGTCCTCTGTTCATCCCTCTCGGGGCTCTTACTCCCCCCCAAAAAATGAAGAGAAGGTGGTGGCAAGTGCAACTCGACAGCTCATGTATCTTGGCCCGCTTAGGCAATGCCTCGAGACCCGTCGCCTGGTGGCGGGGCCGAAAAGAGGAACGTCCTCTCTGAGAGGTGCTGAAGCGAGAAGGGAATAGATGAAAAAAAAAGTAATGTCGGAGGCGAACCTTTGAAGGAGAAAACCGCTAGAAAAGATGAGGCAGATTTCGGCATTTTCTTTATTTCAATTTTTTAAGTCATTGTTTCTTGAGCGCATTGCCATTATTATGACTGAGTTACAGTAAACATTGGTTTGCAATTTCGCGTATGACGAGCTTCATCTCAGCTGTCGTTGGTAGAGAATGTGCGACTCAAAATACGCACGAGAAATTTCTAGTGCGTGGTTATATAGCAAGGGGGGGGGGGGCGTGAATAGGTAAAGTGGAATCCGGGAACAAGGAAAACAGAGGAAAGAATGCATCTGATGTTCACTGGAATAATTTCATCTGCCTGTATTTTCAGTGCGTGTTTTTTCCCCATCATAGAATGGTATTGAGTTGGTTTTCTTCAGCCCTGAACATTTTTTAGGCATTGCTACGTTTACAGACGTGCACATGCGTATTATTCTATAGACACCGAAACGTTGGTTTTGTATGCTATCGTTCACTAGTACTTTAAAGTTTTAAAGAAAATTTTGCCTCCTTTAATATACTCGCAAGGCGGGCAGTTTGGCGTGTTGGTTGAGATTCGCTTCACTACAACGCGTATGGGGGATGAATAATTAAGGAGAAAGAGAAAGTTTGGTAATGACATGCTATGCACACACACATACATACCTGTACTACTCATTTGTTACACTATCAGCAAGGTCCGTATCTTGCAAGAAAGCTGCAAGCACTTAACTTGGACCCCGCACAATAATTGGGCTTATACGGACGTTGCCGTGGGTGCTGATTGACCTTTGACAAACATCAGAAAAAATACAACATACTAATAGAGTATGAAATGACAGTCTGAAATTTACTGGCTGCCTTCGTTAAGTGATTTTGCGAGCAGTGTAAATTAGCTGAAAGCTGTTTTCGACCGAACCCATAAAGTTTTTCGTTTCTCTCTCAGGTGTCCGAGGAAATTTTCTCTCACGCACACTTCTAGCGCCGCGACTCTTTCTGAATATAGGTCCTGTTTTCTCTCACGAAGCAATGCTTGTAAACTTGTCCTGCGTTTATCTTCTCAATGGCATCCAGTACCACGCAGAGGCCACTGCTACTATCAATCCTTCACAGAAGTTGTATTTTTCTCTCCACAACACACTTTTCACTCACTCTCCACGCACAACATAGATCTTATAGGCAACACCGCTATAAAGGGACTTCATTTTTTCTTTATACATTACGTGTAGCGTAGCGTGCACCAACGTCGAGTTGATCCATTAGAAAGCTTAGCCCCTTGGTTCACGCAACTTGGGGCTCGAGCTGTCCGTTGATGTTAGTTCTATCTTGTTTTTTTTTATTCCCGCTCACGTATTTTCCTTTCTCGTGTCAAATAGAGTACGCCCTTTGTAGAATGAGTTATGGTCACTATAGCTTTTCGCACGTCACAAGTCTGGACGACCGAGCAAAATATATACACATACTAATATAAGAAACAAGGCGGGCCTATACGCTGGCTTTGGAAAGGGGAAGAGGAGGCTGACGATGAAAATGAGGGAAGAACCAAGGCTTCGCGAGGCAGTACTTTGTCGTCTCTTAAGAGAAGGAAGTGAGTGAAAATGATCTTGCGTTTCTCCACCGAAGGCCCGAGAAAAAGCGGTAGAAAAAAAAAAGGCTCGCTTGATAGAGGTTAACTTTCTCTGACCGGAAAGAAGATTTATGTTTCCCGGAGCGTACTTGCTGTCGGACTCCAATTCACCTCCCAAGAAAGCAGTCTCACTTTTTGACCTCGACGCAGTTTTTTTTTTTTTGGCGTCGCGAACACGCTTTTTCGCGATCTTTCATGGCGAGTGCCCGCACGGCACCGACGTATTTGACCGTGCTCCCTTTTGAGCCGGTGCGGCTGCGTGGTTTCTGCGTGTCGGTAATTCAGAAGAAGCGATAATAAATTGAATTGTTCCGATCGTCACCAGCATAGCCGGCCGTACCAGTGGCACTTTACTTTTCTCAAAGTTCCTGTTATATTCGATTTACTTATATCATTTCATTTACGGATGGTATGCGGGTATATCTTTCACGTGTGGCGCGTTTGGTTAGGGCTCATTTTTCTGGCCAGTTTGAATTTGCAGAGCTCTGGGCACGCATGCATTCAGACAAGACCATTCGAAGGATTCAAATACACATCTTGTGTACTTTTTCTTTGCCACCCCATTTCACGAAATTCTTAAAGTATGAATAAGTCGTAAAATGCGAAAGAAAAATATGTAAGCTCGTTCGACTTTGAGCGTGTAGCGCTACATGCTTTGCATCACTGCGCTAACTTCTTTTTCTGCGAGCTTACGATGCTTGCATACGGTCATACAGCTCCTAAAATATAGTACTATTAGCACGCCGCTGAAACACGCCATTTCTCGATAGTTCCGAAATGCCGAACTTTATAGTAGTTATGGCAACTTGGTTCATGCCACCGATACCATTGATGATTCCTACTCAAGGTAGTAAATTCAATCGCTCAGCTTGAGTACAGCGACGCCAGACGATCCGCGTTTAAGGTATTCACCGCGAAGGACGAAGTGTCTTTGTAGCTGAGTGTTTACCGCTCATCTCCAGACATTTCTGTTGTTTTCGCATTCCTATGGGGTTCCCCGGTTGTCGAAGATGGACTCTGCAGCACGCACACCTGGTCGGCCGGTGTCAGTGTCGGCAGAATCGAGGAAGCGGAACAGCGTTTCCAGACAACCATCGTTGACACCACTGAGAGCACCGACAGTTACGATGACGAATACCCGTCTGTAATGAGTCAGAAAGTGAAGCGGAGGATGCTCAAGGCCTCTTTGGACGCAGCTGCTAAGACCACGAAAAGCTCACCGAAGTACACCGTCCTCTTCTTGCCCCCGCCGCTTTCCATCAACATGAGACTGCTGAACAGGCAAGTGGTGTCTTCAGAGCTCGAGGCACTGATACCGAACAGTATTGAAGACGTCAGAGTGAATCCCCGCAAGAATGTTGTCGTGGTGGACGTCACTCAAGCGTCTGCGTTAGACTCTCTGCGCAAGGTCAACTTTCTCGGTGGCATGAATGTTCGGACGATCGTTCCGCTAGGGAGACGAGGAACTACTGGCGTCATATATGACATCAATGTGACCATTCCGAATGAAAATCTGCATATTCTCATTAAGCCTGCCAATGATGGACCCGAAATCCTTCAGATACATATGCCGTCTAAAAAAGTCCCGATGCGTGAAGATTGACTTTAAGAGTGATCACCTGCCGTCACATGTAAAGGTGGGTCATTTCCGACATGCTGTGCGGCTCT
Organism: Rhipicephalus annulatus; assembly: GCA_013436015.1. Classification (NCBI taxonomy): domain Eukaryota; kingdom Metazoa; phylum Arthropoda; class Arachnida; order Ixodida; family Ixodidae; genus Rhipicephalus; species Rhipicephalus annulatus. Next base: position 151,576 of record WOVY01001919.1, on the reverse strand, counting down.
TTGTTCCTAAGCCGCTTCAGTGCCGAAAATGTCAGAAATTTGGTCATGTGAGCGCCGTCTGTGAAAATCCTACAATATGTTCTCGTTGCGGTGCAACCCATTTGGCCGAACAGTGTAAGGCTGCATCTTACAACTGCCCGAATTGCCAAGGACCCCATGACGCCTCATCGAGGGAGTGTCCCAAAATAAGGCACGAAGTTTTGGTTTTGAAAAAAATAGTCAGGGACCATTCGACTCACCGTGAAGAAGCTGCTGTCGTCAGGCGACATTGTAATCATCACAGATGCTCATCAAGAAAGTCTACCCACCTCACCGACAACGCTGCCCGTTGTGCCCACCACGGAGCACCCCCACTGCTCATACCCCTGTCAAGGGTTGATGCCGCAAAAGATCTTCGCCGCACCGCGCCTAATACCGCACTTATGCATTGAAATCTTCTACTAAACTCCACTCGACTCCCAAAGAACCTAGCTTCATTACTTCAATTTCAGCTGCCATCAAAGACTTCGCGACGGGACGCTACAATGGTGTATCGGTTGGGGGTCAGCGTTGTCTTCCCAAGTTCATTAAGTCATCGCATTAATATGGCTGACTCCCCCAACAGTGATAACTGCCATTGTGTAGAAACTCTGGAACATGTCCTGTGCCATTGTCCAGACTTTGAAGAAGATCGCCGGACCCTCCAGCGTGCCTTCAGGAGGCTGGATGATCGATCTTTTACTCTGCAGAAGATCTTTGGAGCCTGGCTTTCACGTACTTCAGCCCAGAAAGCCACACGAGCCCTTCTACAATTCTTGAGGGCAACGTCACTGTGCGACCACCTGTAAAACCTGAACTGTGTGTGTGGTGTGTGGGTTATGTGCAATGTGTATCTCCTCCTCCTCCTCTATCCATTTTCTCGCTCGTTTTCTTCTCCCCGTGTAGGGTAGCAAACTGGACTCAGTCTAGTTAACCTCCCTACTTTTCTGATATTTTCTTCTCTCTCTCTCTCACCACAACAATTTGTATCATTAAAAGAGCAGAACTAAGAAATATAACCATAAGTGTAGGACTGAAATATTGAAGACCTCAGTATACTGTCAATCACGCTGATGTAAAATCACAAGTTAGACTAAGAAAAAAATTTTACGCAATAACTTTCTTGAACATAGTGTTTTACATCGAATATTTTGAGAGCTCACCATCTTCTCAACTGCGTCACTAAAAGAACCAAACACAAAAGCGAAGGAACAAACCTGCTGTCGGAAATACTCGAATAGGAATGCTTCTCCGCAAAGGGTAAAGAATAGTGGCAAAGCCAGAGCTGCAGGTCGCAAAGAAACTGTTCGTGTTGTCCGAGAAGATTGTGCATAAGTTATTGGACGGTGCATGATCGTACAAAGTGTAACAGGTCCATATATATATATATATATATATATATATATATATATATATATATATATATATATATATATATATATATATATATATATATATATATATATATATATATATATATTGTGTGTGTGTGTGTGTGTGTGACGCTATGATGATTGGGAGACGTGGCCCGGCTCATACGCCATGTTTATTCTACTTCTTCCTCCTCGGCTTCGACCAACCATCGCTACCTTCTTACGTTACAGGATTCCCCCTCCCCCCGAAAGAATGCGCACGTTACATATTACAATACATGATGAAAAAGCAATCTTAGAACACAAAAAATGTCCAAATGGGCTGTAAATCCACATCACATTGAAGTACCGTAAGATCGCACAAGGACGTCACAGGAAAGGGCAGCAATCCGGGGTTATCAAGTACGGCTCTGCTGGGCGAGGCTGGCTGTTACGCTCTGGACAACATAAGCATGCTTTGAGCGTGCAAACAGATGGAAACTCAGCGGGCGTTCTTGTGAGGAATGAACGAGGTTGCAACGCCTTGCAGGACCGACAATTTTGTTAGCGTCGCATTTTTCGTCGTGGGTGATACTAACGCCGCGCATGTAGTTTGCGTGCCCGTTGATCGTGGCTGATTGGGCGCTGCTTGTTGTGTTCCTGCAGAGTACAAGCGGTTGTTCTGTGGCGTTTAGAGAGTTTTCTATGGTGATGGCGCAGATGTTCAGAGCGAAGGCGCAATCTTGAACGCTGATGCAGAAAAGTTCCTTGGCTTTTCTTTCTGCGAAGATGGCTCAAATGCGGAATCAGTCTTTTCTGTAGTGGTCGTTGTGGTGGTGGTGGTGGAGGTCGTTGTTCACGACATTCTTTAAGCCGCAAGTATGCTTGCGGTGTGGCTTTAGTTTTTCGTTGTCCTTGTTGGTGTGGCCGTTTTAGCTGTTGGGCCTCTCCTTGTTACTTTTGATGGCATTGCTGATGTTGCACTATCTGACGAGGTGAACTTCCTTTAGAAACATGAGCCCGCTTTTCTTGGTAGGTTGATGTGACCAGCAAATAGTTGATACTTGTTAGGGTGTCGCGATTCGTGTCAGGCATTTAAGATAGTGCGCCAGAATTGACAGAAAAATCTGCTGAGGCTCTTGCAACGACATTCTTAATGGGCGTTCCTGGCCCATGCAGTGCTTGAGAATTGATCCTTCCGAGCCTCTTGCGTTGTTGGAACTCTCAGGTGTCTGGGAGCTCGACGGCGACACTGCGAAAGGATTGGTTTGGTCAGATTTTACTTGGGGCTGTTTCTCTGTGTCCGAAACTTTGGAGATAAGCTGTTCTGATGCATAAATGCGGACGGTTGGCCCTGGGCTTGGCTGAGTATATTCGGAGTTCCGCAGCTCTATCCCCGACCGTAGTGGGCGTGAGAGCGACGAAAGAGCCAAGTGATGGAAAACAAGGAGGTGGGTCAAGTGTGCGAGATGGGGAGTAAGCTGCTCCAATGCGTGAATACCGATTTTCACTCTTCGAGTCGTCATGGTGTTGTTTGGCATTTTCCCCATGCGTCAGCTGGTCTACCGTGAACAAGGCGTCCTTATGACACGAATAGCGGCCATTAGAAGCGCTAGAAGAGCTGCGTGGTGGAAAACCAGGTGGTGGACCACGTATGCGAGGCGAAGCATGAAGGGCATTAGGTAAATGAACAACGTATTGTTTTTTGTGCGGGAGCGACGACTTTGGAAATGCAAACTTTCGTGAAGAAGGGAGGCGCGCTCGATGGTTTGGTTTTTCCCGAAATACGCATGGTCGACTGTCAGTGAACTCATGTGCCACTTCATGTTGTGGCAGTGTCAATTCGCGCTCGGCTTTCGAATGCTTTTGAACTGCTTCGGAAATTGACGATAAAGGGCGGTTTTCTCCAGATGGTTGGCAATAAGTAGGCCTTGGTCATAGTCATTAAAACGAGTGATCATCTATCTCTTCTTCGACCTTTTGCCATGACTCGTCGTTTTCAAAGATGTGGGTGAGGTAAAACTCACCGGAGATGTGGGTGATGCCTCACCGGAGATGTAGTCAGTGAAATTGGTGACCATCTCCCGTTACGACCAGGATGCAGCAGCGGCGTGGAGCTCGAATAGGTTGAACCAGTCTAGTATGGGTCCGTCATCCGCTGATCCGGTGTACTTGGGGATGTCAAGGTCAGCTGATGGTTCTGTCATGGTGCTGGTAACTGCATGCGCCTGACATCACCTTTTCTGTAGTCGATATTCAGTTGAGGCGTATTGCCAGTGGCTTCGTGAATGATGTGAGGTTGATGAGCGGTGGCATAGCGGTGACGCTATGATGTCTGGGAGACGTGGCCCGGCTCATAGGCTTTGTTTATTCTACTGTCACTTCCTCCTCGGCTTCTACCAACCATCGCTAACTTCTTACATTACACACACACACACACGCATATATATATATATATATATATATATATATATATATATATATATATATATATATATATATATATATATATATATATATATATATATATATATATACACGGAGTAGTTAAAGGCTTAGAACTTCCTAAAATGCCCGCTGACCAGCCTCTGCCACAATACGCGGCCCCCGTCCTTCTACGACGAATTGTTTACGGGACCCCGAGTAGTTAAAGCTTAGGACTTCCTGAAAAGCTCTTTTTTGCCCCACACCGAACCGCCAGTGCCAGGAGGGGCCGTCTGATCGGGAGGAATGCGCTAGTGAACGGAAACATACACAGACCACTGACATCAGAAAGGTGAAGGGGAGAGGGGGAGAGAGATGGGGGGGAAGTGGAGGGAAAAGTGGAAGGGGGGCACCCGAGGGGCGTCCACCGTATATTTTTCTCTTTTTTCTTTTTTTTCTTTCCTTTTCTTTTCTTTTTTCCTTTTTTCCCTCTTTCCTTGCCCTCTGATTTGAGATTGTATAAAGCTGAGCACCAACAAACTGTATCTTTATTCCTGATGAAGGCCAGACTCTAGGCCGAAACGTCGAAATAAACCACGTTGTGACCGCTCACGGAGGATCTACTAGACTATATATATATATATATATATGTATATATATATATGTGTGTGTGTGTGTATGTGTGTGTGTGTGTGTGTGTGTGTGTGTGTGTGTGTGTGTGCGCTTGTGACAAGCGTGATCATCATCAGCCTGTAGGGTGACTTCGGTATATAAATAACGGCATAAATAGAGAATGATTATAACATCTGATAATATATATATATATATATATATATATATATATATATATATATACCTGATAACGATATAAAACAGATGAAAATAAGAGAAAGAGTGCAAACGACATGGAGTGAAGGCGTAAAAGCTTTCGCTTTCGAAGTCGTCGTAGAAATTGTTAAGGAACTCCAAGGAGCTTTTTTCATCTATAGATGGGTTTATCACCATCCAGTATCTAGTAAACTAGGGCCATGGTTGGCATGTTTGCACCTTAACAGATACAGTTGTGTTTATGTTAGCGCTCGGGGACTGAGCTCAAATATTCAGCATAATATTAGCAATAATCATCGATACCGTGACATCAGGAAAATATTGCTGTTTAAATAAACATTTAGGCAAGCATTAGTCATAATCGCGCTGCGTTTAGGGCGCACGATGTATCTACTTGAGTGTGAATCAGACTCCGCGAAATTCACGTACTTGCGCATTACAGCGCGTCTTTGGTTTGATTCGCAATGACCAGCTGCAGGAAACACCTGCCGTACCACCGGCTCTTTCACTCATTACCTAAAGTGGCTTGCCAAAGTAAGCATTCGTTTAAGAATTAAGCAAGAAGTAAGCGTTCGTTTCAGAATAAATGTGTAGACGCACCTGCAGTGGCCTCACATAATTATCCCATTATTTCTATATTTCCGACGCAAGCATATATCGCCATGGCACATTTTGAAAAATTGGTCATATCAGATCACTTTGAAAAATCTCGTTTGGCAACATCTGGTTTTTCTTATCTTAAGTACCCTTGGAAAAATCAATGGTGCTCTTCTAGTATGGCGGAGATATCAATTACGAGACTACAATGCCGAGTCCCCCCCCCCCCCCTGAATATTTATCTACACAGGTCTGGTCTGGCACCTCCTCTGCAACGAGAGTGAATCCATTCATCATTTCCTCTTAACATGCAGGTTATATACATATATATACAAATCAAAGGAACATGCTTAACCACTCCATAGGTTGGCGCTAAATTGATCCCGTCTGGTGGTCTTTTCCTTTGGAGCAACTGAAAAGGTATTTAGCACCAGGAACGTTTGAGAGGCCATGTGCGATTTTCTAAAGGCAACAAAACGAATAGAATGTTAATCTGAGGCATGAATTCACTTTATTTCAAACCATATTAGCTTGCTCGTTTTTTTATTACCTTCCTTTATTTTATTTCTAATTCATCATTTAACAATCTGTTCTTTATTTAAACATCCCTATCTGAATAACTCGGCTAGCAAAACAATTTTATCTCACAAATGAGGTACCGTCCGTTTCATGGCCGATCCACCGTGGTGGGTTGCGTTAGGATTCTGAGGATCAACCGACCGACCGACCGACCGACCGACCGACCGACCGACCGACCGACCGACCGACCGACCGACCGACCGACCGACCGACCGACCGACCAACCGACAGACAGACAGACAGACAGACAGGCAGACAGACAGACAGACAGACCGACCGACCGACCGACCGACCGACCGACCGACCGACAGACAGACAGACAGACAGACAGACAGACAGACAGACAGACAGACAGACAGACAGACCGACCGACCGACCGACCGACCGACCGACCGACAGACAGACAGACAGACAGACCGACCGACCGACCGACCGACCGACCGACAGACAGACAGACAGACAGACCGACCGACCGACCGACCGACCGACCGACAGACAGACAGACAGACAGACAGACAGACAGACAGACAGACAGACCGACCGACCGACCGACCGACCGACCGACCGAACGACCGACTGACAAACAGACAGACAGACAGACAGACAGACAGACAGACAGACAGACAGACAGACAGACAGACAGACAGACAGACCGACAGACCGACTGACCGACCTTAAAAATCGACGTTATGCGAAGCATTCGTAGGGAAAGTTACCGTGTTGTAACTTTTTGTTATTGCGACAGTTACGAAAGGACGCTAAACATATGTAAACATCTTGTACGCACAAGCATATATTGCTCAGTCTCACATGTTTTATATAACTAGTTGTTTACACTTGCGCAACGATGCCAACATGTACATGAGCAGTAGCAGCACGAGAAGCGGTAAGCTGATATGCAACGTTTGTGCTCGCGGGGATGGTAGCCCTGAACACTGTTACATAAATTAACTTCGATGGATGACACTTAGGGGGCATGGAGGGTAAAATTGGCTGAAAATGCAATTTTTCAATTTTAATAGCACGATATTCCGGCATTACTGGCAACTGCTTTCACAAAGTATCGCATTTTTATGCGCAGTGGAAGGCATTTAAAATGACCCCGAACGTGTCTCATCCCGTGACTACACTGCGGCAACTTCAACTTCACATGACGTTTTCTGCAAACACTACTTTTTCTCACAAAAGGATCATTTTACGACTAATCGCTGCAGCTATCAAGTGCAAACTTTTGTGACTTCGTTCTGAATAACATGCGCCCATACTGAAGCAAAATAATGGTGTTGCCACCAGAACTTTACTTTTTCGAATTTTTTGCTTAAAGGAAAATAGCTCTAGTATTCTAGTCATCAAGCATCTAAGTTTTTATCTGAAGAATATTAATGCATATAATTACTATTTTAGTTTAAAACTAGAACATATATTCTGCGACTGTCCCGCGTATGCAAGAGAATGCCAGCAACTGATATATTCGATTGGACGATATATTAGTCGACCATTAACCGATGAGGTTGTGTTAGGTCCTTGGCTTGGCGCCAGCAGCACAAATGTGGTTGTAGGAGCCGTTGTCGCATTCTTAGAAGCCACTGGACTGGATGCGCGTCTGTAGAGTTAACCCGGCCGAACAAGACCATGTTCTCATCTCTCTGTCTTGCCATCGTCATTCATCACTGTTTCACTCTCCAGTCACCCTTCCACAGTGTAGAGTAGCAGGCCAGACCAAACTGTAGCTCAGGCTAACTCATCTACCTTTCTGTAAATAAATTATCTCTCGTTCTTCGTTTAGAAGGATGTCATAGAAAAATGTAATATCCAGAAAGTATTTCACGGTCTTACATGCAAAACCTTTTTCGCAAATGTTCCTTAAAAAAGAAAAAAAGTGAAATAACAAAATTTTTATTAGTTTTAAAGTGGCTTGGTTTTTCTTGCAAAATTCACAAAACACCTAGTTAAACCTCTATTTGAACAACGTACGAAATTTGGCTGGGTTTGCTTTCAAAATAACAAAGCGATGGGCAGTAGTAGAAGCACACCTGTCTTTACTAGCCATCCCCCCTTAACAGTAACTATAACTGGCATCAACCTGACGAAACGGCTGTGTCACATATAGGAGTAAATATGTATTGTTTGTAAAAATGTATAACCAGCATTTCAACCACTTGACGTTTCACCAACGCTGCACCTAATATTGTATTTTTTTTTTTCAAAGCAGTAGCGAGACGTGGCGTGGCTCTGTAGTGGAATGATTGATTGTCACGCAGAATGCTTGGGTTCGATGTTTTCTGGGATCCTGATTTTCGTCAGGTCAAAACTGCCCATGTCAACTTTTCTTAACGCTCTCGCATTTAAAATACCAATGACCACGAGGTATTCCCGGCCTGTCGGTGCCTACGTGAGAGACGCCCGCTACGCGCTAAGCGTGTGTTGCAGGACAAAAATAAAGTTTTTCTGTTTCATTCCATGTCGGTTTTCACCATTCTAGGGTATACATATAAGCTGTCAATTACATGTGGCGCATACACGCATACTAGTGGCACACCCGCCCGCGAGTATGCGCCACTCTCTGACGAAAAGTGTTTGACGACGTACGCGACAGGATTGGGACATTATTCATGTCACGACCAGCGGGTGATATTCGTCAAACCTTCTAATAATAATAATAATAATAATAATAATAATAATAATAATAATAATAATAATAATAATAATAATAATAATAATAATAATAATAATAATAATAATAATAATAATAATAATAATAATAGTGTACAACAAGGTTCCTAGATGTCTTCTTTTGAAATCATACTCGGTAAACAGTAAAATGAAGTATAAAAAGGGCTAAGTTGCATTTATTTTTATAGCAAACTTCTTGGCCATATTTGCTCTCGTATATTAGGCAGCTTTTTCACTGCACTACGTATTTATTTCACCGGGCTTGCAAAGTAGTCAATCGACGCTGAATCCGACGAACTAATGCATAAAGAAAGGAAAGAAGCGACGGGAAGATTCTATGCAATCATATATCTCAGGCAGTCACGTCCAACGCTCGTTCACGGCCGAAAGCATCAGCGGGGTGCTTCGAAAAAAAAATGAGAAAAAGAAGCTCAAGCCCTGCAGTGAGCGGAAGTGGAATTGGAAGCGGAAGAGCAAGATTCGGAAGCGGTGCTACGCGCGCATTAGCCGGAAGCTGCACCGCAGCGAAGCACGTCTCGTGATCCGGCGACGGCGTGCAGCCAGCACTCAATATCCGCTGGACGTCGTTAGGCATGTGCCCCGAAAAGCAGGAAGTAGAAGCGGAAGTTGGCGGTGATCGCCGCGCTTAAGCCTAATTTCCATGACGCTAGCCGCAGCCAATTTCGCCGTCCACGCCAATCGGAAGACCCTGCGCGCAACGTCACCCGACCGAATCTCGTCTTTCGGCTCACGCCAAAACTTAGAGAAAAAAAAGCAAATAAGCCAAGTGAAAAACAACAAGCCGATACAGTTTAGTGCTGCGAACAGAGAACGAAAGAAAAACATGTCCACGCGACCCCGAGGAGGATGAAGATATCCTCGAAGTCGGCTTTTCCAGGGCCACAGTCGTCTTGCTCCTAACCGATTGCGCAGATCCAAGCACGAAACATGCGTCCCGTGTTTCAGTCAGAGTGATCTGTCAACAGCTTGCATGTTCTGCGGTGTCAATGTGCGGCCTACGTTGAATTTAAGAAATAAAGAGGGAGCCGATTAGGCTTATCTCGGCCCGCTGGGCGGAGATGCGGTCGCACTCAAGAGAAGTATGATGCGCAGCGAGCTATGTGCCAGCCGTGCTACAATATCCACTACTGCCACAAAGGTTGATGGATTCTCCTGAGCAGGACAAGTCGCTATGTTGAAGTGTCACGAATAGCCTCTTGGGTGTGGTAAAAAAAAAACACATCCAGCCAATAGCAGATACTGTACCCTGACCATATCAGCCAAATCTTGCAATCGTCGGCAAGTAAAAAGAGTTTGCAAATGGGGCACGACGTTTCCATTTTCTCAGGCCCTCTTTTCCAAACAGAGGCCTGTGCTCACTGTCATCAGTGGAGCCGGCGCCTGCTGTTTTACGTTGAACAGCTGATAACATGCCGTTGCCCAATAGCCGACATAAATCTAGAGCATCATTTGGATTGAATGTGCTTCCAGCTAATAGGTGTCGCCACGTGCCAGCGCTGTGCTCCGTATAGTGTAACATTACACACACTCACGCCAACGAATTAGTGTGAAAGAGAGCGACCGCGTTTCATCGCGCGCACTCAAGATCTTGGGACGCCCTGCGCTACTTCCTTGCCCCGTGTCATACTTCCCTGCGTAGCTCCGAGCGCGCTCGTCGGAAGGAGAGAAGACAGAAAGCGCCTGAGTGTAGCTACCCTTGTAACTATGCTGGTTTTGACGGATACGAGAAATGTTTGGGGCAGTTGATTCATGAGGCAGTAAACTCCCATACCAAGGCCATTCGATGATTACTTATACTTGTAGATATTCACTCATTTAACTCCATATCGTGCGGGGTTGCAATGACTAAGCATGCTGTACTAATGGGCTATGCAAGCAGTAGCGTGACACCCGTCTCTGCCCCGCCGTGGTGGTCTAATGGCTAAGGTATACTCGGCTGCTGACCCGCAGGGCGCGGGTTCAAATCCCGGCTGTGGCGGCTGCATTTCCGATGGAGGCGAAATTGCTGTAGGCCCATGTGCTCAGGTTTGGGTGCACGTAAAAGAACCCCAGGTGGTCGAAGTTTCCGGAGCCCTCCACTAAGGCGTCACTCATATTCATATGATGGTTTTGGGTCGTTAAACCCCACATATCAATCAAATCAACCCGTCTCTGCCGAGTGGGGAGAAAAGGAAGTACTGTGAACAGCGAGATGAAGCTAGCAACATTACCCTGCCAAAATTAGCTTTTTGAGATATGCAACGTCATTGAAAAATGCGAAGATATGAATATTTCGCACGGCTTATCATCTCTCAGTACTGCGGCATGAGCATTGCGACAACGCGTAAACGAGATTGAACTCGATGCAAGCCCTCAGATTGTCAACCGCCAGCGCACGGTAGTAGTAGTAGTAGCACCAGTAGTGGTAGTAGTAGTCGTGGTAGTAGTAGCGGTGATGGTGGTAATGGGGGGTGATAGTGGTGGTTGTGGTAGTAGTAGTAGTAGTAGCGGTGGTGGCAACGGGGGGCGGTAGTGGTGGTGGTAGTAGTAGTAGTACTGGCAGTGGCGGTGGTGGTACACGCTCATTTCTGCCGCCCAAAAGGGAGTGAAAAGCACCAAGGGAAAGAAAAGTAAAGAAATAAAGAGGATAGCAGAAGAAGAGAAAGAGAAACAGACAGCTTGGACACTGGTTCACCCACCCCTATATACCAGAACGTTTTCTAATCAGCTTTCTAATGAGCTTGCCAAACGTCGTCAACACTCTTTAGCCAAGAACTTCATCAGGAGTCGGAAGCACTCTCTCTCTGATGTCCAATGTCTTCCTAGAAACACCGTGTCGCTCACGCTCGCCAAGGGGTTATGAAAGAAATTAGTGAAAAGAAAAGTGCCTACCCGTTACTGTCTCTGCTTACGAGAACACCTCAACAGGTCACCCTTTCCACCAAGTAGAGTGCTTGTAGACGCTCGAGGGCTTCAACAAAAGATTCGCGTTCTGTAGAGAGGCGAGGACTTTTTTAGCAAATCATTTTCGACTCATTGTCATTCTTTCGGACAACACGTAACGGTGAAGCAGAAAGTACGGATTTTTTCATAAATCATGCCGGAGTATTCACTGCACGCGTGCAGATGCGACGCCGCGCGCAAGAGCTGTGAAGAAGGTGGCTGTTTTGTTATTTATAGGGTTTTATGGAGCGCAAGGACTACAATGGGGGGCCAAATAGCTCAAATAACAATCTTTAGTATAGCGATACAGTATTGAACATGACTGCATCGACAAGCGATGGAATTTGCGACGGCTTTAGCAAAACAACCAACCAAACAAAAACAGCGAACACGAGTTGTTTGATGTAGGTGCCACCATTTCGTCGAGGTCTAATAAGGGCGTATCTTTTAAAAAAGCGTGGATCGTGATTGGATCGTGGTTTGACGAAAGACGAGGAGAGCTCCTTCTAAAGGATTTGCTGTCAGAATTTAGCACGGGGAATTGGAATACGCACCGTAGAGGCGTTGGCGAGACAGGCGTGGGCTGAAGCAGCGGCTACCCTCATGCACGAGAGACAAAAGCGATAAGTGTGGTAGAAAAGATGAAGATTGGAGCTAGGACAGAAAAAAACACACATACTAATAAGCCCGGGGAATCTCAAAGTGGAGTTGAAGAAGCGAAGGAAGCGGCAGTGGTGTTAACGCGGAAGGATAGGGATGCCGGGAAGACAGGAAAGTGGAAGCTTACGGGGAATGGGGGGGGGGGGCGTAAAAAGGGGGCGCCGGGAAAGGCACTCGCTAACGAGCTGCGTTACGCAGAGCGCGTGCCGGCGAAAACTCTTCGAGAGCAGTGTCGCAGCTTTCCGCCTCGGCAGGCTCGAAAGAGCGGCGCAATTAAAGGAGCCGCCGCGCACTCTTTTCGCCGTGGTAGCGCCGCGCTGCTTACGTCAAGAGTTGGGACATCGCCCCCCGTCCTCACACGCCGAGATTCGCCGCTTCGCCGCCTGACCCTCGTCCCTGTTCTCCCGCGAGACCCTTCCTTTCACCCTTTAGGCGTTGCCTCCTCGCTGTCCCGTGTGTGTTGTTCCAGGCTGAAAGGATCACGCACCCTTTTCTCTTCCTGCCGAACCTTATTAACACACACCGTCCGTCCCTACGCTAGAGTGGACTCGATTCGTCCTCGAATCTGTGCACCGTTCTGCACGTGTGACACCCCCCCCCCCCTTTTGGCTCTCGCTTCACATCCCTATGCGCTTTAACCTTGTCGGCCGGGCCAGCCATATGTGATGTGCCAGGTTACTTCAACCTCGATTCGCTGCAGAACGTATTTCTTTATTTATCTGCTCATTTAGACTTTCGCTCGCTTCTTTTTGTTCTGCTTAGATAACGCTTGGCCGATTTTGAACCCGCGGCTATTTGAAATGCATTGTGGATGGCCCTATTTCTTTTTTTTAAACTGAGATAGGTTAACAGCGACTTTCTTTCCGAGTATGTAAAGTGCCGTGGCTTTAGTTGTGTGAGAGCTTGACTCTCGTAGTCTCAACAAACTCGTCTACTTGCTTCAACTCCGTACATGATTCATATTGTTAGCATATTGGGCAAAAACTTGGAAATTGTCAACTAGGACTGAGCTCAAGAGACGGGACAAAATACAATACAAGGAACTAAAGATGCAAGGCACTCTGTTAACAGAGAGGCACTGATATGAATTTGAATATAATATTCTTGTCAAACAGGCACTCGCGAACACCGTTTAACTCCCTCGTCCTTACGACAAGGGAGATGCGGTCCATGTCACATGGTGACCCTTACGCAAAGGAAGGTGAACTTAGCATGTCGCAAAAGAAGTTCGGTGATCTATATTTGCAGCGGAACGAGGTACTACAGTAGTCTGCAGGTCAGAAAAAAATTTCGAGCGCCAGATTGCCGCATTGAAAACAAAAAAACAATAATACATTTTAGCACTAGTAAGCGTTCTTTCGTTGCAAAACTCATTCATAACTTGTGTTTCTTCACACACACACACACACACACACACACACACACACACACACACACACACACACACACACACACACACACACACACACACACACGCACGCACGCAAGCACGCACGCACACGCAACGCACGCACGCACACGCACGCACACGCACGCACGCACGCACACGCACACGCACCACAACACACACACACACACATATATATATATATATATATATATATATATATATATATATATATATATATATATATAGATATATATATATATAATATATGAAAGTAGATGCGCTTTCACATAACAACTGTTTATTCTGCCGACGTTTCGACGGGAACCCCGTCTCTCGAACGCGTTATTCGAAGGTCGTAGGTTCGATTCCTGCTCACGGCTGGTTATTTTTTTCACCCCACTTTTCTTTTCTTCCTATTGACATTCCATTTATTCTAATAACTTCCCGTATACAAGCCCTTGGCATTACTGTCTGTTAGGATTTCAATAATATTGTGTCAAAATACGGGAAAAACGAGTCCTTAGGTGACACCACTTCTTTCCCTTATATATATGTATCTATATCATATATATATATATATATATATTATATATATATATATATATATATATATATATATATATATATATATATATACTGACAGCGCTGCGTCATCGTCACAAGCCTAATACACAGTACACTACATACAAGACAAATTGTGTGCTCGCGAGGCCAAGAAGCGCAAGAATTTTTGCACAAGGCACAAAGTGGTAGCGCCGCTACATTTATCAAATGCGTTCACTTGAAATAATTTTAATGCTATGTCTGTTCAGACCTACTTAATAGCATGTTTTCGTAAAATCTGCATAATAAAGATTCACAAGAAAAGCAACTCAAATAGAAATTAGGATATTTATGCGAAAATCAAACAGTGCCGGCTGAGCCACTCGCAGCAACTATTACAATTAACCTTGTCATTGCCGCCACAACTCCATCTCCGTCGATTTCACTATAGGGAGATTAGCGTTGACCGAGTTTAACAGAGTTTGGTGGTGACCGTGTGACAGGGGTATAAGTGATTCTAACGATATTACCATTGACATTAGGCAGCTTTATGACAGGGAACCCAGAGCTTTGCGTACATTAGCTCTGGGTTGTCGGCACTGCGCATGCATTATAAGCTTACCACTCTTTCAGTTAGCGTTTCAACTTAAGTTTTTTTGGAAAGCTGGCATGCATGCCCAAGCCACCTATAAAGATCCTCTCCATTTATTTCACGAAGATCCGTGCGTGATTCACTTGCGTTTGGGCTCACGATGGGCATACACTTTTCTAAGCTGTTTACAGCCCCCTTGCGCAATCTCAACTAACTCAATGAGTCCACTATGGGTACCCAGTTCCTAAACTCACTACAAGGAAGCAAAAATGGAACAGTTCCCACCATTTAGTGCATGAAGCATATCACCAGTGGTTAATTCAATTAGAGTAACATTTTGGGTGCCGAGAAAAAGTAGTTGCACAATGCAGGTAGAAATTAAATATTTTCATGAAGGTATGAAGGCTGTCGATGTGTTCAAGTATATATTTGTGCACGCAAGACACTATGATTTGTAATTGATTTAACGAACTAACGTGTACTGCGGCATGCGCTCTGAATAAAATGTCCAACCTTGCTCTGTGTACTTACCATAGAACTAAAACAGAGCAGGGGACTAGACAAGAGTATAGAAGACGGGATAAGCACGTACTAACAACTGGTTTATTGAATGGGCACCTTTCCTCTTCGAACAATGCACATACACAAGAAACACTCGTAAACTTCAGCACCACCCTCTCCCTCCACCCACACACCCTATATATGAACCCTATCCACCACAGAAAATTATCGGCTTTCATGAGAATATAAACTGTTGGCGCACTGATGCATCCATATTGGTCATGTGTCGCTAACAGAGATAGTTACAGAATTTCATATCTTTATTCATTTTTCTTTCAAATACTCACAAAGACGGAAGACATTGCAGAGTTGTGTTACATATATATTATACATTTTTATATCACGCATCTTGAATATATGTATGATCAGATTTGCTAGCGACCGAGGCGGAGAGGCAGCTTCATTCGGATGCTGTATTGGGAAATAACGAAAGGAAAGGGTGGTCTAGCAAAATGGTAAATCATTTTTTAATTACGGCCTAATGAAGTAATTTTCAAATATTTATTTCATCACTTTATTAATTTTCTTCGTCTCATCGAAATCTGACGGGCATTTTCGGCGCACGACCTACACTGAATTGGCAGGTACTTCCCACTAACATATTCTAACCAGTTCGACCGCTCCATTAGGCGCTGACTTATACATAGTCCCGTGTGCCTCACATACCCACTTCACAGCTCAGTGGAAGTGGAAACTCATATACCACCTTTGTCTTGCACGGTACGCACAGAGTGTTTTCTCTTGAACAATACAGATCCTTTTATAAAAGTTCTATCACAATCAGGCACCAGTTGTCTTAGTACACGAACTCTACATCGAAGCAGAAATACTTAACGGGCCCTTTACTTGTAACAACATGATTAACAAAGCTCAATACTTAACTTTTAAATTGATAATTTGAAAGATATCATTAATAAGAAAAGCTGTACGACGTGAACTTTTATGAGATACCATTTCTTAAAGGCAAAAAAAAAAGAAAACGTCGTTTGAGATGTCAATCATCGAAACTGAAGGCCTTGATCCCGACAATCGAAACTGAGTGCACAGGACACGCATGAACTGCATTTGCTGTGTTATGTCAGGCAGGAAGTTCTCAAGTGATTGTTGGCAGGCTAGTTTGTTATCCATAACGTCGTAAGAATAACAACCCCAAACACGAGACACAAGAACCAGAGATAGAAAAAGACAAGGAGCTGACTTCAACCAGCAGTTTATTTCGGAGAAACATGCATAACAATGGTAAACCCCATCATTAGGAACGAGATATCGCCAAAAAGAACAGAAGAATAACAAAAAAACTAGAAAATCCCCCCCAAAATTTTATGTGCGACCATTTCATTGAAGATAAAATAGTACGTGAAACCATTGAAGCTCTGGAAATCAACGCGGGGTGGAGTGTGTTAGCGATCATTCCATTCTGCTAACAAAAAAAGAACGTGGATTTTTATCACTATAGGTATATGAAGTGAGTGTTTGATCTAGAAGAGGAGGACGTGGTGGCACGCAAGTTTTTAGGGAGTTTTATTGTTTATTCTTCCAGTCTTTTTGGTGGTGCCTTCTTGACATTGACAGGTTTTCCCATAAATATGCTAGTTGAAACCAAAATAAAGTGTTATTATAAGTCAGCGCTCTATCCCGTTGTCTTCCTGCTTTTCGTATATCATGTTCGTGCTGTTGTACTCACGGAACTTCCCAGGACGAACTTTAAAAATGGGTGCATAGCAATGGAATCTGGGTAGGAAAAATGGTGAGCCATCTCAAATACGCAAGTGCACCGCTTATTCTTCGCCTTAACTGAGTTGCGCGAAAAATTGAAGTACGAAAGGAAGACGCCTGGACACAGTGGTCACAGTGTCTTACTTTTGTACTTCAGTTTTTCGCGCAACTCAGTTAAAATTAATTACCAACTCGCCCAGCAGTACGTGCTTCTTAAGTTTATTATTCACTTAGGATGTGTAGTGCTTATCCGTTTTATTCTTAAAGGGGGACTGAAGCGGTTTCGGATTCGCGAATTTATTGCGAATTTGGTATTTTGAGACCTCTTACCACATACCTGTGAAGGCTTTTTTTGCGATGGTCTATTAAACAACGGTAAACTAATAAAAATACGCGAGCAGACTTTGACCGAGGGAACGCCCCCAGGCGCGCGTAGAGCGCCGGGGAGGAGGAATGCAGATAAACATGGAGAGGTGACGTCATCGACAGGAATGAGCAGAGCCGCTGCGCCTGTTTTTTTTTCTTCGATTTATTCCCTGCTTCTGCTGCGATATGCTGCCTATTGCGAAGCACCAATTCGCAGGGATATCTTGGGCTAATTTGCTATGTGATATTCACTAGTTGTGTCTGTGAAAGGCTGAAGAAGACTCGCGATACCGCAGTACGGCGCGGCATATACCTCCTGCCGACTTTCTGTTGCGATGAGGTCGCTTTTCGTAAGTTTCCTCGGCATCACAAGATGTAGCAAAGTAGTCATTAGGCCTAGTTGGTAACAATTCAATTTAAGGGCAAAAACTTGGGCACAGTACAAAACAGGGACTAAATAAGAGAACACAGGCTCACAGTTGCCACTAGAAATTTCATTGAGTAGACAACACATCTTACGCAACACAGCTTACACATTCAGTGCGTTAAGCAACATTGGGCACTGCAGTTAAAGGAAACGACATCAAAGCTACGACAACAAGTGTGCTCTGCTCCAAGCTTTTCAGTGTCAGCGACTACTTACGAAGGCAGTCTCTGGCGCAGTCGCTGGGAGCGATGTTCTTGTGTCATTGAACAGCGATGTGGTTTCCGCCTCTGTTTCCGCAACGGAAGGGGGGGGGGGAGAGAGTTCTAGCCGCGACCACAACTTGACTTCGAAAAACAGCACCTATGGCAAAAACATGTGTACACAGATATCAGTTCCCACGATGGAAGGTGCTTCCTAGATAAACACTTTGGTTTGACTTAGGATGAGATCTCTAGTAGAGTACTCTACACAACAATTTGGTACTTGTGACGCAGCTAATATACCACTTGCAATTTAATACATCGCCATCGTTGTACTGACCAGAATTCCGAAAAAGCAATGATATATCAAATAATAGTAATTATTTGGGTTTAACTTCCCAAAGCCACTATTATGAGAGACGCCGTAGTGGAGGGCTCCGAAAATTTCGACCGGCTGGGGTCCTTTAACGTGCAGCTAAATCTAAGCACAGGATTCAAGCATTTTTATCTCCACCGAAAGTGCGGCCACGACGGCCCGGGTTCGATCCGCGATCGAACAGAACTGCCAACAGAACTGCAATATCGAACTGAAGTGCAATATATGAGCCAGGCTATCCATGCGCAAAATTACAGAGCAGTTTGAAGCACATGCCACCACTGCGACCAAGAGCAAAGAAACTTTCGTGTGGCCTTTTTTTTTCTCTCGCGATGGCACGCTGACTCTTCGCATGCTTCTCGCCGCCTGCTAAGTGTGATACTATAGTTGCATCAACAACGCTGCACTTTGGGCAGTGAAATATAGATCACGCACGAACTACGGTGACCAACGATTAGCGTCACAAATTCCAAACATTCTGAACAAACACCCAACTATATTACATTTACTGGAAGACAAACTTTCAGCTAGATCATTTAAAAAAATAACGAAAGAGTTCCTAGTGGATAAAAGCGATGCTTTTCTTGATTTTTGAAATTTGTAGTTAATGATGTTTTTATATTCGTTGCACCTTGTTCATTATTGTCCCTTTGTCTGTTGTTTATTATACTCTAACTTGTCTTGTAGAGCAACTCGATTTCCTAGTCAAGATGTCTTTTGTTAATTTATTTGATAGAAAACATGCATTTGTTTGTATTTGCGACAAATCGAATAAGGACTGTTTATATTTCTATTCTTTTATTCACACTTCTGACAGTTTCTGTTCGACTATGATACCCGTGTAAGATAACACGTGATGTTGTAATTTTCTGAGTACTGTACTTGCGGTAGAGAGAGAGAGAGAGAAACGAGAAAAGAGGAAGGCAGGGAGGTTAACCAGATGCTGGTATCCGGTATGCTACCCTACACTGGGGTTGGGGAATAGGGAGTTGAAAGAGAAAGGGAGAGTTAAAAAAATATGTATGTTTCTGCTTTGCTGCCAGGGTGGCACGACCAAGTCAGGCTTTTACTTAGCCTTTAGTCGTGTCCCCCAAGGCAATCTTGCTCAATTTTGCCTTGAAAAAGCAAACCAAACCAAACCAAACAAAAATTCACGAACAGCCGATGTTGTCGCACGATGTGCGCGCGCAGCGTGGACCGTGCCAATACGCAGCTAAATGTGATCGCCAATGCTGCTGTTCCTTATCGGAACAGCAGCCTTCATTATTAGCAGCAGTAACAGAATTAATAGAAGCATTTCTGTTGTTCCTTATTATGGCTGAACGTATTGTTTCTATCACATTGTTGCAGTGAAATTAACCACTAACATGCATCTGATACATGCCAGCTCGTGTTTTTGACGTGTGTAATGATTTTTTATGCCGCATCATCGGCACTAGCGGGGTCTACGGTCGTCGCTCTTACAGTGGTGACCGGCTCGAACATGTACGAATGTACAGTGAACTCATTGCGACTGCCAGAGTTCGCCATAACAACTAAACGCCAAATTCAACGAAAAAAAAACAACACTGACAACGCGACATTGCCTTTTGGCATGTGCCATCAGCTGTCATCATGATACTGTTGATTACATCACAAACCTTCAACCAATCACAGGCAGCAGCGAACCTCGAAATGCCGTCAGAGGCGTCTCTGGTTTGCTTTCGGCAAAACAAGTTTATTTGCGTCTGTTTGCGGAAAGTTTTTAATTGTTTTTTTAAGTTTGCCGCACGAAACTACTTACCATGACATCGTCACCTTGTTTTTTTTTTAATTTGTAGCATTTGAAGTACTTAAGTGTAATTTAAACTCTAAACAGGCGCAAAAAACTCTGTCGCCTTTCTACAAAAACTAAAAAAAATTGCCCGCAGCTTCCCCCGGGGGAACACTGAGGAGGATGCGGAGCCTGTAGTTGGTTAACGGGTGTTAAATTGCGACTTACTTGGGTCGATGGCTAAATTGGTTAACGTGGTTGTGAAATGGGGTGTTAAATGAGTGAACACGTACGGCACGTATGCGAAAGGGCGGTGTTTTATTTATTGAGAACTTTGAGGACAATGGCTTTGTGGTCGGTAAAGTAAAGAGTGAGTGGATCGGGTTGCATCGGTCGTAGGTCGAAATTTGCAAAGACGTGGTCGATGCAGGTTCCGCGAATGGTGGTCGGCTGGTGGTGTTTGCAGTCGTCGTGCGTTGCGCGTTTCAGCGAGTGTCGCGACGCCATGTATTCGACTATCCAATCGTCCTTGATGACGTCGACGTTGAAGTCGCCAACTAGCATGAACGGTCGATGTTGCGGTGACGCGCCGTACAAACCAACGGACGAGCGGCAACTGAGCGAGCGAGCGCTGACCTTGAGTATATATACAGCGCGACGGCGCATGCACTGTCAGCTGTCGAATGTTTTCGAAGGAGAAGCGCGCGCGCGGCACAGATGGCGACGGCGCGACGGCGCATGCGCTGTCAGCTGTCGAATGTTCTCGAAGGAGAAGCGCGCGCGGCACAGATGGTGGGCGACGGCTCGACGGCGCATGCGCGCGCGTCAGCTGTCGAATGTTCGAGAAGCGGTGCGGACGGCGCACTACAAGGCGCGAGTATAAGATGCTTCCGCATCTAAAAGAACAAGTGCCATAAGGGTTGCCCCTGCGTTTTACCCCAAACTGGGTGACATAAGAGGCTGATATTGCAGTTTTTCTGAACACAACACAAACGAATGAACTCTGATGCGGTGATTGTTAAGAAATGCGTATGAAGTACGAAGGATAACTGGCGATGCCTTTAAATTAGGACGAACTTGATGAAGGCGTACGCGTTGCGCTGTCCTGGCGGCGGCCGCTTGATGTCGGTGTCCTCGACAGTGTGCGTATCTCTGTATCTTTTTTTTTCTTATCTGAGCAAGACGTCCTTGTCCGTTTCTTCTTTGCCCCATTATACCGTAGTTTCACTGGTTGTAGCCTCTTCGGTACAAAACAACAAGTGAAAAACAAGTACTTGATTCCACGAGGTAATTGAAATCGGCACACGGGGTAGAAAGTTACAGCTTCGTATAGGTAGTAATGGAGCATACTGTAAACTTTATTCTGACTCGTTAGCCGGAAATAAAAAAAAACAGCTGTGGAACTGTATGGGGAGGCCGATCATCGGTGCAGATGCGCGTTCTTTATCCACTCGCTTTTTTAAACGACAAATTCAACTGTTTTCGTTACCTATAAGTATGCTACCAACGGCACAAATCCGAACTGCTTTCATAAACTTGGCTTCATCTGATCGTTGCTCGCAAACTGCACGACTGAACTATTAAGGCGAGGTTAGCCGAAAAAAAAAGGGGGGGGGGGGTGGACTGCCAAATTGGCCCCTCACTGTGATTATTGTTTGATAAGCAGTCTCAGACACGTACTAGCTACCGTTTCTTTCCTCTGCCCAACATTCTGATCGAGAAAGCGGAGACATTTGCAACTCTTTTCTTCAGCGTATACCTTAACAAGGTGCTTCCTTTCAGTAGGGGCCTCTCTTTAATGGTTCATTTCCAGATCGCCTGCCGGCGCCTCATTGTTACTGTCGCACCATCTTAACGAGCTTTCGCACAACACACACCTTGTTCACAATGTGCGCACCTAATTGTCCCCTTCGCGAACCAGTACTCTCATATTCAAACATCCCTTCTTTTCCCCCTGCTGTGCTTCCGGCTCACCATTATATAACCTCCACTGTTAAGTCGACTTCCTCGCGCCACCTTTCTCTTGTCGCTCGCGTGTGTGTCCCTTGCCTCATTTGGATTCACATTCCCCCTCCAACTCATTGTTGGCAACTATATAACCCCTCGTCGCTTGCGGTGACCTATGAAGGATAGGCTGACGATGTGTGGCCGTGCGCGCCTTTTTACTCTGCGTAGTTCGAGTACTTCATTTTTCCACGCATCTTTTCTATGCCTATTCTACTCTCTTCAGCCATTTTTGTCACTCTACAGCGATGCCGTCTATAGATAGTATCTGGTATATCGTGGCGCCCACGTGGAAAAATTCTTCCCTAACAAGTGAGAGTGAAAAAGCCAAAAACAAAAGCAAATGAGCTTCGCAGCTCGCTCCCCCAAAGGTAGTTGTGAAATAAGACGCGTTCACACCCAAGGGCATGACGGAGGTGTGATTAAACTGTCGGGTATAGATATGACACTGCACAAAAACGTAACCAGCGTCATCCCGAAGCCTCTAGCGGCGTATCACGGTGACTACAAGGTTACCATAACTTGCATGACAAAATAAGAGATACGAAAAGAGAAACCTTCAACACAGGGCAGAGTATGTATCTCTCCAATATGGAGAATACTTGCACAAACAATATACAGGGTGATAATATAGTTAAATAAAGTAAGTCTAATTGTATTACGCATAAATGCTAAATAGGGAGTAAAGGTACTATACCAACCACGATATAGCACCTTCGCTGGTCAAACACATTCACAGGTGTGGATCACCTATCCAGTTTCTTTTCGTTTTTTCCCCTTCAATTTCCTTTATTTATTGCCTAATTTAACCCGAATGCATCATGTTTTCCATGACAGCCTGTCTTGTGTTCTTTTGCGCAGACATATGCGGTGCTATGCCCATCTTTAGGGCCACTTAACGTTCTAAGGTAACGGTATCCTGCACAACCCACACTGCACTGTGTCATTTTTAACGAGGCTCTTACTTTGGCTTCATGTCTTTTCTTTTCGTCTCTCTTTTTTTCTCAGATATCACTGATGGTAATTATCAGTATTGATCCGCATCATACGCGTCATCAGCTTCATTATCGAAATTTCAATTTTGGTGAAGTCCATGCCATGGCCAAAACGTTCACAAACCAACATAATAGACGCAATCTTTGTAAGGACGCCTCATCATTTCTCCATCCATATGTGCACCGGACCTACAGAACTGGGTACCTCTCTACCCGCCTTACCTTTTCTTGTAGTTCTTTCTTCTCAATAGACTCTTTCTTGTGGCACCTGTATCTTCAGCTATGGCTGAAAAATGGTGAGCTGTGTATGCCACGGCATTCTTGAAACTTCGCGAATTGTCGATAAGGTATTGCTAGGGGCGTAGCCAGTTTTTTTTTTTTTCAGGGCTTGAAGAGTGGTTCAACCGCCTTTTGTACGTATGTTCATGCATTTGCTTGTATGAATGCTAATACACATATATAGATGCAAAGCTACAAATTTGCGGGGGGTCATAAACAGTCTCCACCCCTTTATTGGTCACTCTGATTGTGTGCATCTCGTTCGCTCTCTTCATTGGTTTGATTACCACCCACCTCTTTTTGCCCTTTCGTGAATAGCATTTGGTGTGTGCGCGGGTTCTTGAACTCTGACCTTCCTGGGTGCAAAGATGCTACAAAAACACGTCGCAAATGTAAATTTTCTTTTGGACCTTTAACGAACACGTGCAGTACCTTGCCAAAAAATAAGCTAAACTTACTGCAAGGACTGTGTGACCATTCCGTCTTCGTTATTTCAATGCCAAGGGCAACGTATTTCGTGAAATACTGCAAAGCGCAACTTCAAGACAGGGCAACCGTCAGCACTTAACCGGGCACAACAGCTCTTTTTTCAAGATGTGAACAGAATTCATTGCGGCATTATTTCTGTACCTGACTATTCAGTATATATACATGACTTCTGGATTTCTTTTCGAATGTAAACAAGCTTGCCTAGAAACGAAGTCTGTGAGAATATACGATTAGCAGACGCTCTTCAACAAATAAGCATTTTTTTTTTCAGCTTTCATTGTGATGACGTGCACTATACTTTTCTATAGTGTTTCAGTGTGCAATTTTAAGTTGACAGTATGTATACGAACTTGCTTGAGGGGTATGCACTTGACGTCATCTGCGACAATAGCTAGTGTCGGGGTCGCCATTTTGAAGGTCCGTGCGCTCACCACACGCACAAAAAACTCGCTCCACGTATACTGTGTCCAAAATCTGCATGGCAACTTGAAATGCCTAGAGACCTCCGGAACCCCACCAGCACCCCGAGGCACCGAGAGTGGGACGCGCCTACGAACGGATCATCGAAATGGCGTGGAGATAGAGTATCCCATGGTGTTCCCACTCACGGATCAACACCGATCAAGGCTCAGACACCCTATAGCCAGAAGGCGATGGTCAGCTTGGTTCGTTAACTCCACGGTTATCTCGTACCACCAAAACCGTGTGCCAAAAAGCAAGCGTAATAGTATTAGAAATGGATTTGATGCGGTTGACGCATTGCGGCCGCCAAGTAGTACTTTATATCTCCACGCGCAAAAAAAAAAGTGCAGGACAGGCTATGACCTCTGCGATAACGCGCCGACGCAATCTCGGAGGCCATGCATGAACAGGGGCACAGCAAAATTTACCTTGCCAGAATCGGGGCTCCCGCAAATAATCGTGCGCTATACGGCGTCCGCACTCATAGGCTTCCGGTTCGAGACGCTGTGCGGATAGTATACGGGCATTCTTGCCAGTGCCTTCGCTTTCTGCTTTTTCCACACAGCACTCGCGGTGCCCTTTTCTCACTAATCGTCGAGTGTACTATCGGCATCGAATGAAACCCGAACAGTGGAGCGCGTGTTTCAAGCATTAGAAACAGTATAGTGTTGGCCGTCCAGTCATCACCATTGACAGGCGTGCACATCCGGTTCGGCAGCACTGCGCGATCCCTCTATAGAGTGCGTTATCTCCGTTTCTGCCCCAGTTTTTCTATGGTGATAATGGTGGACATCGTGGGCGTATTTTGTTGTATCACTCGCAATTCTTTGCTTTTACTTCAGCGTCGCAGTGCAATTAATGTGTTGGCAAGATAAAACAAAAAGATATATATAAACAGTGTGCGGCTGATTTTCAAATGATTGTCGTTGTATCTCGTTCGCCAGCGCTGCTTCACCTGCACCCTTCTTTCTAAGACCGACCGGAAAAGATTGATTTGATTGATATGTGGGGTTTAATGTCCCAAAACCACCATATGATTATGAGAGACGCCGTAGTGGAGGGCTCCGGAAATTTAGACCACCTGGGGTTCTTTAACGTGCACCCGAATCTGAGCACACGGGCCTGCAACATTTCCGCCTCCATCGGAAATGCAGCCGCCGCAGCCGGGATTCGAACCCGCGACCTGCGGGTCAGCAGCCGAGTACCTTAGCCACTAGACCACCACGGCGGGACACCGACCGGAAAAGACTTCACTTTAACTGGAAATTCCGAGTTTTTCTTCGGAAGAGATTCGCTTTACCGGCACGAAGTGAAACAGCGTGAAATTGGCAGCATTTTGAACCGAGTTTTGTCTACTATAAATAGAATTTGCAAGGTATTCTGTGATAATTGACTCTGTGATGACAAACCGTGCTAAAATACTCGCCTTCGGTTGCAGTAGCTTAACCTCTGTATTTTTTTGTTCCTTTTGAAATACCATACCTGTAACACAAGCAGAAATATTGCACTATAGAGGGATCGTGCAGTGCTGCCACAATGAATGTGTGGGCCTGTCTGTGTCAATGACTCGTGGACGGCGCGCACTATGCCATTGATAAGGCGTGTGCCACGCGCTCCGCTGTTCGCGTTTCATTTGATGCCGATAGTACGTACATAGAGTCGGATTAAAACGCAGCATATCGGCACTTTACGGTGGTAAGTCTGACATGATGGAGACGTCACACCGACGTAACTCGTCGCTTCAGAAGTGACTTCGATTGGTTTACGTCTCACGATACCATTAAGTGAGTGGCCGTTATGTCCCATGGGCCTTTTACACACTCAGCTGTTTCCATGAATTCGACAGACTGTATGCGGAATATGCACTGCATATATACGGTATTGCCGGACATCATCGGGCAAAGTACGCATACTTTGTTGTGAACGCATGATGATATTTGGTAGCACGCTCATACGTATGAGTAATTTTAAGGTGGCCACAATATGTTCTCGAGAATACCGTACTACATCGAGACTATTCTGCAAAATATTAATGCGTGTTTCAAAGCATAACCGCATGCTGTGCTCGAAATCCACCTCTCGACCCGCCACGGTGGTCTATAGTAGCTAAGACCCTCCAGTGGCGTAGCCAGAGGGGGAGGGGGGTCCATTTTTTCCTGAAAATTTTCGCGCACCCTCCCCCCTTGCCAATTACCCGTATTTTTTGTGTGTGTGTCGCTTCGCGCTGACAATATTTAGAAAATAAGTGGTCCTACTATCACAATATCTTATGCGCTTTTACAGTGAATAATATTTGCCTACGGAAAAACGTGTGGCGGTGTTTGTCAAGGCTTTGACATGCTAAGAAATTTCGGGCAGGAATCTCGGCCGCGAACGTTTTGAGTTGATTCGGCGACAGGATTACAGCTGCAGCGGTGGTCATACTCGCACTCACCGAAACAGATCTCGTCGGAGCCGATCACTGCGATAATTGTCACTAAGCATATAGGTTCGTTTTAATGGTAAAAGTCAGGTACAATCCCAAGGTCCGATAGGCCACGTTCAAGCATATTACAGTGTGACTCTTACTACGTGTGCTAAGGTATACTCAAGCCAGAAAATACCATTTCTATTGAACCTTCGCACATTCTGCTAACTTCTAAAGACACACACACACACACACACGCACAGGCACAACACACACACACACCCGCGCGCGCGCGCGCGCGCGACAGAATATTTTGTTTATCCAGCGAACTTCGCTTGTATGCGAGTGTACACTAGATTGATACATATCTTTACTATGC
The DNA here is from genome assembly GCA_013436015.1 of Rhipicephalus annulatus. Classification (NCBI taxonomy): domain Eukaryota; kingdom Metazoa; phylum Arthropoda; class Arachnida; order Ixodida; family Ixodidae; genus Rhipicephalus; species Rhipicephalus annulatus. The sequence goes on along the minus strand of WOVY01001919.1, from coordinate 124,563 downwards.
CCCTAACTGCTAAAGGCACTCCGGAGTGTTATCTAGGAAGAAGGTGCAGCACAAGCAAATGTGCAGGCCAATCACAACCTTAGATATGCCTACTAAAATACTCATCATGTAACTAAAGAGGATAAATGAAAAGGTTACGGTCATAAACCTAAAGCAGCGTAATGAGAAATGTAGTGTGGACAGTTGCGTTGAGCACAAGTTTTATTGTTTAGCAGCGTGGCAAACAGCGCAAGAACAAGGACCATAAAGCTGGAAAATATACGACGAATTAAAATTATTTGTATTGATTCGCTTCATCTGTTTGTCCTTTTACATTGACATGAACAGAAGGGCGCACCGAGCAATTTCTGCAACTAGCGACATAATGCACAACAACAAATGCACAGAGTGAAGAAACATGCGTCGACATGCTATCATGTAAAATTAAGAACAATATACATAGTCACCATATTTCTTTAGGAGAAATTAAATAAACTCCGGGGTCATTCTACGCCGAACGTCCCAGTCATTTTGGTAACCTTCTCAAATGTATTCGAAAAAAACAATGCTGAGCTACTGCATTGAAGGCAGTGATCTGCTAGAACATTTCGGAGAGGAAAAAAAATTGGTCCCGTGGATGCCTACCGAACTTCCCGGAATTTCGTCTTGGTGTTATTTGTGGAAAAAAAATTATTTTGAATATACCGCACCTTTTTTCTGTGCCAAATTTCGTCTACATGCTAAGTAAAGAGGCTTGTGTAAGGTGTTTGAGGCTCGCTAATATATATACAATTTCTCGGCCACATGCGCCTCCAAGAATCCAGCGAAAATGTTTAATGTTTGCTTCTTTTCTATAGCAATACTGCACTTTGTATGAATATTTGAGCAGTGAATAATCCCTCCACAAAAGGTATATTATGAGAACAAAATATTTTTAGACCTGTCAAGCTATTAATCTCAACAAGAAAAAAATCACGACTTTCACAAAAACGTCATTATTGTCCCTATTGAGACGCAATTTGCACCATGTGGCAGTTCAATTAAAAATCACCTGTGTACCTAAATCGAAAGGAAACAGATAGTTCTTTTTATGTCGTGAGTTTTATTATTACAATTTTTGTTTTAAGTACGAAAAAAGTTTTTATGTTCCCCATTGGCGGCTATTTCGCCATTTGGTAGTGCGACAGCTGCCTCTGAAGTTCACCATTGCTGTCAATGAGAAAGTTCAAAAATTATTTTCTTACTTGAAACGAAAATTGCAAAGATGAAACTTGCCATACACAAATAACTGTTTATTTGCTTCTGAGTTAGGTATAAAGGTGATTTTGAATTGGACTACCACATGGTGCGAATTGCATTTCAATGTCGACAAAAATGACAATTTTGTGAAATTTGATCTTTTCTCGTAAATATTATCAGCTTGAGATGTCTAAAAATGTTTTTTTCTCAAAATATACGTTCTGTAAAGTAAGTATTCACTGCTCAGATATTCATACAAAGTGCAGTATTGCAATTAAAAAATGCAAACATAACGCATTTTGGCTAAATTCTTCGAGGCGTATGTGGCCGAAAAATTGTATTGATATTACATAGCTTCAAACACCTTACACAGGTCCAAGCCTCTTTACATAACATGTAGACCAAACATCGTATAGAAAGAAGAAGCGGTACTTAAAAAAAACTTTTTTTTGTTGCACGCAACACTCACACAACATTCTGGGAAGTTCTGAAGGCATCCACGTGACAAAAAAAAATCTTCTCTCCGAAATATTCTAGTAGTTAACTGTTTTCAATGCATTAAATCAGTACGATTTTTTTTTCCTCAAATACGTTTAAGATAGTCGCAAAATGGCTGGAACGTTTGGCATGGAAGGACCCTCTGTGCAAGCAATGTGTCGCTATAGTGCTATACTTAAGTGGAATACGGTTGATTATCTTTTTCATTTGACACGAAGATTATCCTGTGCATTACATTTCATATCATACGCCACATATGTTACCCAAAATTTACGAGAATTGTTACATGCAAACTTGGGTTGTTGCACTGCCGTTCACACCTTTCGTATGCACTGACCATGTATGCAAGTGAAAGGTGCCACAGAAAAGTGAGGAGTAGGCAAAGGGAGAGAACGGAATTACTCTGCCACGGTGTGAAAGTGATTTTCAGCAAAATACCTCAATCAGTTGAACATGCGCCCTTACATCTGTACGAAAAGTAGCACAATTTTCACTACCCGCCATGATGCATTCGAACCGCGTCCGCCGGGGCGAATGCAAAAGAAAAAAAAAAAACGCCCGCGCCATGGTCCAGCGGTTATGGTGCTCCTTTTTTTTTTGACCGCAGGTCGCGAAATCGAATCGCTGTCGTATTTTCGATGTAGGCGAAAAATGCTCGAAGCCAGTGTACTTAGATTTCGGTGCACGCTGCCCCGCCGCGGTGGTCTAGTGGCTAAGGTACTCGGCTGCTGACCCGCAGGTCGCGGGATCATATCACGGCTGCGGCGGCTGCATTTCCGATGGAGGCGGAAATGTTGTAGGCCCGTGTGCTCAGAATTGGGTGCACGTTAAAGAACCCCTGGTGGTCGAAATTTTCAGAGCCCTCCACTACGGCGTTTCTCATAATCATATGGTGGTTTTGGGACGTTAAACCCCACATATCAATTAATTGGGTGCACGTGGTACCCAAGTGGTAAAATTTCTGGAGTGCCCCAATACGGCGTCTCTCATAATCGTATTGTGGTTCTCATAATCGTCTCTCATAATAACCTCGTTGCCCTCAGAAGATCGCAGTGTCTATGACTAAGATCAGTTTTTTTCTTCTGTTTGATTCATTTTGTGCTTGAGCTGATCACTCCATCTTTTCAGTGATTGACTCGCCTTTGAGTGCTTCTAGAAAATTTGTCGCATATAGAGCAGAGGTCTTGTGGCAGTCACACTGTTTGTGGCTTCTGAAAATTTTGAACGCGTTTTTACAAGGTGTGAACCGAGAGGGAACCAAGCTTTCACCATGAACTTGGTGAGTCCCAATTGCTTGAACTTTCTTTTCCAAAAAGCACACATGTCTTGCTCTCTCCTAATATCTGGAATACACTGGCAGCCAGGAAAAAAATATCTCTTGCCAGTGAGGTTGGAACCTTTGTTTGAGATTACTAAGTGGAAGCTGTTGTTAGCGCCTGGTTTTCATGTCGTCATTAGCAAACGTCGTCTAGTCTCGTAGTGCTGCAACTCTTGAATTCTTTGTCCGTTAAACACGGAAAGATCAATGTCGTTGTCAGGAATCGCGGTTTCCGTGCATGCATCATGCTCCGATAGGTTTTCAGGAGTTCTTTCGGCCCATGAGTCGTACTCGGGCTGTGCGGAACTACAGCTGGGAACCGTTTCTTCGGCTGCTGTATCTTTTTCGCCAGTTGTCGCGTGTGCACTAGCTGGGAGCAGCGTCGCCTTTCAAGAAATAATCATCAAAGGAGCGTTACCTTACGCCATTTCGGCGCGGCCATTGAGTCTCATGGAGGAGCGCTGATTGACACAGAACATGAACTACCCAGCAATACGAGCAGGTAGCGTATTTCAAGGAGGTGACTTCGCATTGCTTGGAAGCAACGTGCCCGGTAAAGTTCAGGCAGTGACACTGAATGCGAAGAACGAGACGTTTACCGACGATGCATGTCGGCTCGCAAAATTCTACCTTAAACACAACTGCTCGTTCATCCTCTGGCGGAAAGATTCGCGGGTATACGTTTCGCCCTCTCCCCTTCAGGTGCTGGTAAGGTCGTGCTCGCCCAGTGATCCCACACCACAAACGTGAATTAACGCGAAGGAGTTGATGCCAGCAGTGAAATTCCAGCGACTCGCATCAGAATTCCCGTAAATATACAAGAACCAGGCCTCGACGGTGCACAGTATAGCGTAAGTAAACTCGTGTTGCATGCGCTGGCAGTTCTCGTCGGAGTTCACGCATAATCAATTTCTCAGAAATCAATTATGGTGTACTATGCTCCGGTCGATCAAGACCGGAGTTATTTTCAATTTGTCACTAATGAACCAATAACTCGAGATTCTGTATGGTACGAGGGTGCTCCTGTTCGAGCCAGCGTAAGTGCTGCAAACATGAATGCACGTACTAGTTATAACAGTGTATACAAAGCATATCTACGCTGTACGGTGAAATACTCTGTACGGTTCTGAATCTATTGCCGTAAAGGGAAATGATGGCTGTACGCTTGCAAACAACGGAAGACGCTTAGCCCAAACGCTATCATTTCAGGAATCAAAACAAAGAAAGGTATGAAAAAACAAAAAAAAACACCGAGAACATTACGCGTTTTTGTGCGTATTTAAGTTTTCTAGCGCCTATACGAATTGATCAAGCTATTACTATGTGAGTAAGTATAGTCTGGTCCCAGGGGCATTTCAGATTGAGACCGCAAACATTTGTCAACAAAGATTACCTTGCGCCTACAGATTACACGATAAAACCTCTGCGATTGGAGTACTTCGTTGATATCAAAAGTAACAGTGCAACTATAATGGCAACCATGGTTGAGCGATAGTCTGCCTGAAAATAACGCGTGTGAAATCACGTTGCCAACCTGCAGCAGAAATTACAAAAAAATTACTTATTGCGTATTGCAAGCATGCGTGGATACGCGCAATAAACTAAAAATGTTGATTAAAAGCTATCACTGCGTCAGGGCTGCTTGACATGTGGATCTGAACAGAAAAATCATTCACACTGGCATGCAGTCACTCTCATTCCACGTTGTAAGCAGAGTGGTCCTTGACTTGTGAAATACATTTCACCTCGATGAGGACTAAGCCATCTACGCTTAACAGAGAGTAACGGTTAACCATGTCTTCTCTGATTGGGCGGGTCGTTGCAATCATGCGTTTTCGAAGACTAGTCCATTCAATGGTGCGACAAGAGGCCGTTGCTCCAAACGACCGCTGTACCTGTCGATTATTGTATTTTACTGCTATTATTTTCTTTTTACTTACTCTTTTCACAAGCATCTACGCATGGAGAGGGTGGGGGGGGGGAGTCTCATGATTTCGATATGCATTCACTCAATCTGCTCAAACTACCGCCGATAGTCACATCACAGAGAAAAGCTGATGCCTGTGACCCCCCCCCCCCCCGCAAGAAATTTCTGGCTACGCCTCTTAGGCCCTCGGCTGCTGACCCGTAGGTCGCGGGATCGAATCCCGGCCGCATTTATGATGGATGCAAAACTGCTTGAGGACCGTGTGCTTCTATTTAGGTGCACGTTGGAGAACCCAAGGTCGTCGAAATTTCGAAGCCCTCCACTACGGCGTCTCTCATATATATGGTGTTTTGGGACGTTAAACTCAAACAATTATTGAAACCCACCTCTCACCGTCCCTCGTGTTTGCCCATTTCCAGTTCCCGCTTCAAGCTCTGCAAGGTGCAAAATATCGTATATTCATTCGCGAAAGAATACAAGAACGCAACTACTAGACAAGCCGCAACAAACGCGTCGCAGAATTGCACATGTTTCCTCCTTGACTACTTAGCGCAGCAGGCATATTGAAGCGGTGAAGGAATACACCTCAAGCCGGAAGTACCATAGCAGACAAAACAGCTGGCCATACAGCTGGTGCTGCCGCCACAACTTGCTTCAAATCACCCGCTACCGGGGTCGGGAGTCAGTCAAAGTAGTAGGTGTTCTTTCAGCCAATCAGTTCGAACTGGAAAGCGCGCAAGCGCAGTTGTGCGTGTTCAGGCTGGTTCGGACTGGCCTCCTAGAAAAACTATGCCTGAAGCGTCGCTCTCTTTTCCATTGGAAGCCTCCTGCCAGTACGCAATCTCAGAGGCCATGCCTCCTGCCTTGTGTTGCGACCGGCCGCTGTGTGAGACCGCTCGCCTCCGTACTGCTCAGTCACGTGACATTACCTACCATTTGGTCACGTGACATTACGGCTGCTCGGAGACAACTGTGAGAGCATTGCTGTGTTCGCAGGGGTTAGCCGTCGTAGACGCTCGTCTTCGTACCAAAGAAGGAGGGTAAAATCAGAGGGGAGGGCAGCGCGCTGGCGGCTCACGTTCCAGGCATGATTTTTTGAAGAGACGTTGTTCGGACACGTTGAAAAAAATAAAGAAAATAAAACCACTATGCGAGCAAAGAGTTTGTTTCGCGCATTTACTTCTTTTACCGTGTTAGCCAGTATTTCGTGCGGTTATCTTCGCTGAATCAACACGTTCTACTTGCATCTCGTGTCGCGACCTTCGTGTCGCTGTCGCCGAGGCCGTGCCGAGGCCCGAACCAACGGAGGCCCAGCTTTGTCTAAGCAAGATCCGACAAAATCGCAAGCGCGAGTCTCTTTACCGAGACTGTCGCCGCAGTGGACACCACTCTTCGGTGAGTCCAAAAAGACTAATAAATCAGGTTGCTGAGTTATTGCAGCCCCGCCGTGGTGGTCTAGTGGCTGAGGTACTCAGCTGCTAATGGTGCATTCAGACGACAGACCGAATCCAGATTTGTCGTGGACGTGGACGGCTAATCCGCGGATGGTCCGCCTGCAGGCTCATCCACATGACGGACGGTGTCCTAGGAGAAAACAGCTGGATTACTCTCAACAGCAGATTCGGCGCTCACCTGCGCCCGCTGGCAGCAAGCAGACCGCTCTGAGAGTATTCAACATGGATGCCCGCAAGAAGCGACGCTTGGCTGTGATGTCTGTCACGTTGTGACAAATGAACGAAGAGTGTTATTCTTTCAGGAGAAAAGGAAGTTGCTGGCAGAATGTTCTTTCAACTACATTGTTCTTCTGTTGTATAACTTCTGAACGCGTCTCCCGTCCTTTTTTGGAAGCGGCATGTCGCCGGTTGCAGGCGTTAGAATATTTCAACACCATGACGGCTAATAATCTCGCATGTCAAACGACGGCGGCGACATTTCCCGAACCACCAAAAGTGATTTCTGCGTATTTAATCACCTGAGAACAAAGCCCCTGGTGTATAAGTAAACCATGCTCAAGCGTATAGATGATGCGGATCAGTTATGCGGCTGTCCGCGAACCACGAAGGAAAGAAAGTTGCCGCGAGCCATGGAGGAAACCATGCTCAAGCGTAGATGATGCGGACCAATCATGCAGCTGTCCGCGAGCCACGGAGGAAGAAAAGGTGTCGCGAGCCATGGAAGACATGCCGCGAGCAGACGAAAAGTGTACTGGTTGCCAGAAACCCCGAGCTAATCCGCTGAAGTATCGGCTTTCTCCCGCCAGAATCCCGATGTGAGAAACAGGTCGGGGTCATCCGTCCGCGAGCCGCGCGGACTAGACGCGGACGAGGGGAATCGCTGATGTGAGGTCACGTGACGCGCCCTTCGTCCCGCCACATCCGGGTTCGGTCCGTCGTCTGAATGCACCATAACCCGCAGGTCGCGGGATTAAATCCCGGCTGCGGCGGCTGCATTTTTGATGGAGGCGGAAATGTTGTGGGCCCATGTGCTCATATTTGGGTGTACGTTAAAGAATCCAAGGTGGTCAAAATTTCCGGAGCCCTCCGCTACGGCGTCTCTCATAATCATATGGTGGTTTTGAGACGTTAAACCCCACATATCAATCAGTCACTGAGTTATTGCATGACAGTTTTTACGCAGGCAAGCGTACCCGGGCGGTGAGTATACGGCGGGGATGGTGTGGAAGAGTATAAGGGCCTCGTGCGAAAGTAGGTGAAGTGCAATCTCCGCTTTGGTTGCTGTTCGTTAGATCGTTCCGCTGTGCGTTTGCCGTGTGAGTTGATTATAGCTGAAAACAAGTTCAAGAATACGCGTTCCATTACGCGATTTGGTGCCCCTATTATGCAAGCCTTGTGCTGTTGAGTTGTTATTCTTCGACGTATACAGTGCCTTATCGTCGCTTGAAAGGGACTTGTACACTGCCTTTCAGCAACTAAGGCCTAACAGTCCCAGGGGGCCGGATCATGGTGGCAAATGACATTTTGGAGAGTTATTTATTGGAGTTGTCATCAAAAGAGTGGTTCCGTGCAGAGTGATATTCTCCTCATGGTGCTGAAGCACGCCGTGAAAAATAATTTGTCGCTCAACATGCTGTTGGACCTTATTAACATAATTTTCGAACATCCTGTATTGCCCCATTCACGGTACCAGCTCTCCAATATTTTGAGCAAAGCAGACAGAAGCATGACATATTATTGTTTTTCCCAAAATGTTTCACTCATATAGAAAATGCTCAAACAAATGCCTCTTTTCGGTGCATACATGCGGGCACAAAACCAGTGTTTCCAGTTTATCTGATATGCCTTTTCTTGCTACTCTTAATGTGAAATCACAGTTGCAAAGTTTATCTCATAAGCCTTTTTTGTGACTTTTGATGTGGAATCGCAGTTGCAAAAATTGTTGAAAGACTACACTCCTTGACTTAAGAAAGTCACTTAATCATTGCATTTATCACATTTGTAGTGCAATTGACTGTTGCCAGGGCATCTATGCAAGGTGTCACTCAATTCAACGGTTATTTTGGGTGTAACTGGTGTCTGCATAAAGGTGAACGAGCTTGTAATTCTACAAAGTACCTTGTTCCGCCAGTTAACCCCACTGAGCGCACTGAGAGCCTCATGGTCGAAGATGGGCAGTAAGGGTAGGGGTCAAAACGGCATCTCTGTTGATCAGCATGCCTTATTTTATTATTGTATGAGGCTTCGTCCCTGTTTTATACTTTGCTATAGACGTCATTGCAACGTGCAATTTCTGAGTGAATTGGTGTCCGAGACGTCGCCACGAACACCCACGAAAAGATGAGGCTGTTTGTACACCACACTTTATATACACACAAAAAACGAGCACACATAGCATTATTAGACTATGGAAACAATCCTGCACTGTTCCCTCGTGCTACCGAAGTTTTATTCTAACAGTCCCTCATCTTAGCATGGACACAAGACGACCTCGGTCTCACCAAAGTTCGTTATTGAGTCTTAAGCTGGAGTGCATTGTTGGAACAGTCGATCAGGCAGCTACTTCTCTAGTAGCACAAAACATTGCGGCAACATTGCCAGATTGTTGCTTTTGAATGTTGCTAAAGCATAAATGATGTCTGCCTTTAGTAGCATTCCCACAACATTGCCAAGAAACTTTGCAATAACATAACTGAATTATTCAAGCAACATTGATAAAACGTTAAATAACATTATAACAATGTTGGGACACATTCCACACACCATTCAGGCAACATTGCTGAAACAAATTTTTTTTACGAAAAATGCTTGTTTACAAATATCCTGCACCACAATGATTGTAGTCATCACTTTGAACTATTAGGTATCCCTGCACTCACTGTCTTTTAGCAATCAATGAAAGGTTGAAAAGACATGGCGCAGAACACTTTATTGTCTCCGAGATCAAGGTCACTAGTAATACAGGTAGTCCAGTGAATCTTTCCTGGTGGGCACATCTTGTGACTCTTCTCTGGTGGGCACATTATCCGGATATGAGGTCCTTAGGGTGCTGAAAAAAATTGAATCATGCGCAAGCATGATTCCTGTTGACGTCTTAACAGGAGCCATTCACAAGAGTCATCATAACTATTCGTGTCCCATCAACATTGCCCCGTTTCCTTAAAGAATACCTCCACAAAAATTAGCAAGGCGTCAAGTGTTTTTGGATCAACTATTGATATTACTCATGAGAAGGTAGCGCTAGTGAACATGGACTAAAGGAAGGCACCCAGACAAACAGACAAAAGCGCTCTAGCAGCTGTTTTTTTTTTCTTAAAGATACGCCATACATATATGAATCGCTTTTTTGCCCACGTGACAATTTCAGCAAGCTGAGGAACTTAAAAATAACACAACCGAAGGTGTGTTGACACATTTTGTCCATTTGATGACATGTTTTTGATTGAATTATGCTACATAATAAACCACAAACATTGTAGTGTGTGGAGAGGCGTCCATTTCTGACCGAGCTACATTGTGTTAGTGCTCCCGCAAGGGGTCATTGACACATCGGTCCATTTACCACATGGATTTTCCACCACATCAGTAGTAAAATGAATACCACGCTTTCAGTGCATGACAACGAAAGGATTTGAGTGCTTTTTCTGGCATTCTTTTGGCTTTTAAATGGCAGGGTCAGTCCGCTTACACAACTAACTTGGCTCGTCGGGTGTTGAAAAAAAAAAACACTTTTATATCAACTTGACCTGCTACTTTTTTCATCCCGTGTGAGACCTCGATTATAATGCACAGCATTTCTGCCACCTACTCCTTTATCCTGGAGGTGGTGGGAGGTTCACCATCTGAGGGCACGAAAGTGCATGAAAGTGTGCCGCCTGAATGGTGAACCTGCCACTGCATCCAGGAAAAAAGAGAAGTGTGGGTGTCGGAACCATACGTACACAACGTATCGCACAGGCTGAAGGGGGTAACAGGTCAGGTTTATGTAAAGGTAATTTTTTCAGCACCACATAAGCTTAAGCCACCTGTGTAAGCTGACTGACCCTGCCATTGAAAAGCTGGAAGGGTGCCAAAATCTGCACCAAAATCGTTTTGTGCCATGCGCAGAAGGTATGGTATACAGCTTATCACTGGTATGTGGCGAGAAATGCATTGGCCAAACGGGCTGATCTACCGATGATCGCTTACGGGTCCACAAACAGAACATTGCATGGTACAGAAATGTGCACCTGTACACACACTGCAATGATTGTGGTCGTGAACTTGTTAACTCAAAATGTACCATAATCAAGCACCCCGAAGAAAATCAGTGGGAAAATCACAAAGCAAAAACCACAGTCATCGAAGGGGCGAAATGTGTCAGCATATCCTCGATTGTGTTGTGAGAGAAAGAATTAGCATTCTTAAATTCGTTCGTGCTCTGAAAGTGTCATGCGGCCAAAAAAAGCGATGTGTATATGTACAGCGGATTTCCCATAGAAGCCAGTTGTTCGAGCGCTTCCATCTGTATGCCCATGTGCCTCCTTTTATTCCGCGTTCAGTTGCGCTACCTTTCCGAGAACGATTTTACAAATGGCCCCAAAAACTGCACTTTTAAGTGATGTCGCCTTTAAAACGCAAACAAATATTTATTGAAACGTCGTGCACAATTCACAGCCCTTTAACAACGTGCACTCAGAGCTGTATAGCTCTTGGCGTGAATGATACTCAGAAGTTAGCTTCGTCACCAGAAGCTAGCTTCAAGTATTTTTGGCGATCCGCCACTGCCTCTTACAAGATGACCCTTCACCAGTCGAACTTATCACCCTCGACCTTTTCATATCAGCGCGAGAAATGTCACTGCGACGCCGCCAACCAGAGCACTATCACAGAACACTACACACACTCAACAAACGTGCTGCGTCAACACGTGCAACGAACTTGCTTGGTGGATTCTGTGCTGAAAAGTTGTGCCGTTGGCGATCTCCGATTCTAGTGTAGTTCTTGTCGATCGGCCCGCCTTCCGCAAACTCCTGGTGCCGTATAGCTTACGCCGAGTGGCGCCCAGTTTTACTTCTACCGTCTCCGAATTTTTTCCTTTACTCAATCTTTACTTCTCACTCTATCCCATTTAATTACTCCTTATTCCATTTCTTTGCGAGCTACTGCTGAGGTGTCGCACTTAGCTGCAGACAGTTGCGGGGCTCTCTTTTATCTTTTATCCTATTTTAAAACCACTTCCCCCCAACGCCTGCTACACAGCCAGATGAATGAACCTCAACAACCTCAACGAATGTAGTAGTAAACAGGGTCAGAGATTTTTATACGTACATACATGTAGTTCCACTGTTAAGGGTGCTTTCTTAACACATTCACGCCACCATTTCAGGTTTTCTAGGTATCTGTGCGGGTATCAATACACGGCGCGCAAAATGAAATTGCGCCCGCAGGACGCCGGTGTTGTCGGTGTCTGCTTAGCCTGAGCAGCTGCCCTTAACTGGGTCACGATTTCATTTTATGACTACATATTCGCGGAGTATAATTAACAGCTTGACGCTACACGAGCTCCATGGCACGGAAGGAGTTGGTGAAAGTTCAGACAGTCAAGAGACAGTGCTCGACAAATAAAAAAAAACACCTAAAATGAGGACTCCCCACGTTTCCCATTGCTAGAGGGAGCAATTGCGGATAACCTTGTGAAAGGTCGTACTCGCACAGAATGCGGAAAATAGCCAGCATGGCAAGCGCATCACAAAAGAGGTGACAATCGTGTTTTTGAGCAGCACGCATATTGCCAGTAGTAGGTGGCACCAGAGTGGCATTAGATTAATTGTGCCGCTTTATTAGTTTGGAATATGGGCATCTGCTTCAAACATATACCCATAGAAAATTTTAGATAACAAATAATGTTATACAGTTGCTTTTGTTGGCTTCAGCAAGTTAGTTCTTAGTCGGCTGCACCTTCACCTCACGTCATTACCGAGATGGTGTCTCCAACTTCCGCTGCGCGCAAGCATCACAACAATGGTCTCCAAAATGTCCATATGTTGATTTTACGAAATGATGACATTGCCTCCAACAAATAATTCTGAAATAAACAGGTTATAATATATGTCTTTTGTTTTATCGCACGTAGAAGATAGTTTACTTGGTTATCGATCAATAACTCTTTGAAAAACAAAAAACAAATCTTGGAGGTAGCGCTACACTGGAAAGGTAGTTGTGTTTTCACTTTGTAAATGCCAGAACAGGCTGCAAAAATCTAGAAAAGAAAAAGCCGGGGCCGCAATTTTCTGCGTGCTGTTCATTTTAAGGGACGACCGTCAAGATATTGTCACGGTTGCATCAAGTGCCATATAACAAGCTAGCCCGAATCGGGAAGTTGGCGTGCTAACTCGCAGTGCTGTGATTATTTGGCAAATATTTCTCATTCATTCTTCGCTTGTGCTTCAGTACATGCCCATGAGTGGTGGCAAGTTGCGAAAGCTTAAAGATTTAAAAAGGGTGCATGCGATGCACTTGAACAAAATACTGTGATTGCGGCCGAGAAATCACGAACCATAATTCGCTGCTTAGAGACACAATTTGTGGTTTTAAATCACCCTGCATCGTATTTGTGTGCATGTCATTCTTGTTTCGATGTGAATTTTGAAGGTACGTTGACTTGATAACGTTACGGCGTTGTCTGTTACCGACATTGCGTTAACATTGTTCAGCAACGTTTCGTCAACATGGAAAGCAATGTCAACGTTATGACAATTATCAATGTTGCAGCAATGTTGCTCAAAGTTGTGCAACGTTCTGTAGCAAAACAACAATTGAAACATTGCTCTAAAGTTGCAGCAACATTCTGTGCTACCAGGGTTGAAGGGTAGGCACCACCGCCGTAGCCGCGTCCTGGCCGAAAACCTCTGCTGGAATTCGTGCCCATAGTTCGACAGCTCTGCGGGTCCTCGGGCACAGGATACCATGAAGTCGCAGCACGCCGGTGATGCACGGTCGTAGCAGTTAGTGCGTGGCAGGTAGTGCTGGGCTCGGTGATCACCAGGCTCGGGTCCGGAACCCAATGGCCGAGTAGAGAGCCCCGTATTCCTCACTCCTTCTCTCGTCCCTTCGCCGCCACACTCCACGCTCCTTTTTTCTCGTGTGTGCCCTAGGCCGTTCCTATTGCTTTGTTTTTGTTTTGTTTTTCTTTTTGGTTTCCAGACGAGCACTCGTGCTACCTTCATTGTTGTCTTCTTCCAATTGTTTCGAAGGCACGCACTTTGAACCTTCACGTACGTCACTTATCACAAAAGCCCCGCCTTCATTGAGTTATTTTATATAAAAAACTGCTGACATGTGGGCCGTATGTAATTCACTACACTGAACATGTCCTCAGTATTGTTCAAGTGTCCAGGTCCAATAGTTACTAAATACACAAAAACACCTGCAAATACACAGACACACTTTGAGCGTCAAACAGTGAATATTACAGTGCATTCAAAATTTGACCTCTTAACTCGCAGTCTACTCATGAAGTCCACACCAGTATTCTCCGACCCTTTTGTACACTGAATGCTATTCTTGCAATGCCAGGCTCCACCTCAAGACCCTACTGTTCAAGTGTTTGGCTCTGGTTAAGTACTGTACTGGTTGGTAATCTCTTTGTACAATAAACGGCTTCCCATACAAAAAATCTGTAACCTGTGTACCACCCATACTAATGCCAGACATTCCCTCTCTATGGTATAGAGTAACTCTTTTCCCGAGGCAGCAATTGGCGGCTGGCATAAGATACAGGGTGTAACAATCCATCATGTTCTTACAGTAATATCGCACCGATGGAGGGGTCAGAAGCGTTCGACCGAAGTACAAACGTGCACTCCGGATCAGAAATCTTTATGATTGATCCAGAAGCAAGGGCTTGCTTTAGTGTTTTGAATGCTGCTTCTCCTTCAGAATTTAAACAAATCCTATTACACTCCATTTCTCTAGTCGGCTAGGTAACAGGCTGAGCTTTCTCCACGCAGTGGGGAACCGTATCGCGTTAACACTGTTATGAAGTCGAGTTTGATGGCATTCACGTCGCTGCCACCACTGTTAGGATTTCCTGTTTGTTGCGATGGTAGCGGTAGCCGAGATCGGCCAGCAGTCGACCGGACTTCCCTGAAGCCTTCGCCCAGAGGCGGAATAGGGAGGCAATCAGTTTTGAAAACAGCAACTAGAAGGAATGTTTACTATAGAAGGTTGTCGTTTGTACAGAGCCGGCCAGCACGACGATGTCGGCTGGGGCAAAATCCTCAAGCATGGGGCCAGCACGGCCTTAAGGCGGCGGTCTCACTCCGGCGGCACGAACACATCGTTTTTGTCACTTTTCCAACTGACGTGGCGGCTGTTCTTGTCTTATATAGTTGGTCCTTTGGGTCCTTTTTCTGAGACCAGTTCCCGGTGTTCGGGGGAGGAGACGCATCCATAGCCGGAGTTGCAAGGTGGCTTACCGGAGGAGGCGACGTTATCCCCGGAACTGCACGATGCCGCTTCTGCGTGGTAGGTGGCGCTGAGAGGGGGGAAATGGTTTGCCGGAACAACGCTCGATCTCGTGAGAAGAAGCGCTCCCGAACGAGGACCATGGTTGTGGCATAAGAGCACCCCCGCTGCCAGACAATACATCCGGAGTTTTGAGCTGTCTAGAACGGCTTGGAAGGAGGGATGCTGGTTGACCGTTGAGAATTGTGGCTGTTCTGCTCTCTCCGCCAGTGGTGACTTTCAGAGACCTGCAGGGGATCACGGGAACGACAAAGTCGAACACAAAGCCAAACCGTTCTGGCCAAAGCAAGTGCCCTCCAAATGCTGATCATATTGCCAGACCAGCAGAAACGAAAATATTTCCTCGAGAATAAGCTGAGCTGAAAAATAGCACCACCAGCAACGTATCTCAGGAGGAATACATAATGTGGACACACCTTTAGCCAAGTGTCAATGCATGACACTGTTAAACCAAACAAATTTTTTTCGAGCGATTCTCAATTGTGATTTAGGCAGATTGTGGACGATCGAAGCTGCTGTAGTTAACTCAATTTGGCCCCGAAACTACAAGCACTTCTGAATCACGCACATTGGCGTCGCTTGCGTCAGACCGTTAAACATAACAACGTTCGTCCTCCTACAAGCTCTCACTTCAATGCGCACAGCCACTGATGATCACAACAAGATAAAACACGCTTGAAAAGTAAGAAAATAAGAATGAAAATCAAACTTGCGCGCGTTACACAAAACAAAGTTAAAAGTTGACCTATGCTGACGCGCATAATAACATGGAATGCCAAACACAGAAGGAATTTTAAACAGGGGCTTTTACTCAGCCTTCTCTGTTAACATAAAACTTTCGAAATGTTATGAAAAGAAATGTTATCGAACAAACATATTGTCCGCTTCTACAATGAGAAGGAAACTAAAAGTTAAAAAAAAGTCAGGGGCATTGCTTCCTCATCGGCGGGCGACACAATTAGAAAAAGTTATTCTCAAAACTAAACACAAAAAATACACTCTTGTTATTAGCAAGGCGGCACTCTCTCAGGCGAACTCTGGGGAGTCGCGCACTCCACAGCTTTCGAGGGTTGCGGTCTCGACAAAAGGACGACGAACCAACTTGTTTGCTGAACTCAGTAGCTGCGACTTTTAACTCGCAGCCGCTGAACTCGAAGAAAGGGGCATCTGCACTGCATTGTTTACCCCTCCCGTCCATCCAGTGACCCTCTCGCCACGGTGGGGAACGACAGCTTTTGTTACAACTCGGGCGTACACGATGCTTCCCCTCGTGATTGCCTCTACGCCGCACCAAAATTGATGAGACCAGGCGAAGATCTCGGCGTCCAAATTTTCCTGAATGTCAGTTTTCCTCAACACGCTTCCCATCCAATCTCGAACGCCGCGACAATGTGCTCTTAAAACATTTCATAGAGGACCTTTTAGCGATCCTACGCCTAGTCCTGAGCCTGGCGTTTCGAATGAAGACGTTGCGGCACTTAACAGTGGCTTTAGCGCACTTGGCGCCTGTCGTCTTTTCCGTGTTAGGCTTTCGCCGACGCCTCCTTTTGATGGAATGGCTAAGAATAACGGCTGTTTTGACACACCTAATTTGAAGTGCACTGCCTTCGACAGGCACTGCCAAAACTCCAGACTGGTTAGCTAGCTTTTCTTCGGACCCGTTGCTAGCTGTCTCGGTTTGGGACAGAATGGGATTCCCGATGCATTTAAAGCTACAAAGCGCGCTTACAGAGCTTTCGATCGGTGGGGATCTATCGCTGTCGTGGATAGCCCTTTTTCTCTGGCCTTCGAAGTCAGCCTCATGCTCTCTTTCACGAGCTTTATTCTGTTGTGGTTTATGTCGCGCATCCTGCTCAAGGTTTTGTCGACAGTAGTCAACCTCTAGCGCCTTGCGACATGACTTGTCGAGCTCTTATCGACGCGACTAATCTTCATCATGTGCGTTGTGAAATGGCTCCGTCTCCAGCGCTTTATCATGCACCTCAGTGTCCTTAGCTATGCGATGGGCCTCAGCCCCTAACTCCTCGTGATGCTCCTCAGCGTCTGGCTCTCACTGGCGCACTTCAGATGCTTGTGCTTCGCGACGGGCCTCAGCTTCCATAGCTTTTCGGCATACCTTATCATAACGCACTTCTCGACGCGCTTCTACTTCTACCGCTCTTCGGCGAGCCTCATTTTCACGTGCTTCGACCTCCATCGCCTGACGCCGCGCCTCATTTCGCTCTTTCTGACACACGTGGGGGTACTGCGCTTTGCGACGGGCCTCAATTTCTAGTGCGTTGCTGCGCACTTCAGTGCTGCACTTGAATTCTCGACTCTTGCAGTCAGCAGGACTCAGGGTAGCAAAGTGGCGGAACACAGCGTGTTTAACCCTATCGAAGTCATGCGCTTCCTCGGGGGATAAGCACTCCAAAATGCTTGCGACTTTGCACGGAAGCAACGTGGCAAGCTTCTCCGCGTCTCGCCCAACACCAACATCGTCGCAGACTTTTTCAATGTTAACCAGAAAAGACACCATGCTCTAGTCCATTCTGAAGAGTTCGAGTTGGCATTGTGCTCGCTGCCACTTATATCGCTTCAATTTTACAATCAAGCTCTTTCATTCTGAGAGAGCATGCTCTCTCCTTTTTCGACTCTCCTCAGCCTTCTATTGTTCATGCCTTTGAGCTTCGAGCTCTTCATGGCTTTTCTCGAAAATGAGCTCCCAAAACTTCTAAGCTTCCTCGGCCGTCACCTTCTCTGCCCGCATCACCCCGAGAATTGCTTCCATTGTTTCAGCGGAACCGGGGGAAATCCCCATGGCTCCACAAGTTTCGAGGAGGTCCTCCACAAGGTACTGCTCCATGGCAATCTTGTCCCTCGTAATGCTACACTACTGATATTCACCATACTCTAAAACTGATTTCATGGTTTAAAGCACGTGAATAATAAATTATAACCAACAAAACAACAAAAAACTCTCCTAACATCTGCCTCTGCTAGAGAGGTCTGGTGAAATGAACAGTAAACGTTGGGCACTCATCCAACCAAAGTAGCCGACGATAGTCCAACTCGTGACTGCTGTCGAACACTGTCGTGGGTGTCCTTGGACTTGCAGGAATCTGCTCCAACTCCGAGCAGTTAGCGGGTTCCACAGCAGTGAAACGTTGAGGACAGGGGTAGCGTTTTCCAGCGTATCCAAACGCTGATACAGGTCGGTCGTGCTTGAGCTTCCAGGGGTCCGATCCGGCGTGCCAAACGTAGGGTAGCGTATTCCAGTGTAACCAAACGCTATCACTGAGGTCGTTGTCCTCGTGCTCAGAGATCCATTCAGACTTGCCAAATGTAGGATATCGTATCCCGAAGCTGCCAACCACTGTTAGGAAGTCTGGTTTTGTGGCATCCCACCGCTACCACCACTGTTAGGATTTCCTGTTTGTTGCGATGGTAGCGGTAGCCGAGAGCTGCCAGCAGTCGAACGAACTTCGCTGAAGCCTTCGCCCAGAGGCGGATTAGGGAGGCAATCAGTTTTGAAAACAGCAACAAGAAGGAGCGTTTACTATAGCTGGTTGTCGTTTGTACAGAGCCGGCCAGCACGACGATGTCGGCTGGGGCAAAATCCTCAAACATGGGGCCAGCACGGCCTTAAATAACGTCTTGGGTCCTTTTTATGATAACAGTTTCCGGTGCTCGGCGGAGGAGACGCAGACATACCCGGAATTGCAAGGTGGCTCGCCAGAGGAGGTGACGTTATCGCCGGAACTGCACGGTGCTGCCTTCTGCATGGAAGGTGGCGCCGGGAGGGGGGGAGACGGTTTGCCGGAACAGCGCTCCATCTCGTGAGAAGAAGCGCTCCCGAACGAGGACCATGCTTGTGGCATAACAACACCCTGCCAGTCTAAGAAACGATCGAAGATATTGCATTGTTTCAGATCATTGTGCCTTGGCAATTTTCCCAACAGTACTCTCCACTGCTCAGATGGTCCCTCCTCCTAAAAGATGACCTAAGAATACGACATAAATAATAGCAATTTCATACTTCTGGTGTTTGATAGTCAGTTCTAGGGTTTGATAGCGGGCATTCCAGCAGATTGGTCTTTCCCGTCATTTCGGAAAATACATCTTGGTATTTGGTCGAAATTCATTGGAGCTCTGCATCTTTCTTTTCAACCAGTCCTTCACCTATTAGAATTGTCTCCACACCTGCGCTTTGGTCAACAGTGCAAACTCGTATAGGTGAATCCGTCTCTTCTTCCATCACTATGAATGACACTGTCTGTGGTAACGTCTCAGGTTGGCAATCCTCATAATGCTTTAACATGTTGATGTGGAATGACTTGGTGTCACGTCCCAACTTTAACAAGTAGTCGTGAATACCCTTTTTCTCTGTGACCTTAAAAGGTCCTTTCGATTGCATGAGCAACTTATTTTCTACCGTGAAAAGTAGGGTAAAGGCCTGGTCTCCTACTTCAAGCTGACGTCTTGTGCTTCTCCGATTATAGTAGTCAAGTTCTCATGAGCCAACTGCAGTGTTTTTCAAGACGATCTTGGAGATCCAATACATATTCGTAAGCTGTCTTCACCTCGTCACCGATGTGCTCTCCATTCCATAATTTCTTTAACAAACTGAGTAGTCCTCTGTCGTAAAGTCTGTAAATGAGCTCAAAAAGAGGAAATCCCATGCTGGTCTGAGGCACTTCACGATAGGTAAACAGGAGTGAGGCAAGCAATTTATCCTAGTATTTTGGTTCCTCTTTGCAGAGCTTGTGCAACTTCTGTTTTAATGAACCATTAAATCGCTCCACGAGCCCATTACACATAGGATGGTAAGGTGTAGAACTGAGGTGCTTGATAGCCATTAGGTCGTTCACTTCTTTCATGACGATACCTTCAGCAGTAGGCATGCTTAGTTGAAGCTTTACATATTATGTGGCAGCATAGTATGAAAAATGCTGAGGTAACTGGAGCTGAGAAACTGTTGTTAGAATTTCGTGTGTGCCCCAAAATACATTTAAATGCGAATGCATTTTTAGTTGGACTATGTCAGACATCCGGCGTTGCCCGCAGTGCCGCTCTCACTCCCTCTCTCGCAGCAACAGCTGCGGACATGCCCGCTTATCTTCGCCCCTAGCAACCATAGCATGTTGTGCAAGATAGTGTAGGAGAGGGTAGGTATAGTGCATCACTGTTCCTGTTCTCTTCGTTTGTTCTCTCTCCTCCCTGCACCCCACTTTCCCGACCGCTCATGTCTCACTCTCGACCCTTCGCTGGCAGGGCGCCTCTCAAGAGCATATGGAAGTGTGTGCTCGAGATGCCAGTGTGAAACGCCAATCTGAGCCGAGAACGCTGTTTTCATTTGTTCACTTCATAGTTTTTTTAACCATGCACGTTAGCTACTAGAGCTGGAAACGCATACCGCGTTTTGCGACAGAAAAACTCCACGTGCGGCGAACGGCGCTATTGGCAGCAAGGTGTAAGAAAAAAACACAATATAGTTTTAATGTTGGGTTCTCACGTGCGAAATGCCATTAAGGACGCTACCCAATGCATTTCCATCGATTCCCTTCGGGGAGGGGTGGGGACATTTTTTGTAAAAGCTGTCATTACCTATATCACACACCAACTGACTCATATTGTTAAAATTATCTGTGGTAGAAGACCCCTGTGGGCACACTCTGCGTTTCTATTTCAATCTAGAAATGGTAGCCTCAAGGAAGCTATCAAAGCTGTAAATGGAATTCACAATTAGTTGAGTAGATTTCTGTAAATTGAGAACACTGTATCGGAGCTACAGGTTCTGGCTGTCAGCCCTAGCGTGGTGCAGTATTGCAATCCTTTTCATGCTAAAGACGCGCACAAAAGCAAAAGCAGCAGTGATGGCACCCGTTTCTTTGGAAGTGGTACTTTTATTCCACCAAGCCTGCTCATTACCTGAGCAAGAAATTCAGTTGGGGACTTGAACAAAGCCTCAGGCATTTTCCACGCTTACAAGTCACGGAAGTCCATACGGATGCGAGTGGCCATGGTATTGGTGCTGTTTCGTCCCAGTGACAGGGAGAGCTCAATTGTGTAATCGCGTATGCTAGCCGTCTTTTTTCAGCCTCAGAGCGCAATTACTTGATCACAGAACGTGAATGCCTAGCCCTTGCTTTGGCCATAGCCAAGTTTCTCCCATATTTATTTGGACGGCATTTCCCCGTGGTAACAGACTATACCATAACGCCTTATGTTGGCTCTCCTTACTCAAAGATCCTACGGGACGCCGTGGTCGCTGGGCTTTACGCCTCCAAGAATACACATTTTTGTGTCCTACAAGTCTGTAAGACTACCGTGGACCCACCTGACACTACCGAAACTGCTTCAGATACCTGCGTTTTGTGACTCAACGATTTTGTACACATCACCGACGAGCAGCATCAGGACCCATATTTGCGATCGATTATACAACGCCTCACTTCAACACCACGGGACAGCTCTTTCCATATGTTTATTCTGCAAGATGGTACTTTATATCGACTCAATATGACACGACATGGTGCTGAACTGCTTCTCGTTGTTCCTCAGCATTTGCGACCAACTATTCTCTCGCAATTACACGATGCTCCCACCACTGGCCAATTGGGTGTTTATTGAACTTACGATCTTGTGTACAGACGTTTATTCTGGCCTGGCCTATTCTGTTCGGTTTAGCACTACATCGCTTCCTACGAACTCTGCCAATGCCGCAAAAACCGTTCTCTCTTTCCTGCTGGGTACCTTCAGTCCATACCTATCCCCAGCGCACCATTGCTTCGTGTCGGCCGGGACCTCCTTGGTTCTTTCCCGACATTATCTGCGGGTAACAAGTGGGTGGCCGTAGCGACTGATTATACGACACATTATGCCATTAAGCGAGTCCTTCCTACTAGCTGTGCAGCCGATGTCGCTGACTTTCTTCTCCACCAAGTCATCTTACACCATGGTGCCCCGCGTCAGCTGCTAACTGATCGAGGTCGATGTTCCCTTTCGAAAGTTTCTGATGACCTTCTCCTCTCTTGTGCAATGTCTCACAAGTTCAGCACCACTTACCATCCACAAAAAAAAACGACTTACTAAGTGCTTGAACTGTACACTCACAGACATGTTATCTATGTACGTGTTTGAGAACCACCTGGATTGGGACTGCACATTACCATTCGTGATGTTTGCCTATAGTTCGTCGCATCACGTCATTATTGGTATTTCCGCGTTTTATCTGTTGTATGGTCATGACCCACTCTTGCCTCTCGACTCACTACTTCATTTCAGAGGCAAACTCAACCACATACTACGCTCGCAATACCATAGTCGCGTTGCTCGTGATCAACTCCTGGCATCTCAGACCAACCAAAAGCGCCATCATGGCAGCCACCACTGCGACGTGATTTTTAGCCCTAGCTCTCTGGTCTTGCTCTGGCTGCTTTGGCGTCACCTTGACTTCAGTTAAAAACTCCTGCCGCGCTACATCGGGCCTCACCAAGTTCTCCCTCGAGTTACCAAAGTCACATACGAGATCTCGCCGCTAACCCCCAAGCCTTTGTCCATCTCACCAGCTACTGAGACTGTGCGTGTTTCCCGACGAAATCCCTACGTCACATTCACCAATCCGAAGCACCGAGACAGTTCTTTTGCCGCCGGGAGTTTATGTTACGTAGGTGTTGGTGCCAGTGTGAGCTATAGGACACTTCTAGCTATAGAAGAGGTTAGAGGTTGCAGCGTCTCGGGCTCAGAACCGATTGTGTCACACTTGCCTTAGGGCACCTGCAACTTCAACTGAAACTCTACGTGTATCAATATTACAAACGGCAGTCCTAGTAATCTGCACTGCATGAAAGTAAAACTGGAAAAAGGATTCGAAATAATGCAAAATGTTCATCTCAACCAATTTCTCACATAGCTTCAACCTGGTTTATAGCGCACACTGTAGTGAAAACATGTTGGCTGTGCTGAATTGAGGGTAAAGGGTGTTGATGAATCGCCTCTTCGTGAGCACTCAGTGATAGCTCCTTGTAAATACAGATGGGTGCATTATAACAGTGGACCACCATCTAATCAGCTGGTTGACATCTCCCCGTCCGCTTCACTAAAGCTTGCTTTCGTAAAGATTTCAATGTGTGCACAAATTCTTTTTGTTTATTTCAGACTCGTAGCTTTCTTGGTCACTCTAGTTGATGCTGACAATCTAGTTGATGCTGACCTTGGCACTCCTGCAGAATTTCAGATTAGTTGACAAAGCACTAGAAGTATTTGCCTTGGGCAATACGTGCTTGGATAGGTAGTCTCGTGAACCTCTGGCGCAGTGTTGCTACAACTGTGACAGGGTGGAAGACCAAAAAAAATGGAGGGAGCTTGCCATAAGGGAACTATGGGGCATGTTCAGGCAAGAATTGCTTTTGTTCCTTCATCATGTTAAAAACTAGATCAAACATTTGGGCATTTTTAGACGTATGTACGGTGAGAAAAGAGTGGCCATAAAACTTTGTTTTCTTTTTTTATCGTCATGAGACAAAATTATAATGATGGAGTAGTTTTCTAGATGGTTTTCATTCATTCCATAAATACTTGAACGAATGAAGACAAAGCTGCCAATAGATCTCTCCCTGTTTGTAAACAGTGTGACGTCACTGCGGGCACCCCGCCCACCATACCTTCTCTCGGAGCAGGTGCTGGTTGGCAAGAATGTTCCACCTGAGGCATCTTTCTGCAAAGCAGAGCTGCGTGTCTGTATTCCTTCGACAGAAATTTCTACATTGCTAAGTTCTAAAGTCACAGATTTTGAAAGAAGGGCTTCCAGGAAGCGAAACTACTCATAGTGTGGAAATTTGCTTGTAGGACTTGGATGGATGGACAAACTTTGTTTAGAGTACTGAGAGACGCGACTAGCACGCAATGGGCTTTACCCGCGTAGATGGCAGCCATCAAAAAATCTGATCTTTTTTCGAAAGCGGGCGCTTTGAATGTACACGGTTACTGGCACTTTGAGGAATATTTGCATGACATGGATAGAAACTTATTCAATTTCCATAGTGGCATGTGCAATGCAGTTTTAAACGAGGCACTGCATTGGCGGCAGCATGGTTGTCGGCTGCTGCGTGCGACGTCACGGATAAGATTCTCACTCATTGCCCACAAGTCTGATCGGAGATGAATAAAAAAAAGAAACACTTCTTACCGTGTGTTAGGCTGAGGTTGACATATCCTCGTGAAAATCAAAGTGATATTCAGCCGCTGCGTTTTTCAATAACCCAGTGAAAATTCATGGGATGTAAAACCCGACATTTTAATAGTATATATTATCATCTGGCACACTCACCTTGCTGCATTTAACACCTATAACGTGCCTTCGTACATACATATTGCTCCTTTAGGCCTGATACACACTACTAATGCGCATTGTCACTTCATAAGGATCGAGCCGTAAATGTACGAAGTAGATAAGAAAAGAAAATTTCCGCTGTTTCTATTAACACGTATCAGCTATTCAATAATACGAGTTATAGCCATGGTGAAACATATATGCAGATTCAGCAACGCTACAACATGCTTATAGCTCATGCTTTGTCATGCTTTGCCACCAGGATATCGTGCACTTTTATTTTATGCACGCCGCGCATACGCTGAGATGTACCCAATCGCAGATGATCGCGTCAAATGTATTTTTATGTTGACTACAATGTCAGATAATAAAGTTCCATCGACCATCGGTTACTGAAACCGGCCCACAACTAATGCCTGTGTCGCAAACAGGACGCATCGCATTATTCACACTGCACACACCACGCACAATATTCCCAGTTTCACCCTCCGTAGAGGTGAACCAATATTACCGATGCCTTTCAACGCACACTACACGCCACAGTCAACACTACACATCCTGCAGGTCGCAGGTTCAAATCCCGGCTGCGGCGGCTGCATTTCCGATGGAGGCGGAAATGGTGTAGGCCCGTGTGCTCAGATTTGGGCGCACGTTAAATAACCCCAGGTGGTCGAAATTTCCGGAGCCATCCACTACGGCATCTCTCATAATCTTATGGTGGTTATGGGACGTTAAACCCCACATATCAATCAATCAAATCAACACTGCACATTTTCTAAGTCGATGACGCTGTTCCTCGCACAGGCCACCACGTGTGTTCACTTCTCCGAGATAAGCAGCCAGCCAGCGTGGCGAATATTTTATCACGCACTTTGTCAATAACCTAGATTTTATCTGACACATACCACAGCCAATGTTGCCACGGTGAGATGAAGATTAAAGTTTCAAAAAGAAAAAAAATTGCCCCAAGCTCCGAGCGATTGCACCCCACTCAGCCACCGGCGGGAATGCTTTGCCAACCACCGCCTTGCACGTGCGCCGGTTACGTCACGGTGTGACGTACCCCGGTATAGATGATGATATGTGGGGTTTAACGTCCCAAAACCACCATATGATTATAATAGACGCCGTAGTGGAAGGCTCCGGAAATTTCGACCACCTGGTGTTGTTTAACGTGCACCCAAATCTGAGCACACGGGCCTACAACTTTTCCGCCTCCATCGGAAATGCAGCCGCCGCCGCCGGGATTTGAACCCGCGCCCTGCGGGTCAGCAGCCGAGTACCTTAGCCACTAGACCACCGCGGCAGGGCTACCCCGGTATAGAGGTCTAGTGTAAAAATTACACCACTTAAGCAAGGTCTTTTAAACGTGACACCAGAAATTCGTTGTTTTACATTTTTGAGCTGTCTTGGTGTAGATAGGCCCTCTCGTTGATATAAATGAGAAACAATAGGGGATGAAGTACACTTCCTTGAGGTACACCTGAGGCAACAAAAGAGAAGGATGAGGAGACATCGTTCACCATGGGGAATTGCTGCCTGTTAGAAAGGAAATTTCAGAGCCAGGATAGAGGTAATGAATGCATTTTTATTGCGGGTAGCTTGATGAAAAGGCGACAATGTGCAACGCCATCCTAGAGAAATCTAAGAAGATACAGTCTGTATGTTTGAGTACATGTAAGAGTGCAAATATGTTGTTAATTCTAGTAGTTGAGTTTCGCATGACAAGCCTCTTTTGAACCCGTGCTGTTTTGCGAAGAAGAAGTTATTAGATTCGAGATGTCTGTAAACATGATATTGCGATAATGTGTTCCAACATCTTGCAACAAATGCACGTAAATGAAATTGGTCGGTTATTTCCAACTATGTTTTTGTCGCCATTTTTAAAGATAGGTACAACTTTGGCAATTTTCCAGTCGTCTGGAATCTGACCAGTGTTTAGAGATAGCTGGTAAATGTGGAATAAAATCTTGCTAGAAACTGAGACCGTGTTTTTTTTTTAATTTTGGAGTTAACATCAATACCTGATGTAGTGGATAGCTTCAAATTATCAGTGAGGTGTGCGATACCTTCTATGGAGATATCTATGGGTGTCATGTATTGATAGTCATGATCAGTGGCCACTGACAGGTTATCTATGCGCTCTTCTGGGAAAATAGATGAAAAGAAATGATTGAAAACAGACGAACACTCATTGCCTGGAAGGGGAGCACCGTTATCGTGGTGTAACACAATGCGGTTAACGTGATCATTGGGGTGCAACATTTGCCAGAATTTCCTAGGATTACATTTCAGCAGGGAAGGGAGATCATGAGAAAAGTATATCTTTAGCAGCAAAAAGAGCGTAGCAGTAATATTTTGCGCATCTGTCATATTTTTTCGAAGATGTCTTGTTGGCTGAACGTTTAGCAGCTTTATATAAGCGTTTATTTTTGTTACGAAGCTGCCGAAGATGTTTCGTGAGCCGCGGATTGTTCTTATCAGCTGTTATTTTGATAATAAGCACGTGTTGATCAACCAGTGCGCACAATTAACTTTTCTTTGAATCTGATCTAGTTATCTTCAATGGGCCTTGAGTAAAACAACTGTAAACGCGAGTGGCTAAAAAAAGAGTCAAGGGCTTTGTTAATCACAGCATAGTTTCTCTTGTTATAGTCCCGTATGGTTTTGTCGCCACTGCTGCGAATTGAAAAGGAACGTTTATGGTTGTTTGGAGTAGGTTATGATCACTAAAACCATCTAAGTGTGTAATGTGCCCTGTAGTTTCTGGCGTGTTCGTAAGAATGAGGTCTAAGAAATTATTGCCACGAGTCGGTAGTTGAACAACTTGGGATAAGTTAAAGTCTATAGTGAGATCAATAAACTCTATTGAGAGGCGAAAAGATGAAGACAGCTGTGTCCTACCAATCAGGGGAAAATTGAAGTCACCAAGGAGGTAAGTAAATTTAGTCGGATAAAGCTGTGTCGCTTTATCTATGCAAGACCAAAGCTCATTGGAGAAGCAGTTAGTGGAGTCAGGGGGGCAGTAGCAAATACCAAACAGGACCTTTGCGGTGGAGCAGAGACATATGGCCCACACAACCTCCAGCGCAGAATCAATGTTGACAACATGGGAAGTGACCGTTTTTTTTATTGCAAGAAGGATGCTGCCACCTCTTTTCTCAGTGCGGTCACAGCGGGATATATTATGGGTGTCCGCTAGGGAAGTGATTTTACTGTCGGAAATGTCAGGGTGAAGCCATGTTTCTGTCAGCGCAAGAACGTCACCATCACAATCATAAAGATCGGAAGCAAGGTTGTCACGTTTTGACATTACACTTCGAATACTTGTGAACGATAAAGAAAAAGATGGAGCCACGTGATGCGCTGAAGATTTCCCGGTACCTAGCTTTCCCGGTACCTAGCTATCTGTTGAGTTTAGACACTGATGCCAATGCGACATTGATTGATTGATATGTGGGGTTTAACGTCCCAAAACCACTATATCATTATGAGAGACGCCGTAGTAGAGGGCTCCGGAAATTTAGACCACCTGGGGTTCTTTAACGTGCACCCAAATCTGAGTACACGGGCCTACAACGTTTCCGCCTCCATCGGAAATGCAGCCGCCGCAGCCGGGATTCGAACCCGCGCCCTGCGGGTCAGCAGCCGAGTACCTTGGCCACTAGACCACCGCGGCGGGGCGCCAATGCGACATCGTATGCATACGTTTTGTCATCATCATCATCATCATCATCATCATCATCAGCCTGATTACGTCCACTGCAGGACAAAGACCTCTCCCATGTTCGGCCAGTTAACCCGGTCCTGTGCTTGCTGCTGCCAATTTATACCCGCAAACTTCTTAATCTCATCTGCCCACCTAACCTTCTGTCTCCCCCTAACCCGCTTCCCTTCTCTGGGAATCCAGTTAGTTACCCTTAATGACCAACGGTTATCCTGTCTACGCGCTACATGCCCGGCCCATGTCCATTTCCTCTTCTTTATTTCAACTATGATATCCTTAACCCCCGTTTGTCCCCTAATCCACTCTGCTCTCTTCTTGTCTCTTAAGGTTACACCTACCATTTTTCTTTCCATTGCTCGCTGCGTCGTGCTCAATTTAAGCTGAACCCTCTTTGTAAGTCTCCAGGTTTCTGCTCCGTAGCTAAGTACCGGCAAGATACAGCTGTTATATACCTTCCTCTTGAGGGATAGTGGCAATATACCTGTCATAATTTGAGAGTGCTTGCTGAATGTGCTTCACCCCATTCTTATTCTTCTAGTTACTTCAATCTCGTGGTTAGGCTCTGCGGTTATCACCTGCCCTAAGTAGACATAGTCTTTTACAACTTCAAGTGCACTCTTACCTATCTCGAAGCGCTGCTCCTTTCCGAGGTTGTTGTACATTACTTTCGTTTTCTGCAGATTAATTTTAAGACCCACCTTTCTGTTCTCCTTGTCTAACTCCGTAATCATGAGTTGCAATTCGTTCCCTGAGTTACTCAGCAATGCAATGTCATCGGCGAAGCGCAGGTTACTAAGGTATTCTCCATTAACTCTTATTCCTAACTGTTCCCATTCTAGGTTTCTGAAAACCTCCTGAAGCACGCGGTAAATAGCATTGGGGAGATTGTGTCCCCCTGCCTTACACCCTTCTTGATTGGTATTCTGTTGCTTTCTTTATGAAGCACTGTGGTAGCAGTTTATCCCCTGTAGATTTCTTCCAGAATGTTTATATATACTTCATCTACGCCCCGATTCCGCAGTGTCTTCATGACAGCTGATATTTCTACTGAATCAAACGCTTTCTCGTAATCTATGAAGGCTATGTATAGTGGTTGGTTATACTCTGAGCATTTCTCTATTACCTGATTGATAGTATGAATGTGGTCAATTGTTGAGTAGCCTGTTCGAAATCCTGCTTGTTCCTTTGGTTGATTGAATTCTAATGTTTTCTTTACTCTGTTAGCAATTACCTTTGTAAATAGCTTGTATACTACAGAGAGCAAGCTGATCGACCTGTAATTCTTCAAGTCCTTGTCATCTCCTTTCTTATGTATTAAGATGATGTTAGCGTTCTTCTAAGACTCTGGTACCCTTCCCGTCAGGAGACACCTCGTAAACAGGGTGGCTAGTTTTTCTAACACAATCTGTCCTCCATCTTTCGGCAGATCTGATGTTACCTGATCCTCACCAGCAGTTTTGCCTCTTTGCATGCTCTCCAAAGCTTTTCTTACTTCTTCTATCATTACTGGTGGGGTGTCATCTGGGTTACTGCTAGTTCTTATAGTATTAAGGTCGTGGTTGTCTCGGCTACTGTACAGATCTCTGTAAAACTCCTCCGCTATTTTAACTATCCTATTGATATTGGTAGTTATTTTGCCTTCTTTGTCCCTTATTGCATACATCCGACTTTTGTCTATCCCAAGTTTCCTCTTCACTGCTTTGACGCTTCCTCCGTTTTTCAGAGCGTGTTCAATTCTCTCCATGTTATACCTTCTTACATCGCATACTTTACGTCTATTAATCAACTTCAGAAGCTCTGGCAGTTCTATTTTGTCTGTTGTACTTGACACTTTCATGATTTGACGCTTCTTAATTAGGTTCTTCGTTTCCTGGGAAAGCTTGCCAGTGTCCTGTCTAACTACCCTGCCTCCAACTTCCACTGCACACTCCGTAATGATACTCGTCAGATTATCATTTATTGTATCTACGCTAAGGTTGGTTTCTTCACTAAGAGCCGAGTACCTGTTCTGCAGCGACACTCTGAATTCCTGTACTTTCCCTCTCAGTGCTAGCTCATTGATTGGCTTCTTGCGTATCAGTTTCTGTCGTTCCTTCTTCATGTCTAGGCGAATTCGAGACCGTACCATTCTATGGTCACTGCATCGTACCTTGCCAACCACTTCCACATCCTGCACGATTCCTGGGTGTGCAGTCATTATAAAGTCTATTTCGTTCTTATTTTCACCATTAGGGCTCCTCCATGTCCACTTGCGGTTTTCTCGTTTTTGGTAGAAGGTATTCTAAATCCGCAAATTATTGCGTTCTGCGAATTCTACTAGTAGCTCTCCTCTGGCGTTTCTAGCGACGTTTTGTCACCTATGCGCAACCGGTCCACTGATAATTTGAAGGGTTTTTTGTGTGTCTTCGCGCGTTCAATTTTTGCCGAGCTTGCCTTGTGGCCAAAGAAAATCTTCTCTGACGTAGAAATTGGAGCCTTTCAGCTTTCTAGCGTTGGCTAGGATTCGGTCTTTATCCATATAGTAAGTCAGCTTAGTAATAATAGGCCTTCGTTTTGTATGTGAAAACTTTCCTAATCTGTGGGCTCTGTCAAACTGTATACTGTAAGCAGCAATATTGAGTTTCTCTGAACAGAAGGCCAATATTTTTTTCTCCGTAGCAGTCCAGTAGTCCTTAGCATCATCTTCGATGCTAAAGAACAGTACGTCTTAGTTCCGTACCACCAGAGTGTGATCTCTTTGTCCACTTTCTTTACATTTACATAATAATTACAACAAATAACATCCTCTATGCTCTTCCTGGTTTTGTCTGTTATAATTAGACTTAAATTTCATTATAACTGAATTGCATCTTACATGAAAATACGTTGGTTATATAGTTGGTTAGAGCTGGCGCGATCGCCTTGATGGCAGCCTTACTAATAGTGCCGAAAAGGAATATAATTGTCCTGTTCCTGAAAAGGATTCAAGTTTTGTAGCTGCTAAAAAGAAACAAACGGGAGCGGTCTAACATGTTCTTTTGATGGGCTTCATGTTGTTTCTTGATTGGCACCAACTATAGTTACAAAGAAGGTGAAAAACGGGAAATACAAGTTTCTGCGCAGACGAAGTGAGTTGACAGGAAAATTCGGCATTTAGCAATTAATACTGGTTACTTTGACAAAAAGATAGTTTTCTCTATCTAAGACACTTTAAAGTTTAATAGATGAACCAACATTCAGACATTCGAATTATGGAAAAATTATACTTATTAACTCATTTTTAATAGCATGGAAAGAAAAGCAAACATTACTAGAAGTTCAAACTTATGGTCCCTTTAGTAGCAAAATACAGGTTAAATATAGCACTTCAAATAGGGCTAGACTTTCTTGTTTTCTCATAAGTGAACATGTCCTTACAGAACAATTAAAGTATGCATCAATTAAACAGTCTTTTCTCACACTTCTTGTATTTCCAGGCAGTGCACATGACATCATTGCTCATTGTTTTCTTCCAGCGTGATGTTGAAAGAAATTCACTCTGGTCTATGAGGCAAACAATAATTGACCTACTATACAGCATGGATGTAGTGGCAGTGTGCAAGAAATTTCTTCCCCTGAAACAAAATGAGTGGTATGGTGGTCTTTGCACAGCGCGTAATTATTGCTAAAAATGGTTCAGAAAGTAAATTTTGAGGCAGTACTTATGGTCTTTCCTGTTCCGAAAGCTTTTCAGATCAAGAACGACTTTCTAAAACATCTAATAAGGAAAAAAATGAAGTAGCATAAACGTTTATAAATCACCAGGTTCCTATACCTACACTACCAAATTCATTAATATTTTCGTGAACATGCTGCTACGTGCTGTACATGTTTACACTTCATATTTCACAGCACTCATCAAATTAATTAATCACACCTTAAACTCCATGCTGTGACAGATTTAGATCATAAGAATGGAACTGACCCTTGTATAGAAGGCTTTTGGAGGATGTCTATGGTCAAAATATTCTCATATACAAGAAAAACCACACCTGACTCTTAATGATGAAAAAACGCCAGTCCTGCGCAGAAGGGGCGGCACAGTCGCAATGAAAGCTAAAAGAGCAGCCATTCAGAGCTTTTTCTGAACACTGTTGGGTAAATCCTGCAAGTACACTTGCTGAGTACCTACTATGGCATTAATAATAAATATTTTAGGGTAGGCCGGGATTCGCTATGCTATCCTTCGTCATGCTTTTGAGAAGCATGGTATACACTAAAACATTGCGAGGAATTTTGTGCCAATTGTTATGCAGTGGCTGACGACGATGAGGAATTATGCCTGAAGTGGGTATGCCCCCCAGTTAATAGGTGACCAAGAAGAAGCTTTTGTAGTGGGTTGGAGCATTGTAGGACCCACTCGTTACACTATTTGCATTGTGTGATGACTGGTTCGTTTGCTTCTAAAACGCTTTGTTACTCAATAACACGATTCTTTCCCCAACATCATGCCTACCTAGGTAAAGTTTGCCAACAAGTTCGAAGCACTAGCGTAGCTCAGTTGTAGAATATTTGGCTGGCGCCCAGCGGACCCAGGTTCGAGCCTCACTGTGTCGTTGGTACAAGGTTGACTATTGAGTAGTAAACAGGGAAAGTGTATTTAATTCACATGAATGTTATACATACACATAAATACACACATATAAATACACAGAAGTAAACTTCACATAAGCATAGAAGTCCCAGGAGGTAATTCACAGTGGGCATGCATGTGTTCAGAACATAGTGGCAATGGGCTGTTTTAATGTCGAATAATTGTGGATACAGCTACGAAGAATAACTCTGTGCATCATTCTTTCAGGGTACTGTGCAACATGAGTGCCATTCACCAAAGGTAATGAATAATGCTTACCCTTCATTGAACAAAAAATGAAATGTTTTGGTTAGCATAGCAGAATGCATCAAAACAATGCAAAAAATATAGCCTACCGTACAACTGGCATGTGGACAGCTCACAAAACAGAACTTCGAAGACAGAACACCAAGAATGAAAGAATTGAGTGTACTTCTGTGTCATTCACAGTTCTCAGTTACCGAAAAAAAGAAGGCTTAATATAAAATCTAAATATCTGGAGAGATCGCTTATTGCATGTGTCATGAGGCTGTTCATAGGCAAGCATTACACATATTCATTACAAGAATGCAGCTTGAGTATTTATATTGTAACAAAACAGTAAGGAAGGAAGTATGTTTATTTACAGAAAGGCAGAGAGGTCGGCCTGAGGGATAGTTTGCTCTAGCCTGCTACTCTACACTGGTGGAAGGGAAAGAGGAAAAGAAAGATTAATGGATGACGATGGTGAGATAGAGAGGTGAGTATGTAGTGTTCTTTCTAGCAGAGACACATTTTAGAGCCGCGCACATAGACCAGTTGTTTCTAAAAAGGTAATAACTGCTCTTGTGACCGCAGTTGCACTGTTGGTGTCTGGCCAAGGGCCCAACATGGTCTCATCAGTTAATGACCTACTGCGATATTGTTCAGTAGAAGAAATCAGTGTTTGTCGTTCACGTGCGTATGCTGGGCAGACACAAAATATGTGCTCAAGTGTTTCTGGCACATCACAGTGTTCACAATTAGGACCGGTGTCACTGCGACCGATGATATGTGCGTAACGTCTAGTGTACGCTACACCAAGACGAATGCGGTGGATCATACTTGTGAGTTGCCGTTTCAATTTAGGGGGCATGCGGAACCTCATTTCCGGGTCCCATTTGTGAAGTCGCTGGTGTCGCCGTTCCGGTTTGGTCTAGTGCTGAAGTGTGTAGCTGCGCATCACGCAGCGAAGCAGGGCGTTTCTGTCAGCTCGTGAAAACGCAATGCGTACTTCAGGGGCACTGCTTAAGGCATTTTTAGCTTGAGCGTCTGCCTCTTCGTTTCCCACCACGCCGCAATGAGCGGGAATCCACTGGAAAGTTATAAGATGGCCATTTGTTGAAGCAACCTGAATAAGTTCTGTGATTTCTAAAATGCTCTAAAGATGTACACAATAGCACTGACAGAATCACATATCGCATGTTCTCTTGCAGCAGCCACATCACAGCAGATGAGGCTAACGAGAGGTGAGCATGCACAAAAATGTTCGGTATCATGTGCATGCACTTGAAGTTCTACACGCATAGATTTGGACCTAGAAACATTACTTTTTATTCCTAGGTGATTGTACTTTGCAAAATCATGAAAAATGCAAGCATGTTTGAAAGATGGTGTTCAATTTGTTAGCTTGCCCGAATCACTGCATTTTTTAAAATACATTCAGCACTCAATACTGAACAAAAGCAGACAGGAATACATGAGGGCACAGGCATTGTTTCTGTGTGAATGTGGTTATTGTGCAACGTTAAATATTTCTAAAAAAGCAATGTATTAATCAGTGACAGGCTGCAATTAAGCAAACTAATGCATTGTCTACACACACTGGCAACACATTCATGTCATTTCATTACGAACAAGTGCCCAGCACTGATTGCTGTACAAGTGAGCTGAATAATGTGAACCATTCACTCATTCGTAGCAGTAAAATGATGCTGCGAAAGTCGTAAGCAGCATGTGTTCAAGAAGCATAATGACAGCAAACACAGTTTCATCAGACACATCGTTGCACAGCCATTTAAGATTGACTGTATAAATTTCATTCACATAGCCACTGAGATGTCTCTTGTTCTCATTTCGATGTGCAGCCTACATAGCATTTTATTAATATAATAGGCACAATAAACTTCTGTATGCACACCTTTTATACAGCAGTGCCTAATCAAGAACACAAGTGACTTCTTATGATGATTAAACCTCGTGTTGAGTGCAATCATATTGTCATTTTAACTCCCAAAGAATGCCTAAAACAGTTCATATACTAGTGGCACCATCAAATACACAGAGAGAAGTTTTCATCACTGCAGTTCACCGCCTCGGCCAAGCCATGCAGCAGAACCTGAACGTACCTCTGATATGGCTGAGGAGACTGGTGTCGACACCTGCATCAATGAGTAAAACCTTTATGAATCTGCCTAAGTAATGACAAATGAAGTGCATGCATAGATAGCCAACATAAAAACATGTTTTGTAACTTTCTTCGTGTTCTAGCACATTTGGAGAATGTGTCTAATGTTTTCACAACAGATTCTGCTGCAGGCAATTGTAACACTTCATAAGTTATATAGTAATACTTCCTTCTTCTGCAGTGACGCTTCAGCAACCACCTCAGGAGAGTAGCCATTATCAAAACGGTGCGTAAATGAACAAATTATTTTAGGTACTCCTGACGAGAGATTACAATCACAACATTTTGAAAAGGATTTCTTTCTGTACATTTAAGCAATATGTATAATTCACTGCAGGTCAGGCTCGTCAAGACGACAAAGTACCTGCGAGGGTGCAAGGTGAGATATACCACAAGAGCTATAGGATAAACTTGCAGATTTTTTTCTAACAATCCTGCACATGATACAAAAAACAAAACTTTATAAGGTTAACGCTTGGTCAAGTTGGTACACAGATATAGTAAAAAAACAGTGTGAGAATGACAAGGTAGAAACAGAAAAAACAGGACAGAGCACCGACTTTAAACTGATGTTTTTTATTGTGGGCACATTTATACTATGGCAGACAGAACCTATGCAACTACTGCAATATTAGACGTCAATATCACAACATCAGCACCCTATCGAAAAACACGAGTGTCCATTTCAAAGATGAAAAGCCCATTTATTTCTTAAAGAGAGGCAGATGCCCTATTGACACATTTATCTTTTAAGTGTGCTATTTCATTTGCTTCAGCTACTCTATTTTTTTTTCCTTTCGTAGTGCCCAAAATCATAAACATCAGTTGAAGGTCAGTGCTGTCTTGTTTTTTATGTTTCTACCTTGTCGTTCTCACACTTTTTTTTTACTAAACAGAGCTTTATGAAGTAACAATGCCACCTTAAAGCATTCATATGCATGAATCACAGATCACACTTGCTTTATAGCAATGCAGGAGAGGGCACAAGCCATAAAGCTGTGGCGCAAGCATGCATGGAGCACCTTGAACACATCTGAGCGAACAGGGGAATTAACAAAAAACATAACTTTGGTTTCTTCGCTCTATGTACCGATGCACGCCTCGGAGAGCTACCAGTGCACATTGCGCAAGATATAATGCATGCACTAGAACTTATGCTGTATGAATCAGAGGTGAAACTGTGTCAGAAGAGTGAAGCAACTTGAAGTGTTTACATACTGCCAATGACACCCACCTTTTTTTATCTTGTGTTCGCTTCTCTAGTCCCAACTTAAACGGGTCATGACTGGTCACCCAACAATTCATGGTTATCAGCAAAAACAAAACTATAGAGTCAAATGGGCTAGTACACGTGTGTAAAGTGGCCTTAAGAGGCTATTTTAGACAAAAATAAGCCGTAGAAATCACCGGCTCTTAACTCAACCAACCACAGGTGACCGCCATTTTGTCATGGCGTGCGAAACGTCGTAAGCCGAAGGAGCTGTGGCAAAGGTACACGCATTGCACATTCACAGGACCCATTTTGTCGTCCAAAATTATTTGCTGCAAGTACCAGCGCTACATTGCTAATGCAGTAGCAATGTTTCAACCCGTGGAAGTCATTTAGCTTTAGTGGCGAGTTCGACAATGCAAAAAAAATTTGATTGCAAGCGCAGTTAATGACGAAACACGACCATTTGCCAGAATGCACACCGTGCAGCAGCTTGCTGAGCAAGCGGTTTGTGATGCAGCTAGGGAGTGTGTCAGTGTTGTCCAACTGTCAGGCCACTAGCTCGTTTATAAAAATATCCGATTATAAATTAACAGCTGGACCAAATTGCTCAAATTTTGCCAGCTTGTCTGTGAACATACAAGAATCAGCCCGTACAACACACATTATGATTGAAAATTGCGTGTCATGACACCTCTAAGGCAACTTATTTCTGAGATAATTGTAGTGATAACTGTGCATGAACTCAAAGACTTTAACATGAATTATTTATTTTTGTGTTTTCATGGTTATATTTCGACATGACATAGTTTTCCCTGTAATGTATCTGTTGTGTCACTGGTGATTTTTCTCTTCTTTGTTTAGCTTAAGAGGATGCTATGTACACAAGTTCTGTAAGTAATAAGATGCATTTACAACACACCTTCACCTTGTATGCCTCAAGTGCTGTTCACCATTTCGTCCTGCCAAGGAACCTGGCCGTCTGTGACGAATCAGTGCGCCAATTTATCTCGAACTTTCTTGGCATACCTGCAACGCATAAGTGCCATGTGAAGTTTGTGCCAGCGTAACCTATAGGAGGACACGCACTCTAAAAGGAGCATTCTGAGCTTGAAAATCTCACGCATAGTTGCATTTCAGTGCCATAGTCATGATACTACATTGCCAAAGTGTTGCTCATTTTTATGTATTAATGAGCGCTACCTCTGCTGTCTATTTTCTATGGCATCATTACAGCTTTTGATAGAATGCATATTTACTGACTAACTTTAGAAATTTCGATATGTCAAGTTCCATGACAGCCAAGGTCAGCAACTGCTCGCATTTGGACAAAACCATTGTACACTTTTGAGAGAACAATTGCCCTGTACAGTTAAACCTAATTAAATGTAACTCGGTCAGCTCAAAATTCATCATAATTGATGGACTCGTTCAATAGGCATCAGCAAGGTACTCAACAGGAATATCGTTTTGTTTTGTTAAAACCTCATCTTGCGCGGCACATGGCTGTGCCCGCCAATTCGGAACAAGGTTGACCTCTATGTTCTCTTATTGCTTCTTTGTTAACATATATTCAGCTACAATAGGAAAGTATAAGAATCAAGGACTCATTTCTGTTAAGTAGACACAGTCCTAATTGGAACAAACAAAAAAACTGATATAAGTATATAGGATGCTGTTGGTAGTAATTATGATATAAATGTGAAGAAACCAAATGAACGTAAAGATTGGCACTTCTAGGGACAAAACTTGTGCCCACAAATCTCCCATAAGGTGACCGGGGAGATTTGGTAGAAGCTACCATGGTAGAACATAGCACGTTATATTCGAGGGTCAAAGGTTCATTTCACCGGCACCAAGGTATCCTTTCACTACGCTTCTTTCTTCATATTGTCATTGTGAATACTAATAGCATCTTCTACACATTCCCTTGCTTTGATGTGTGGTAGTACTAAAGAACTTTCACCAACTGATGCTTATAATTAAAAGTAGTAAAACTTGACTAGCTCTTGAGCAACAGAGACGATTTGACACACACAGTGCATTCTAAAAACGTTGCTGCAGAGTAACATTTTTTACAATGTGTGTTTGTCGTATGCTTTAACACAAAACCTACTGTCTGAGCACTGTTTGAATGCCCATTATTAATGCAAAACGCATGTGAGCCTCTCGTCTGTGTCCCTTCTATATCCTTCAGTCTTTGTTGGTTGCGCGCTATATGTGTCACGGCACCTCAACAGTCATAAATTGAATGAAAGCATACCGCGCAGCATTGCAGCCAGTAGGCCTTGATGGTATGAGCGCTCCGCCGGCTGCTTCCTTGTCCCACCAGCTTTCAGGTGAAAGATGTCCTTCCCAATTCTCGCTGTCTGTGGCACCAGGGGGGCAATAGGCAGTGGAGGATGCTGTGGATTCCTTAAGGAGAAAGTTATGTAGCACTATGCATGCTCCGAGGTATGCCTTTATATTGACTTCTTTCGCCTTAATGGGTCGGCACAGCACCCTCCACCTTTGTGCCAGAATGCCAAAGGTATTCTCAATAGTGCGGCGTGCCCTGCACATCCTATAATTGAAGACGCGATGCTCGTAGGACTTGTCGTCATCTTTATGCAGTGCTGAAAAGGACAACACTGAACATTGTAGCAAAAATCAGCTCACAAGCCTTATATAACATAACGCTATCATTGGTGATAACAAATGAAACATGCAGTGAGCCGTGCACTGTCACAAAGGTCCAGCAAAGATGCTAACTTGCCATCACAGATGTTTCTGTAAGAGACCTTCAAAGGCCCCAATAAACTGTATAACTCTAATTACCTACATCCATGCAAAAAAAAAAATCTCAAGTTTCAAAACAATGATCACACAAAGAAGCAGAATTAAGCGCACTAGTCGCCAGTGTGTGCTTAAAGAGTACGCCCTTGTTTTGCTCCTCAGTCTGAGTTTTGGTGGCTGTTCTCACATTGCACCAACCGAACCATTTTTGCATACTTCTGAAGCACGATTGCTTACTCAAACACTTCTCTACTGCATATTGCTTTTAACAAATCTCACAGGTTATTTGTCGAGTCATATAATGACGAAATTTGTAACTCTCTTTTTTTTTCAAATGTAAGCAGTGAGGTCCTGCGTTCACCCATGTTTGAGGCATAATTCGGACCACATATTGCTCGGGTGTAATGTATTGTAATTGTACCAGTGCATGCACCTTCTTTTCCACAACATTAAACACGTGTCCAATCACGAGAGAGGTGTGCCAACATTTTTCCCTAAAATTCATGCATAGTCTACATTTCTACAGAGACATCACGATGCAACAATTCCTTAGTAAAATTAAGATGGCACCTAACAGCTACAATACAATGGCTTTAGTCCTGAAAGCTTGTGCTGTTACAAAATAGTAAACACAAACAGGTAATGATGTCTTGATCCACCTATATGATGTCCAAAATCACAACAGGGATCGTTGTAGCATACTTTCTGCAAAGCTCTTGCACATAAATTGAAAAAACTAAGCCTTTCTTTCATACATTCTTAACTTACTATGTCTTGCGTATGGCCGCATTACGTACTCCTTCAAAGAGAAGGCCTCGTCTCCGACGAAGAAGTAAGGGAGGGGACCCTCGTTGCCCATGGTGCTCACTGGTGGCAAGCCCAGTCAGTGCTCCTTGCAAAATATTTTTTTGGAGATTGCAGCGGGAGAAAATCTCACTGTCACTTTCACTTCCAGAGCGCCCGAATTCCACGTATATGAACCTGGGTGCAAAAGTACTGTAGCTATAAGACTTTCAGCAAAGGCCAGCCACCAATACTCAGAGCATGTCTTGAAACCTATTGTCTTTCTATGAAAAATGTTGTTTGACCATGCACTGTAACTGCGTCCGCATACAATACTCATTATTACGTCAGTGGTGCACAATATAACTAGACACCTATATTGTTTTGTGCAGCATTCATCTCTAATGAGTTACCAAGTTGCGCAGCAGTCCGCCACTCTCAAGGATGGACTACTGTATAGCCTTCTAAAGTTCTATGTACACGCATGCACACATGGCAAAGGAAAATCATACACATCACTCAACCTCTTGAATATCACTTGTTACTTTGTGCATTAATGAAATTGTCAATAACTAGGCTCATAATGCTGATGCTACCTTACTAGTGTACACATTTCAATACAAGAACCCAGAATCACCTGTATTATGCATCACACACAGCAAGCAGCGACTTGCTGAATAAGCCCTTATAATTGAAGTCCACAGACCCGGAGTTCGCGGGGCACTCTATGGTCACGTACTTGCCATCTATAGCACCGAGGCAGTGAGAGATGTTCTACCTCTCGTGAAATTCTTGTGAAATCTGCGAAAAAAAATCCAACAAATGATCGCCTTCACACACGTTGCCACTGCTACGAAATGTACATCTGGCTGCTTCAAATACTCAAAACTTTTTGTAGCCAAAAAGCATTTGTAGCTAAATATGTGCCTCTCTTGAAGGGACTCTTAAGTCAATATGACAAAGGTTATGACACTGATGCTATGCCAAACAGGTTGCCTACAGGTTTTACAATAAACTCTGATAGGCAACCTGCATTTCCTATTGAAACGGAATGTTTACTTCAATTATATGCAAGTTATTGAGTACTAATGAACATAAAGCTCTTGGTGCAATGCATTTTGCATATGATTATCCTCATGTGCTCCCCTGTGATGAGAGGGTCAGGATTACGATGAGCTAAACATAAGCACATCATTCCCAGTTTAGTTCAACATACATTTCTCCCTTCCTGTAAAGGTGTGTTTCCAGTGTTTTGCCACAATATATTTGGGTTAACATAGGCTGATCAAGCTTGCATTGCACTTCTTAAATGAAAGAACATTCACTTTTTCATGTCATTTCTCAGTTAAAACCGAACTCTCACACATCAGCCATGAGTATTTTGGTGGACAACCTTGCAATGTTACACACTCCTTTAATGACTGAGTTACCTTTACGTTGCATTGTATTGACTTTGCCAGTAAAGCTGCTGCTATTGAGTTGTGTGTCAACCACTTTCACTCTAAACACGCGCTAACTTGTCTCACCAATGCATACACAAATCTATCAAATAGTGATTTTATGTCCTTGCTTGTTCCAATATATTGTGCAATGCATAAAAGGCAGTGTCCTAATGTGTGTGCTATTTTGGTAACATTCTCGCTACATTTCAATTACACCACACAAAGCAGCACAAGCCAGCAATGTGTCAATATCGTTGCTGCAAAAATGCTGGAAATACTAGCCTGCCATACCTTCATCCACTCATCTGTTGTTGAAGGGTGCCGGAGGTACAGTGGCTGAAGTACAAGCCAAAGGGCCTCACCGACCTCCGACAGTATGGAGGAAACGGTTGATCTTCCCGCTAGGAAGTTGAAGGCCACGTCCCTCTGGGTTTCGCCCGTCGCCAGAAACCTGGCAAGGCAATGAGATGCAGCAATGAAATAAATAAATACACTGAAATTAGCATGCATCAGGTACACTCCTCGGTCCTTATGACGGCAATCCTTTCAGATAGAGCTTTCTGTGTTAATTGAGCACCTTCACTAATTACTTTACAGGTGACTGGACATTTAACATTTAGAACCTCACTGCACTGCTTGTGCACTCTGCAAGCTGTCGTATATGCAGTGAATATTTCTGTGCGTACACATTTTGGCAAATCATAAGCATGCATCAACCTTTTCATGAAAGAGCGTACGTGCTCATATCGCTCAGGTTGAAGAAGGGCAACCTAAACGTACCTGTAGCAATTCGCTTAGCATGGATTTCTGAAAAGCTGTAAATTCAAGGAGAACCTATTTCACAAAACCTACATCACTCAAGTCTATTGTTTAAATTGCTTTCACACAATGTGCTACCGTCCACAATACGTTTTGCCACTGCACTACTGTCCACAGTGTATTGGGTCACTGTCAATTTAACAGAACATACGTATAATTTTAGCAAGGTGCAGGGGTTAAATGCTGCCCTTGTTTGTGAGAAATTTCGCATGTGTACTTGTGCAAACACACACCGTCGTGCGTGCAGATACATAAAGGGTGGTTGGTTGATCCTTCTCCCTCCCCGAAGCTGAAAAATATTTTTGGCATGAATACTCTTTGAGTGCCTCAAACAGCACATCAATTTGTCCTAACAATTTGTGCATAATTGTACTCGCAAAGCTTAGGATTGTGTTTTACTTATTTTATAACATCATTAATAATTGCGCTCTATATAGTACCTGTGCACCAGGATAACAGAAAACGGGAACTGACACGTCCACAATGTGATGTCACTGTGTAGCACAGAATCCCATTTTCTGGGATTTTACAAGCGGAAATCACGTACTGATTACGCAATAAGCCACAACAGATGGTTTTCAAATATTCACCACCTGAGATTCTTAACGTACGTGCGCAACAAACGCGCCAACTTAAGTGCATTTCGCCTCCACCTAAAGGCGATCGGTGCGGCCGTAATCAAACCCGTCACCTACGCGTAAACTGCCGACCGCAGTAACGACTGCACCATCGAGCCCGCATACGTCATAAATGCAATTTGTTCTATCCACCCAAGCAAAACTTCCTTACAAGCGAAGCGCCGCCGCAAGCCACAGCATATTAATCTTCAAACCACACGCTCTTACCTAATGGTCATGGCCAGGCAGTCGTGCGCCGAAATTGCAGGCCGGTAGTCTGTGTCCTGCTTGGATATTGCAGGGCGCAGCAGTTCGAGCAAAGTATCGAACGTTCGTGGCGGCATCCGCATGAAGCTAACCACCAAAAAATGAATGAGATAACATGTTACGCACTATCTTATAAGCACGTAAAACAACCATAAACTTACTCTCGGAAATACTCCTCGTCGTGCGAGCGCAAGTCGAGAAGCAGACGCCCTGTGTGGCCAGCCACTTCTCGCGAGCGAAGGGACGGTCTCACCCACCACCACCTTGCTTGCTTTGAACGTTTTCGTGCTGCCAGCGCTGACACGTTGGCTGAGCACATCAGCACCGCCACAACCTCTTCTTCATC
The DNA here is from genome assembly GCA_013436015.1 of Rhipicephalus annulatus. NCBI lineage: Eukaryota > Metazoa > Arthropoda > Arachnida > Ixodida > Ixodidae > Rhipicephalus > Rhipicephalus annulatus. Next base: position 81,325 of record WOVY01001919.1, on the reverse strand, counting down.
ACTCGACTCGAAGTCTACGATGCTGCCGGGAGAACGCTACGCAAACACAGCCGTCAAAAACAAACGCGTCGCGCTCAGCGGGCTCCGTATCTGATCAGCTGATCGTCGCCGGTCGCCCAAGTTCTCGTTGATAACGAGACCTCTACGTGACTCCCCGGGTTTGCGACTTCCGGTCGCTCGCATGAAGCCTTGCCGGTGTGAAGGCCAAACTCCATAAGCGCGAAAATGCACGCGACAGCGACGAGCGACGCTATGAGCGACGAAACAGGGCGGTTGCGCGACGTGTCGCGCACTCATTTTCGCGCGATCGCTCGGTTCTCCAGATTTGGAAACCGTCGCTCATCGCCCGGAAGTGCTGGGCTCAAGCAGCCAATAGAAAAAAACCGGAAAAGGATATACATCAGTGACGTACTGCCGGTTGTTTTCACGGCCAACGGCGATGAGCGCGACGCGTACAATGAGCGCCTCATTGATGTAATCGAACGTGGGCGCAACAAAAAATAACGCAATGTTTATTACGCATGTGCATATAAAAAAGTGCTGCAAGGCAATAATAAACACTTTCCGTTCCATTACACAACACTATATCTTATTTTTAAGTTGGAAACCGCTCGCTACGCGGTTTTCTTGGTGCGAGTTGACGGCCTCATGCCAGCAACAGTGGAATTCGCTCGCCGAAGCCGTCGCGTGAATGAGGTTTGCCTGCGCTAGCGACTGATCGCGCGAAGACGATCTACGTCGCGTCGCTCGTCGCTGTCGCGTGCATTTTCGCGCTTATGGAGTTTGGGCCTGAACGTCGCTCGCAATTTGGTCGCCAGTCGCAAATAATCGCGCGACCGCGGCTAGTCGCCGGTGTGCACCAGCCTTAACTTTGGCACTTAGTGGTCGCTGTGAATGCATGTAAATATTTTAGTATACCCTGAAAAGTTAAATTACGAAAACATTTCGTGGTGTAGGGGGTTCAGATTCCGTTTCTCTCCTCTACTTATGGCTTTCTGGTTCTGCGTGCGTGTGACACAGTATTTGTTTTTTAATCTCACAGCTTTCTGAGCACAGCTAACGTCTAATAAATCGGCTCAGTTATTCTGAATATTGTATACGCCTAACCAACAAAGAAAGATTTAAGAGAGGAGAAATCAGTATAAGACACACCCTTTTTGAATGATTTTCGATACCTCACAAGGGCTTTTATGGAGCTCAGATTCACTATATTGCTGTGTCATACTTCAAGGGCTATGACATCATGTGTTAGACATGAATGATGGGCAGGTACGAAGAAATCTGCATCATGAAAGCACGCCGGAGGAGCCGAAGCGACGAGCAGTTCCTGCACGCGGCGCGCGGCTCTTTCAGTACTATTCGACTGCAGCGCTGCCCCTGTGGGCAACGCGGAAGGGATCAGGCGGCGAGGCGCGGTTACGCCGCTCAACACTTCTAGTACACTCTAGCCATGCGTTGAAGCTTCCTTAGACACTAGCGCCAGAGTTCCCTCTAGTGTATATTAAGAATCTCTATGGTTCCGATCACAGATAATCACAGATTAATGCTATCACGGCGGATAGCATTAAAAAAAAGCACCACATACACACAAAAGATGGAAACGAGGATGTGTTAGGAATTTTAATTAAAAAGTGATGCAGAAAATACAAAAACCGAACAGAAAAAGTAGGAATAAAACTGTTCAATAGATCATTTCTTCTGAGGAAGCATAGGCCTCTTGAGGGACTCTCCTGGATGCTTCTTCCGCAACTTCCTCGGACGTGTGAGCCCCGGAGGACACAGTGGCATCGCGGCTGCAACCACCGACGATGGACGGGTCCTCGACCGAAATCTCCTCCGAAGAGCTGGGCGAACTGTCTTGCCAAGAGCTTCCTGGGGGTATCACCCGTACGTGTACCCCGATGTCGGCGAGTTTTTTGTAGTCCAGATCTCCAAATCCAGAAGCGCTGCTCGTGCTACCAGCGGACCGCGAGGAAACTGACTCAAGTGAGTCGGTCATCTCCGCCTCAGCTGCCAAACGAACTCTGCGTCTTCGTGTCCTGTCAATGCCGAGTGCACGTCGCCGGGCTTCCCTTATAGGGCACCGATGGCCATCACCCCTAGTTGTACTGCGGTGTTCTGAATCCATGTCGGAACTTCCGCTGGAGTCATACCTGGGTCGCTTTACTTTTTTCACGCGGCGGCGATTTCCCTTGATCGTACGGAACCCTTCAGCGTCCATTCCATCGGTACTATCGCTGGATGACGGTGGATTACACTGCAGCGAAGACATTGCTATCACAAATACCTTGCAGCAGCTGATGAGAATGATGATGAGGCCTCTACCGTGGCTCATGCACACTCGGGAGATTGGCCGGAAGTTAAATATTTTTTTTACTTTTCAAGTAATAAACACTGATAACAAAAAGAAGAAAAAACGTACTTAACAGCAGAAGAGCGCGATTTTCGTACTTACCGTTCCCGTTCGCTCTCATATATATACGTGTTTTCGTCTCTCGAGACAATATCATCATTATCGTCACTAAAACCGGCAAGTCTCCTAAAAAACCGCGAATTTCGAAAAGTGGATTCTTTTTACTTGCCATGTTGCCTGCGCGTAAAAATCGTCGAAAATGAGCAACTGCAAAGAACTAACATAAATAAATAAAACAAGGAGTCCGAGCTCTCCAAAAAAGATCATGCATGTAGATGTAAATGTTGTGAAAGCTAGACCGGCATCTTGTTACACTGGTAAGCTACACTGGCAGAGGTTGAGCAGTTTCACGTGAGCAATTCTGCGCAAGCGTGAGGAATATCACATGGCGCACAGCTGGCGTGCCGAAAGCCTGAAGCTCCCGGAGTCATGAGTTGGCTGGTTGTTGACTCGTGTGAGATCACTCGCTCGCTGCTCCATCCATACATTCGTGGTCGTCCATCCGGCCATGATTCGTTCAATTCAGTCCACCTCTGGTCGTCCGTGTATCTGTGGGCTGCCCGTCCGTACATCCGTAGTTCGCCCGTCCTTCCGTCTGTGGTTTGTCCGTATTCTCGTCCGCGATTCTTCCTTCCATGCATTGTTCGTCCGTCCTTCCATTTGTGGTTTGTCCATCCGTCTGTGATTCGTCCATCCATCTCTTGTTCGTCCGTCGTTCTGTCCTTGGTTCGTCCGTTCGTCCATAACTCACGCTTGTACGTCCTGGTGCGTGGAGGAAGAAATATTTAGAAGGTGAAACACCTGTTAGAACATGCCACTCACAGGCGTCCAGAGAACGTGATATGCAATGCAAAAAAATCACATCATATCCACGGAGTGAATGATGATGAGTGGGGCAAAGCTTCGGAGGGTTTTATCGGTAAACCGTGAATCTTCCGTCTGTCTGTAGATCCGTCTATTATCAGTCCGTCTGTTTGTCCGTCCACCCATCCGTATGTCTGTCTCTCCGTCCGTCAGTCCGTCTGTTTGTCCGTCCACCCATCCGTATGTCTGTCTCTCCGTCCGTCTCTCTGAATCTTCGTGCGTCTGTCTGTCCATCTGAGTGTCCGTCCATATGTCGTTCTGTCTGTCTCCCCGTGCTTCCGTTTGTCCACTCATCTGGGTCTGTCCATCCGTATGTCTTTCTGTCTGTCCGTGCGTTTGTCAGTCTGTCCGTCTGTATCTGTCTGTCTGTCTGTATTGTCTGTCCGTCCACCCGTTGGTCTGTGTCTGCTCACCTGTCTGTCTGTCCGTGTATCCGTCTATCTGTCTGTCCTTCCATCTATCAGTCAGTTGTCCGTTTGTCCGCATGTCTGTCCGTCAGTCTGTTTGACTGTCTGTCCGTCCGCCAGATGTCTGTGTCTCTGTCTGTCCATCCGTCCTTTTTTCTGTCTGTCTGTCTCCGTCCGTTTTTCTGTCTGTCTGTTCGTCTGTCTGTCTCTTCGTCTATCCGTCAGTCTGTATAACCATCCGTTCGTCCGTTCGTCTGTCCGTTCGTCCGTCCTCACTTGCTGAGCGAGTCATAGAACTAGGGGATTACGTACCTAAAGAACAAGCATGTATAGACTCACGGCCATGTTGTAAGATGCAAGTGTTCATATCTTACACCGTGTCCACGGCTTTAGAAGCTTCGCGCCTAAAAGAAAACGCTACCGGCCGAGCCCGGCTCTCTGCGTTCCCGTTCTGTAGAGTTACTGTATATACGGTAGCATATACAGTAACTCTACCGTTCCGTGACTGCAGCTAGAGTGTCTTAGAACAGGGGAGTGCCCAGAATGGTTGCAGCACTAATCTATTCAAATGATGCCCAAACAAGGTCAATGCGCTTGTGGTGCTGTGATCGGTAGACCACAATGAGTCGTCATTTTAAAGTAGTCGTGAAACTAAAATTTAAACTTCACGGTTTCAATTTTCTCTGATTTAATAGAAATTGAACATACCAATTCGGAAATATTTCGGCACCATATCCACCCTGTAACTAATGACGACCGTTGAATTCACAGTTTTTTGGGTATTGCTAGCGACCATCGGCCGCTATAGGCACTAATGTGTTACGTCCATAAAACGTCTTATTAAGAGAAGTTAAAAAGACAGCGCTAGCTTTATATTGCTCTAAAGTGATAATTTATAAAACCTGAAAGAAAAAAATAATAGAACAATTTTCGCGCTTTGAGTTGTATGCTGTGCAATTAAAATGAGTGATCTGCTGAGCAAGCGTCCAACTTGCTGAATGCAGCCGCGCGGCAACTGCACCTGTTTGGACTTTCTTTCCTCCGTGGGTATGGCGGCCGCGGCTAATGGCAGCGCGGATGGATGGATGGATGGATGGATGGATGGATGGATGGATGGATGGATGGATGGATGGATGGATGGATGGATGGATGGATGGATGGATGGATGGATATGGCTGTACCCTTTAGATCGGGCGGTGGCTAGCGCCACCATTAATGAACCAAAAACTAGATTTATTTTTTAAGTGAGTTTGATGATTCGTACATTGCCGTCAAGAGTTTAATTTTCACTCGTGCCTTGACTTTAGCCACCACTCAAATAAGCTCCTTCTAGTTAAGTCTACCCACTTAAAGTCTATTTTGCCCTCCCGTTCCCTAAACCCCTGTGCTCTGAAAAACTCTGCGTCATCAACCTGAACTATAGGGTGAAGCCCTTTGCAGAACATATCAAGTGTTCGGCAGTTTCTTCTTCCTCTCCACACGCACTGCATACTGTGTCTACTCCTTCGTATTTGGCCCGATATGACTTGGTTCGCAGTACTCCCGTCTTGGCCTCAAACAGTAGAGAACTACCCCGAGTATTATCATAGATCCTTTCCTTGGCAATTTCCTGCTTAAAAGTTCGATAGATCTCTAGTGCGGACTTCTTAATCATGCCCATTCTCCACATGTCAGTCTCCGGTAGCGTGACAAGGGGCGCCACTGGTGGGCGCCCGTCGCAAGCTTTTTCTCACCACTCCGATAGCCCCGATCGCCCTGGTATTAGTGCTGTTACGACCAGCCCTAGGGAACCAAGCAAGAGAAGTTGCGGGGAGAACCGGTTCTTGACCGACTGTGCCGTCGACCCCCACCTCCCCATTCAGGCTCCTCCCTCTCGCCGGGGGAATTCCGGAATCTGCTGTGCGTTCGTGACCATGTTTGGGCATATTTTAGGGCGCCGTGACCATATATGGACATTGTGTTAGGTTGTGCCACTCCATGTGTTTTGAGGTGTGTTTCCCCCTCTCTCGTGGCCGAGGTGGCAGAGCCACCGTATTGGCTGACGATGCGGACAGTGCGCCCAGTGTCGGCAACGCGGCGCTATAAAATGCCGAAGACGTTTTGTATCTCTCTCTCTTCTCTCTTTGGATCAGTTGATCACTTCTCCACATGTAAATAAATCTCTGTCGTCCGTTCGAGCGCTTCTTCTCGCTGAATTGTCGAACGATGGATCCTGCTACGGGGCCAGCTAGCGAAAACGAGACCGGCAGGACCCGGAGTTCCAACAACTGGAAGGCAGTGGCGGGATGCCGATAACCCCGAAAGCGACCACTGGACGGAGTGAGCCCGAAATCCAACAACGGGACGACAGGAGAAGGATGACACGAGCTCATCGACTTCCAGAGGGAATCGAACGGCACTTCTGAGAGGCACGACGCCGGAGACATGACTGCGAACTGGGTGAGTGCCGGCTTTCTCTGTTAAATTTTACCAGGCATTTACTCTATGTGTTAAGTAAAAGCTGGTAGAGAGGGGCTGTCTTGGTCATTGGGTTAACAGGTAACTTGCGTCAGGCAGAAATTGTGTGATAGCTTGGTTAAGCTCTGTCAGTGGCGGCAAGGTTAACAGTGGCCGGGCAGGATTCCGTATAAGAGCTTTTTGAAGCTTTATTTGTAGACTAAGTTAACGGAAAACTTGAGGCAAGGTAGGAACCTAGAGCTGTCGTTGCCATCAAGGTTAATTAGTTGCAAAACAGGAATCTTTGTGGAACAGAGACAGCGGTACTGGAGGCAGCCATGAATCTGAAATCCCTGCGAAAGTCTATGTTGTCGCTACTTGCAAGGGAGTTGAATCTGGAAATGTCGGACTCTTAAAGAAAGCCAGAGCTGATAGAGGCGATTCTCGCATTGGGGGCGGAGGATGACGAGCTGTCAGAATGTGTCGAGGAGATTCAGGAGCGGCAAGCGGCAGAGGCCGAAAGAAAGGCGGCCGAGGCCGAAGGAAAGGCAGCGGAGGCCGAAAGGAAAGCGGCAGAAGCCGAGGCAGAGAAGATGCGAAAGCACGAGCTTGAAATGAAGCGCCTCGAGCTAGAGATTAGCCATAATAGTAGAGCAGGAGGCAGCGAGGCATCCGGTACCGCAGAGCGGGTCAGGTTCAAAATGACGGACCTAATGAGATTGTACAAGCTAGGGGAGGACATTGGGCTGTTTCTCGTCAACTTTGAGAGAACTTGTGAAAGGCAAGGTTTCAGCCAGGATACGTGGTCTCAACGCTTGTTGTCGCTACTTCCGGGGGAGGCCTCAGAAGTAATCGCGCGCCTCACGAAAGAGGAGGCTGACGAGTACAGTGAGGTGAAGTCGAGCTTTCTCAAGAAATACAGGTTGTCAGCGGAAGGTTTCAGACAAAAATTTCGCAACGCCGTAAAAGAGAACAATGATTCATACCCGGAGTTTGCTTACAAGTTAATGGCCAACATGGGGGAGTAGCTCAAAGAGGCAAAGGCGTATGGGAATCATGACAAGGTGCTCGAGTGTATCGGTCTGGAACAATTCTATCAAAGGTTACCAGAAAAGGTGAGGTTCTGGGTGCAGGATAGACCAGACGTGAACACCGTAACGAAAGCCGCTGAGCTCGCTGAAGAATTCGTTACGCGCCGCGCCCTCGGGGCAAACAGCGAGCCTAAAAGGGAAAAATTCCTACTACCGAATAAGGCGCCGTTTAGAAAACAACCGACAAGTCTCGCACAAAAGGGTGAGGAAAACAAGGCATCTAACCATGGGGCGTCGGCAGAGGCAAGCAAAAGGAAATTTGAGGCGAAAAAAACCGGCGGCTTGTTTCAATTGCCACGAAACAGGGCACTTCGCGAAACATTGCCCGAAAGAGAAGGTGGCCTTTTTATCTATAAATGAAGCCGACGAGAACATGAAGTTGTTAGAGCCCTATATGTACGACCTTACCGTGAACGGCAAACAGTGTCGGGTTCTTAGAGACTCCGCAGCCACTATGGACGTAGTTCATCCGTCCTTTGTTCAGTCCGGACAGTATTCAGGAGACTGTGCCGGGATTAGACAAGCCGTAATAGCAAACAGTCAGTGCCTTCCCGTAGCTAAAGTTGTCCTTAAAGGCGCATTTGGTACGTTGGAAACGGAAGCCGCGGTATCGCCATATCTACCCCCTCAGTATTCTTACTTATTTTCAAATAAGTCAGAGCAAATGCTGAAGGAGAAAGGTCTAACGTTGAGAGAAGGCATAGTGCAGGCACTGACTAGATCGAAGGCACGTGCGCTGGCTGCGAGAGCAACATTCACTGAGGCAAACAAGCCTCAAATCGACAACGGGCCTGGTTGCGAGTTGGACACCATGGTAACAAATCGACTTGTGCGAGAACAGGCTGCAGAAGCCGTAGTCGCGGAGGCAACCATTCCTAAAGGCGACGATGAACCTCCTCCCGAATTGGAAGGGGTCAATTACGCCTCGTTGACCGAGCAAATAGAAAATGCCGTCGCTCCCAAGCCGATTCCTGGTAGTACAGAGGGTAGCACAGAGGGTGACACATTCCAGGTACTAGGAAATACAAAAGAGTTGTGTGTCATGCCAACTTCGGATAATTTCAGTCGGCTGCTGCAGGTGAGCCCCGCTTCATTAATAACCGAACAAAATGGGGACCCGACGCTTAAGCAATTCCAGGACAGTTCGAAAGAGGGAATCGCCAAACGAAATGTGAGATTCCAAGAGAGGAGCGGCATACTCTATCGAAAATATCTAGATAGGCGAGGAGTAGAGTTTGACCAGGTAGTCATACCTCAGGCGTATCGTCAGGATTTGCTTAGTTTGGTGCATGGAGGATCATGGTCAGGTCACTTAGGCGTAAAGAAGACGAAAAATCGTCTTTTACAGGAATACTACTGGCCTGGATGCTTTAAAGATGTAGAGAGGTTTGTAAAATCTTGCGATGTGTGTCAGCGAGTGGGTAAGCCGGGAGATAAGGCGAAATTTCCAATGAAGCTGGTACCCGTAATCACGGAGCTCTTTCGTCGGTTGGTAATTGACACAGTAGGTCCTTTGCCCAAGACAACTTCAGGCTACCGTCACATCCTGACGTTCATCTGCCCAGCTACTAAATTTCCAGAGGTGGCCCCGCTAAAGGAGCTAAGTTCCGTGGAAGTAGTGAACGCACTTCTGTCCGTGTTTGCCCGGGTAGGCTTTCCTGCCGAGATACAATCAGACCAGGGCACCATTTTCACGAGTGCCTTAACGACAACCTTTCTAGAGCGGTGTGGCGTGAAATTATTGCATAGTTCAGTCTACCATCCGCAGTCGAACTCGATAGAGAAGCTTCACTCCGTGATGAAGCGAGTGTTAAGAGCCTTGTGTTTTGAACGAAAAACTGACTGGGAAATGTGCTTACCTGCAACGATGTTTGCACTAAGAACTGCACCACATGAGACAACAGGGTTTACGCCAGCGGAACTTGTTTACGGCCGCAGACTGCGGTCTCCTCTTCGTATGCTGAGAGAGTCATGGGAAGGTCAGGGTGATGATCCTGTAGTAGTTGAATATGTCCTCACCTTACTGGATCGTCTAACAAAAGCCCAAGAACTGACCGAGAGTGCGATGACCAAAGCACATCAGAAGGCTAAGCTTTACTACGATCGGACAGCTAAAGCGCGACACTTTGCTGTAGGAGACAGGGTCATGTTGTTGAGGCCCTCCCAAAAGAATAAGCTTGAAGTGCAATGGGCCGGCCCAGCCGAGATTACTCGAACATTGTCTGACACCAACTATGTGGTAAAATTACCAGGAAGTCGTAAGGTACACCAGGTGTATCCTAGCAACTTACTCAAACCCTACAAAGAGAGGGAAGCCATCGTGAACATGACTTTAAATGTTCCGGAGGAGGTTCCGGCAGAAATTCCTGAATTAGCTCCCGAATCGGACGGAGTCCCGATCGAGAAACGAGTTGAAGATTTAGTATCAAAGTCACAGCTGACAATGAAGCAGAAGCAGGAATTGCGTGGTCTTTTGACCGAGTTTCAGGACAGATTTGTAAGCGAGCCAGGCCGGACATCCGTCCTCACTCATGACATAGAGCTTACCTCGTCGGAACCGGTAAGATCTAAGACGTATCGGGTGTCACGTCGCCGGCTTGAGCCAATAAAAGCAGAGGATGCTGGAATTGGGCGTGATTGAGCCGTGTGAAAGTGATTACACTTCCCCGTTAATTCTTGTGGAGGTACCCGGCAAAGATCCGCGTCCTTGCGTAGACTATCATAAGTTAAACCTCATCACCAAGGATCAGACATACCCAATTCCCCACATTGAGGAACGCGTCGAGAGGGTAAGCAGCGCGCAATTTATCTCAACGCTAGACCTAGTGAGAGGTTACTGGCAGGTGCCGCTTACCGAGAGGGCGAGCCGGTATGCTGCATTTATTTCACCATTGGGGACATTCCGTCCTAAAGTGTTGAGTTTCGGCCTAAAGAACGCGCCTTACTGTTTTTCAAACTTAATGGATAAGGTTTTGCGGGGTCAAGAGGACTTCGCATTGCCTTACTTGGACGACGTCGCCGTGTTTTCCTCGTCCTGGCCAGAACACTTGGCGCATTTGAGAGCAGTACTGACACGCCTACGCGAAGCAGGTTTAACGGTAAAGGCGCCCAAGTGTCAGCTAACACAAGCAGAGGTACTCTATCTCGGGCATGTTATCGGTCGAGGGCATCGCCGTCCCTCTGAAATGAAAGTGGCAGCTATCCGAGACTTTCCCCAGCCCCGAACGAAAACCGATATTCGGGCTTTTCTTGGAATAGCTGGTTACTATCGTAAGTACATCCCTAGATATTCCGACATTGCCAGCACTCTTACTGACGCATTGCGCAAGACCGAGCCCCAAATGGTCGACTAAGATGAGGAGAAAGAAAAGGCTTTCCGCGTTTTGAAAGCGGCCTTGTCGAGCCAACCTTTGCTTAGTTCACCGGACCACTCGAGGCCTTTCATAGTCCAATGCGACGCTAGTGATAGAGGCATGGGGGCAGTTCTTAGTCAAAGGGATGAGGGAGATCAAGAGCATCCCGTCCTCTATGTTAGCCGGAAACTCACCCTTCGCGAGCAGGTTTACAGCGCTAGCGAAAAGGAATGTGCGTGCTTGGTTTGGGCAGTCCAGAAACTGGCTTGTTATATTGCCGGAAGCAAGTTCATTGTGGAAGTGGACCACTGTCCTCTCACCTGGCTACAGACCATGTCCTCTAAGAACGGCCGCCTGCTGCGTTGGAGCCTCGTTTTGCAACAATATACGTTTGAAATACGCTACAAAAAGGGTGTACTCCAAGGCAACGCTGATGGCTTAAGTCAATGCCCCTGACGCGAGAGGATGTCTCGAGAACTCTGGCATTTTTTTTCCTGACCTAGACAAGGGCTAGTGATTGTTTTTTTCTACTCTTTTAGGTGTACTTGTTTGAAAACGTTGAAGACACGGCTATCCAGGGTTTCGGGTTCGGTGTGCTTCCAGTGTTGTTGTTTTGTGTCACCTTAACGTATGAGTAACATTTTGAATAAATTGTGTATTTCCTTTAATATCAGTTAAAGGGGAAAATTGCCTGGTGGAGTTTGGCGGAATTGTCCGGCGCTCACCGGCTGAGTAGTTGTGTTTTCATGTGCGTATGTGATGTCTGTTGAGCCCACAATGAAGCAGGTGGTGCCCTATACTTCATCAAAAACGGTCGTCACCAAACCGTCACCAAACCGACTGCCGGCGCTGATCTCTCCGGACAGTGGCTGCAAACCTCAGCCCATCGAGATCTTTACCCCCCCCCCCCCCCGCGCGAGAGACTGTTACGACCGGCCCTAGGGAACCAAGCAAGAGAAGTTGCGGGGAGAACCGGTTCTTGACCGACTGTGCCGTCGACCCCCACCTCCCCATTCAGGCTCCTCCCTCTCGCCGGGGGAATTCCGGAATCTGCTGTGCGTTCGTGACCATGTTTGGGCATATTTTAGGGCGCCGTGGCCATATATGAACATCGTGTTAGGTTGTGCCACTCCATGTGTTGTGAGGTGTGTTTCCCCCTCTCTCGTGGCCGAGGTGCCGGAGCCGCCGTATTGGCTGACGATGCGGACAGTGCGCCCAGTGTCAGCAACGCGGCGCTATAAAATGCCGAAGACGTTTTGTATCTCTCTCTCTTCTCTCTTTGGATCAGTTGATCACTTCCCCACATGTAAATAAATCTCTGTCGTCCGTTCGGGCGCTTCTTTTCGCTGAATTGTTGGACGATGGATCCTGCGACGGGGCCAGCTACCAAAAACGAGACCGGCAGGACCCGGAGTCCCAACAGTGCATATCTCTTTGCCGGCCGCATGGAAAATTTGGATAAACTGCTTCCGATGGGAATACTTGATAATTGAATAAATTGATGCTTGAAGTGGGCTATTTCTGCGCGGCAACGTCCGTTTGGGAACTACCAACGAGATATCAAGCCGTGATTGAAGGCCATTTCTCAGGTAAACAAACAGCAAAGGCGGCCGTCTCGATGAACTAGCCGGCTTCGTTGCCACCTTTGCTCTTTAGATCGAGGCCGTCGACAAAGCTAGTTGCACAGGTAAGTGTACAAGTTTATATTGTGTTGGCAAAAATAAGCACTCGACAATGAGCTCACGTTAAAAAGCGAGTGGCGCTACCGATATTGTCGGCCTTGCTAGGCCTACGCTGGGAGTCGAGAATGAAGCTGGGCTGTGGCGATGTTTGTCGCTCGAGAAGGCGTAGCTTTGTTATCAATGTTATTAGGGAATGAACCATGACTGTGTGAGGTTGTTTATTTTGTAAGAGGATACGATGTCTTCCGAGTGTGCAAGCTGAGATGCCGTACGTGGGCGGAGCCTGAGCGCTGGTGGCCCTTTCGCCCCATGTGTCGTGAATCGCCGTACGCCGCGTGGTCGCACGCCGGATCGGATGCTGAATCGCACTATGTGTTGAGCGCTTAGCCCTCGCTACGGCAACCGTGTGCGTCGTCACACCGTGCCCCACGCACAACTTATCAAAGTGCAAACAACGTTCGTTCTCACAAGATGCCCAGCGAGTCACAGCGCTGAGCGTTGCTTCGAGCTATAAACCGCGGTGTATTCCGATAATATGAGCATAGAGAGTGGAAACTCATTGTCGGGGCTACCGTAAGCGCAGGTTCTTCCACGCGGTCTGGATAAGAGTGCTTCCAGGGCACAAGCTTCTGCACCGTCGTCACAACCGCCGCTGCCGTGTTCTTGAGCCGACTACCCTGAAGCAAACGACGCTGTAGTTCGGGTAAATAGGATTATTGTGGCTAGAAGGAGAGGTGTCAGTATCGGCGCGCCGGAGAGCGAACGAGAATTCATCTGGATGCGGCGGCGCTGCGATCGCTTTCGAGATGCCCCTCCTCGCGCCCGCTCGCCCGTATCAGTCGTTTTGTAGCAAATATTTCACGATACCCTGCGGTATATAACAAAGTCTACCTGTCACGATTCTGGCGGCGTGCAGCAAAGCCTGTATTGGCACTGAAAACTAGTGTTTTCAATTCACTTCGCAGTATATCAGCTACGAGGCTTAGAAGATAGAAAACCAAGTGACTTGCCGGGAGCTTGACACCAAAACAAAGTCCGTGCACTTTTCAAATTTGATGCCGCAGTGTTCTCCGTGAAGTTTCAATGTACGTAAAGGTATCGGCAACCATTATTTTTATGACTTGCGCAATCAAGGTCTAATTTTGCAAGCAAAACATTTATTTTCTCAAAAGCGAAAAAGAACACAAAAAATAAACACAACATATGTATTAAGTCTGAAGAAAAGGGCAAGTTATATGAAACTCAGCTAAAGCAAGTGAATAAGGCAAGTGAAGAGAACAGTAAATATACGATGATACAATGGACATACATACACACATGACATTGAGATTTCATTGGCAAACATAGATACACTCACAAACCAGTTCACGAAAAAATGATTTCTGCATATGTGAAACACAGCCAGACAGTGACATCACAGTTGTTAATGGGAAATTTATAACAATGTGAACAAGACAACAGTAAAATCACGAGAAAAAAGAGAGTGTGAGTAATGCACAATAACATAAAATAAAACCTTGTTCGCTGAGTTAGCACGATGACAGTTAAGTCATACGTCTCAACTTCAAGAACTTCAATTTTTCTCTCTTTTTTTTCATTGGACGCATTTTCTCCGGCAACGAGAAAGTGCATTCTTGTCAGTGTAAAGAACTTAATTATCTGATTTGTCACTTCCAGTTTGTGGTGTTCACAGCCGACCATATTTAACCTCTTCACAAACAGGCAAGAGATAAGGTCTGTTACGCTGTCACTTTTGAACTTGTTGAAACTGAAGCAATAGGTGAATGCATCTTTCATAGCTTTGACAAGGTGTATTAAGGACTCGGACGGGTACAGAAGGGATGTTTCTGCGGGAAGCAAGCTGGAATTCTGAGTGAAGCAACAACCTGCTGCATTCGTTGCACTTCGACTTTTTCACTATCTTCCATGCCACATAGCCACTGACGTAATAAGTGATCCAGGAGTCACTTTTAAATACAATGAGATAAGTGTGGTCAGAGAGGGCTTCACAAGCAACAATAATTTCATGAACCTCATTGAGGTGCCCCACATCTAGCAGCTCAACCAATGATTCTGCAATTTTATTGAATTATTGTAGATTCCAGAACTAGGAACAGGAGGGTGACTGTGCCAAACTGTAAAATTCAGGCAATTCAGGGCGATAAAAAATTGTTCAGGCAAAGAGTGATCATTCGAGCCAGTCATTTGCTTCCGAATTCCAAAAAGATTTTAAGCGCGTCTTGGCAGAGGCGAGACGTCATCAAGTACTTATAGGCCAAAATTTTTGTGACATGGTGCCGGATTGAAAGGGTGCTGGTTAGAATGACGCGGAGCCCTTCTGCCGTTGATTCACTCATGAATCCAACCTCCTTAGGTAGAGCTTTTTCACTAGTTGCTAAGAACCCGTTGATAACATGCTTGTAGCTACGAACGATGAATCTTTCGCCGAAATGAGCTTCGCACACAACGCACTTATTTTCGAGTGGTTTGTCAGCGCGAGGAATCGTACGCTCCCAGGTCTTGCGCTGTTCATCTTCGGTGGGAGCAGAGAAGAGAGACGCTTTCTTTTCTTGTTTTGTTTGCGGGACGAAACATATCCCGCATTGCATTCAGGTGCAAAGCAGTGTCTTTGCCATTTACGCATCACTGTGGCATGATCACACTGGCACGTATTGATCCTGAACAAGCCCAAATAGGCAAAGCACAGACGTTGTAAGTTGTGAGTACACGAGCAAGCGACTAAAAGTGCCGCACAAGTGGCTGGCGAGCGCTCTCGACCGGTCACGGTGGCGACATGCGCGCCGCTCTGCGGCCGAATGAAAAACCAGCACGCCTCCTTTCAAGGCGCGGCCGGGACGATGCTGAAACGTCTTCTTCTAACCACCATAATCGGATGGTGGTGATGGCGCTAAGCACTATGATGCTACGAACCACGCTCGACTAAGGCTCGAAAACATCGCTGCGTCGCCATGTTTTGTCTAGGACAAAGAAACTTCATTGGCTGTCTTAAAGTGACGTCAGCCACACAGTTGACAGGAACGTGAGCTGGGAAACTGAAATTTCGCTTTTTTATGTATTTATTGAGCATGGACAATCAAAGGAGTCGAGATATAGTAATAAATGGACTGCCACGGTTCTGGAAACACACGTAGTTCAACATTTTTAGAGAACGTTTCACGACCCCTTTAAAAGCTGCACGTGGCTACACGAAAGTGGTGTTGAGGTAGAATGCTCGCTTCCCACTCGAAAGGCGGAGGTTAGAATCACACTTCTAGAAGCTGAGATATTACTTTTTAGTGTAACTTGATATAACTGTCTTTTTTTCTTTGTTCTCCTTAAAACTGGCTTCAGTTTTAGTATCTACGATTTTCCTCGGCGGCGAATGGTTGCTGTCACGTTTGAACACGTGATCGAATGGCCTTCTCCTTTCCAATGATTGTCGCCGATGGCTGGCTGATTAGCTGCCGCCGCTTCTGGGTTGAAGGCCAGCAAAGCGGGCGCAGTGGTTAGGGTTAGGTGTTGACATGGCTGACAGTGTGGTGGGCGCCGGTATTTCACATACTCTAACATCGTCGCCCGGCTGCGCACCGGGCTCGGTAAACTACTAACGAAGCATGCATATTTTATTGCTACGTATCTCGCGTCCGCAATGTCCGCGCCGCCGAGGAGAAGGCCGTGGTGCTTCGCTGCTGTGGCACCATCTAGTTTTGCTTAGAAAAACTAGCTGCGGAAAATAGTCTGTGTGATTCCGCAAAAAGTAACCTGAAATGTAAAGAAAAACAGAAAAAAATGGACCGTGAATCTGATTGCTTGCGGTGACGCCACGCGGCATTGATAGAAAACGTAAAATATGGTCTCGGAGGCTTCTCGTATTTGCAAAGATCTCGGAGCTGTACTTTAGGTATTAGTTTAATGGCATGCGGTGGCGCTACAAGTAATGACGCTTACTGTCAACTTTTTCTAATTTACTTCTACTTTCAAGTTTCTTTTTGATGCAATGTGTAACAAGTGAAGGTAGTTCTAAAAAAACATTATGGCTATAACCATTTAGACTAGAAAACATCTACAGCTGTGATTGAAACCTAGGCTTTTCGAATGGGAAGTGGGCATTCTACCTTTCAACTACTTTGATGGAGGGTCACGGCACAGCATGGTGTAACCGTTGGTGGCGTCCGACGGTTACATTTCGCGCTTGATGCGTCGAATGCTTCGTGTTGACGCCGATGTTGCGGCAGCGTTTAATACGCTATTGCAACGTCCAGCGCCGTATTCTGAAAGATTAAACGGAGCTGGGAGTACACACAGTGGGGGCCCGAAGATGGCGCGATAGCGTGGTATTTCCGTCTGGACACATCGTGTTTTGGGCGGGTGGCGGAGTGTCCGCAGCATGTAGATGGTCAAAGGCTGGTATCACACTAAAATGGGTGCTCATGTATAGGCTCCCTATTACAATGATGACTCATTGCAGACTACCGATCACAGCGCCACAAACGAATTGACCCTACTGGGTCTTCACTTTTCGAAGATCGTTCCTGGCACTCTTCTTTTCCAGTACACTTTACTGCAATGGAACACGAGTCGCACGCGACTGGTTTGCGTTGAAACCGAAATGGCGGCAATTCCTTTTTTGCCGCAATACACCACCGACATAAATTGGCTCTCTGGCAATGTGTCAGAAGCAGAGTTGCTCTTCCTGAATGTTTCTTCCTCCGTGTCCTGGCGTAACCAAGCTAAGCCACTGCTAATGTAAAAAAAAAATCGAACGTAGTAATAACGCACCAGGGGGATCAGTTTCATGCAGTTTATGTAATGTTTTCAACATCGACAGTCTGCTGCATCTGCACGGTATTGTCGCTATCAGGGGCAAGCTTTACACAAATCACTTATTGCGGGTCACAATACCGTATTTTTGAGCTTACATATCGGGAGGACCGTCCTGGTAGTGCTGATATTGTAACAAATGTAGAAGCCTCACAACAAGCGTGTTCTATTTACACTGTTTATTAAGGGGCAAACTTGTGCCCAGAGTGAACGACGCACAGCAATCAAGAAGATCCGAAGGTTGGTAGTCCTCGTGAGCCTCTGCCTAGAGCACCCTCGTTCTCTTCTTCATCACGCGCGTTGGCTGTTCAGTGGATTCCCGTGCGCATGCACTGCCGACTCGTGCATTGCGGCTGGCTTCATCGCTCGTAGTTGTGCCATTAGCGTTTCTCTTCGTTCATGACGTCCACGCTGTGCGGAGCAATGGTAATTTCTGTTACCTATATTCCCAATAATAATAATAATAATAATAATAATAATAATAATAATAATAATAATAATAATAATAATAATAATAATAATAATAATGCATAACATCGTACCTATACATTTGCCTAACATAAAGCAAAAACAACCATGTTCTTTTTTTAATCGGTTGTATCGCTCAGCAGACACGTCCACCATGCCGAGAGAAAATAAGCACCTGTTCGCGTAACTTTGGCTGCTTGAAACTGTTAAAATGCACGCTTGCACTGCAAGAGCAGTCATGAAGTGTACAGGGCACCAATATCCACCGTATTACTAATTAGGGAATTACTTGAATTTGATTTTTATTGATATGTGGGTTTAACGTCCCAAAATCACCATATGCCATGAGAGACGCTGTAGTGGAGGGCTTCGGAAATTTCGACCACCTGGGGTTGTTTAACGTGCACCCAAATCTGAGCACACGGGACTACAACAGTTACGCCTCCATCGAAAATGCAGCCGCCGCGGCCGAGATTGGATCCCGCGACCTGCGGGTCAGCACCGAGTACCTTAGCCACTAGACCCCCGCGGCAGGGCAAATTAGTGAATTAGTCAGTACGCATCCGTAAATAAGCAAGTGCTATAGCTGCACACTTTGGTGATTCTGTTGCTGCTGCTGATGATGATTTGTCAAGTCGGAGCGCTCCGCAACGGGTGAGCTTTTAATACACCCTTCGTCAAGGGACTCACATTGACTGACTGCAGGTGAAATTTGTCTCATCGGACAAGCAATATGCCATAGATTAAAGGGCAGTGAACAACCCCGAGGTAAAAAAAAATAATGAGGAGAAGTATGCGCGCACTTTTGCTATGTGAACATGCTGCCGCTGGACTTTTACAAATACGTGCAATAACAAGAAAATTATAGACGTACGAACATTCGTTTCAACTGCTTTCAAGTTTTCGCATGGCCTCACCACCCTTCTCCACCATAGGGAGGGGAAGGCGTAATTCGTTGTCGTGACTCCGCTAACTTCAGCCCTGAGGCTGATGTGGGCGGAGTCCCTGAGTTCGTGATACGACCTCAGGGATACGTAATCGACGCGCAGCCAATGATCGAGCAGGGCATCGCGGACGTCATAGCAACGAACAGTTTCGGAGACTTTCGTTCTGGCAGTACCGCTTCTCCTGGTAGTCTGCTGAGTAATCTTGCGTACAGATCCATGTTGACTCATCTGAGTCATCTCTGCTGAGAACGATGCTGAGTCATCTTACGTACAGATCACATCAGGGATACTTCAACGTGGAATATTTTACAGCGCAACGGGTTAGATATGGACTGAGAGGGGACACTGTGCTGAACTCGCAACTGAAATTTATTTGGAACAAGAAAGGACATATATAGGAGACAATGAGTCATCAAAACTGTGCGCATGGGCACATGTGTTACAGTACAACACGCTTCATGTCTTGTCTAACAGGAGGTTATATTCTTCATCTTGAAGAGTGATAGATGGATTACTTAAGTACTTGTTATTGGATATAATGGAAAAAGCTTTGGCTATCTCACGCGTGCGCTGATCCAAATGTGTATATATTTGATGGAAGTTTTCTGCAAGTAGGGCACACAACTTCATGATCTACAATGCGCCGTCAAATGAGACGTAATTGCAGCACCTGATAGTGTCAGCTCATGCTCTCGTAAGCGCACGTTAATGCACTGGCCTGTTTGGCCTACGTATTCACAGCCGCAATCTACTTCAAGGCTGGGTGCTTGGGCCGCTTTGTTTATTACATATGTCAATGACGAAGCAGGGATTATAGGTAACACTCAAATTAAACTTAGAATGTAGGAAGATGACTGCGTTATCTGTAGAACAATCTCTAATGCTCAAGATCAGGATGCGCTGAGTAGTCTTATTTCGTTGTTGTGTAACCGGAGTGAAAAATGGAAAATGTATATTACTTTCAAAAACTCTCTAGTCGCGATTTTTTTCAAAAAAGAAGCAGCCTGTTCATTTACATATACTAATGACGGTGTAGATCTAGTACCTATTACGGAGTTTAAATACATTGGTGTAACTCTCAACAAACTGAAAATGGTGCAGCACGTCGAAACAATCTGCAAAAAAACTCTCCAAAACTTTGGTATCTCCGACACACGTTAGGCAACTCAAGAGAAGAATGCGGATTCACTGCGCATAAGGCTTTCGCCAGACTCAAATATGCGTCAATTGTTTGGTCACCTCACCCCAGACATGACGTAGTTATGTTAGAATTTGTTAAAAAGAGTAATAAGGTTTATATTCTGTCACTATGGCCAGTGTTTCTCCTCTACTTTGCATGCGCATGTTTTATTGGTGCAGCCCCTCTCGAACATCGACGCACCTGAAATAGTGTCATACTCCTGCATAGGATAGTTAACAGTCGGTTCGAGTGTTCTAGCACCTATATCATCTTCTGCACACCGCACCCGGGGATTCGATCCCTTAAATGTTTCGTAAAAAACAGCAGCATGGCCAAACACGCGAAAAAAGACACCAGGACACAACGATGATAGAACAAGAGTGCTTACTTCGTGTAAACAAATATATACACATTGTAAACATATTGTCGCGAGAGGAAACGATAGGCAGGAACTCAAAGTGGAGGACTGTTTTTCTCAGCCACAGCTGCCATTCACTACTTCGCTCTCGTCTTCTGCCACCGAACACAGCGTGGCATTACCCTCTCCCCAAAGAAACAAAAAGAAGAAGAAGCATCGTATGGATACCACGGCTCCGAAAAACAACGAAAGGTAGTCATAAATGTCTGTGTCCTTTGAAAAGAAAAAGGACGAGATGAAAAATAAAGAAGCAAGAAAGTAATGCGCAATTGTCTTGAAGGCTATTGTCACATCACAAAGTTCTTGACTTGCAGTCAACGCGAATGGTGCGGCTTCATCCTGGAGACGCGAACCACATCCGAGAAGCGTGGTCTGCGAGAACGGTGCGACGTGTCTGATGGGACAACTTCGTAGTTCACTTCGCCGAGGCGATGAAGAACTCGGTAGGGTCCGAAGTACCGACATAACAATTTTTCTGAGCGTCCCCGTTGACGTATAGGAGTCCAAACCCAGACTAGGTCACCGGGTTCGTATATTACTGCTCTGTGGTGGGTGATGTATCGGCGAGCATCTTGATTTTGCTGCGATAAAATGCGAAAGCGCGCCAGCTGCCGGGCGTCTTCGGCACGCTGAACAAATACATCTGTGTCCGGGGTAATCGTGTCCGGCAGAGTTGGTTGCAGCATGGTGTCAAGCATTGTGGTGACGTCGCGGCCGTAAACCAGACGAAAAGGAGCAAAGCCGGTGGTTTCCTGCAAAGCCGCATTGTAGGCAAATGTTATGTAGTGCATCTTGCTGTGCGCAGGCCGGCGCACAGCAAGATGCACTACGTTTAGTCATCGCGGCAGCGAAGACTGAAGACGCATGTGCACATGGACCGACTTTCGCCGACAACCGCTGGTGGACACCGCCCCCTGGGCGATCGACATCAACGGAGCAGCATAGAAGAAGACCGCCCCCATCCTACCGCTTCAGTGGGCACGTCGGCTGGCCTGTGAGCAACATGCCAAATCCGTTTCTCTTTTAGATGCGGAAGCATCTTATACTCGCGCCTAGTAGTGCGCCGTCCGCGCCGTCCGCACCGCTTCTCGAACATTCGACAGCTGACGCGCGCGCATGCGCCGTCGCGCCGTCGCCCACCATCTGTGCCGCGCGCGCTTCTCCTTCGAGAACATTCGACAGCTGACAGCGCATGCGCCGTCGCGCCGTCGCCATCTGTGCCGCGCGCGCGCTTCTCCTTCGAGAACATTCAACAGCTGACAGTGCATGCGCCGTCGCGCTGTATATATACTCAAGGTCGGCGCTCGCTCGCTCAGTTGCCGCTAGTCGGTTGGTTTGTACGGCGCGTCGACGTCCAAGGTCGCGGTGAAATGAATTCCAACGAATCCACAAACACAATGATCGACGTCCCTTCGACCAGCGCCGTCCTTTCGCATACGTGTGTACGTGTTCACTCATTTAACACCCCCTCCTACAACCCCGTTAACCAATTTAGCCATCGACCCAAGTAAGTCGCAATTTAACACCCCATTTCACAACCACGTTAACCAATTTAGCCATCGACCCAAGTAAGTCGCACTTTAACACCCCGTTAACCAATTATATGCTCCGCATCCTCCTCAGTGTTCCCCCGAGGGAAGCTGCGGGCAATTTTCTTGTACAGTTCCTGCTGCTCGGCATATCATCGGAGGCCGGCGCACAGCAAGATGCACTACGTTTAGTCATCGTGGCAGCGAAGACTGAAGACGCATGCGCACATGGACCGACTTTCGCCGACAACCGCTGGTGGACACCGCCCCCTGGGTGATCGACATCAACGGAGCAGCATATAAGAAGACCGTCCCCATCCTACCGCTTCAGTGGGCACGTCGGCTGGCCTGTGAGCAACATGCCAAATCCGTTTCTCTATTTTGTACAGGTCAGTAACAAGTATTATTCTGTCAAAACCAGTAATCGTTGTTTGATTCAGCTGACGTGCCCACAAAGTGTCTTTTTGGCTTGTTTGGTCATTCGGAATTTTGTAGTGTCCTTACTGATGCTATGTGGGGACATCGAGTCGAACCCAGGCCCCACGGTTGAGGAACTTCTTGATGAGCTCCTCACTGGCCAGAGGAACATTCAAACTAGGCTTGAGGCGATAGAAACAAAATTAAAGCAGGTAGAAGCTGTGGCCTCGGACATTAAAGAAGTAAATGTGAAATTGTCAAGCCTGGAAAAAACTGTCCAATATTTGGAACACAAAGTGATTAACTTAGAAGACCGCAGTATGCGCAATAATATTATTGTGTTCGGTATACCTGAGGATGAAAAGAAAACCGCGGATGCCCTTGCTAATGCTGTTGTTAAAGGTGTGTTTAAGGATGTGCTTGGCGTACAGCTGAGATCAATAGAGCGAATGCAGAGACTTGGGCGCAAGCAAACAAACAAAAACCAACCGGTCATATTCAAATTGTTTGATTACCGCAAAAAAGAGGAAGTGCTGGCTAACTGCTTTACGTTTAAAGGTACTGATATATCAGTTTCCGAAGACTTTTCCCTAGTCACAACAGAAAAACGAAAAAAAACTGTGGGAAAGCACTTCTGAAATTAGAAAGGCAGGCGGAAAGGTTACAATGAAATACGACAAAATTAAAATTGATGACGAGCTGTTCGAATGAAATAACACTGAAAACAAAAGAATTCCCGTAAAGAAGGGCCGGGGTAGCCAAGAAAACAAAAGAATTCCCCTAAAGAAGGGCGGGGGTAGCCAAGTACGAAAAAAATGAAATAAAATTGAAGATGGCAAACCCCTCATATGCTTGAACCTAAATGCTCGTAGCGTCATGAATAAACTTGAACATTTGGAGAGTATTGTAATGACCCATCGCCCTCACATCCTGCTAATCACCGAAACGTGGTTAAATTATGATATAAGCGATGAAGAAGTGACACCACCCGGCTACAAGATTTATCGAAAAGATAGAGACACGCGTGGTGGTGGCGTTGCTATTATGGGAAAACAGTCATTGCAAGTGATAAGGCAAACCGATATACCGGGCGTTGAATGTGTTATTATCAAACTCTATTTACACGACCTAAATTTGTCTGTAGGCGCATTCGATCGCCCCCCAAATAGTGATCACACATTCTTCGAAAAGCTGAATGAGTTCCTGTGTTCTAGCAGATGTGACACAAGCAATGTGTTGATAGCTGGAGACTTTAATGTTCCGTCCATCGACTGGTCCGGTGATTTTCCGCAGCCACTCGTCTGTGCGGCCGAACCCATTGTGGACCTTATGTTCTTTCATAATTTAACGCAATTAGTCAAACAACCCACGCGCATTCAGAAAGACAAGAGCTCACTCTTGGATCTCTTTATTGTTAGCCAGAGTATTGCAAGTCGAAACGTTGATGTACAAGTAATGTAAGGAATTTCAGATCATAAAATGGTTTTCTTGTCGATCCCTGGAAATCGTATCATCAAAACAGAGAAATACCGACGGTCGGTTCCGGTTTTTTCACGTGCTTAAGATGTGGACATTATTGACGCTCTAGACATGTCGTTTCCAACATTCTGTTCTCTTTACGAGTCAAATGATTGCTCTGTCGAAGACTTGTGGCACTTTTTTAAATCACTTGTTTTGTCGTGCATTGAACAATTTGTGCCCTTTAGAGAAATTTTCAGCCATAGGGTTAATCCATGGATTACAAGGGAAATAGTGCGTATGGGACGAAAGACAAAAAATTAAGAAAACAGCATCGCAAGTCTCCATCACCAGCTAACAGTGAAAAACTTGTGTCAATGCGCAAACGCCTTCAAGTAAGCATTAAAAAGGCTAAAGAATTTTACCACAAAGTAACTATGAAAAATTTTCTTCTCTCGTCTCCTGAAAAATTTTGGCGCTATTTTTCCCCAAGTAAGAAGTCAATTTCTCACATTGTAGTTAATGGGGAAACCGTCACTGACCGACTCACCATTGCAACGTCTTTTAACGACTTCTTCTGTTCAGTATTCACGAAAGATGACACTATTACACCTTCAATCAGTCAGTTCGAGAACATTCCCCCAATAAGCAACATTTCGATATCCCAGGAAGGTGTCCTTTCTCTTTTGCTTCAAATTGATCGTAAGAAAACACCCGGAATAGACTGTATTGATAACCATTTCTTGGTGAGGTACGCTGAATGGAGCTCACATTATCTGTATCTTATATTTAACAAATCCTTATCCCAATCTAAGATCCCAGAAGACTGGAAATACGGTAAAATTACGCCTATACCTAAATCGAACACTCCACATTTGGTTACTTCATATAGACCTATCACCCTCTTGTGTACATGTGCAAAAATATTGGAACATATTATGTTTAAGCACTTATCAACATTTCTAGATGAAAACAAACTTATTGACTCCAGGCAACATGGCTTCCGAAAAGGTCTATCTACCGTAACACAACTATTAGAAACAGTACATGAACTCGCCAAAACCCTTGACAGGCAAGGTCAAACAGATATTATTTTTCTAGATTTTGAGAAAGCGTACGATCACGTGTCGCACCAAAAGCTGCTCTTAAAACTTCAACCCATACTGAAGAACGATACACTTCTGTCATGGATAAAATATTACTTAAATTTAAGACGACAATGTGTAACAATTGATGGTACGTGCTCTCCAGCAGAGACAGTTATATCCGGTATACCTCAAGGTTCGGTGCTTGGGCCACTTTTCTTTCTTGTGTTCATTAATGACATAGTACAGGATATACCAGTTAAAATTAGACTATTCGCAGATGACTGCATCCTCTATCATGAAGTTCAAAGCCGCTGCGACCAAGTTCTTTTTAATTCTTTTTTAGCGAAAATACAAACTTGGTGTTCAACGTGGCAAATGAGTGTTAACAAGACTAAAACGGTAGCCATGTCAATAACGCGTAAACAGCATCCCCTAAGCTTTCCATATTCTATAGATAATCACACTCTTTCCGTTGTAGAAAGGTACAAATATTTAGGCGTAATTATTACCTCGGACCTTAGATGGAATGAACATATTTCGTATATTACAAATGAAGCCATGCGTAAACTTTCGAAGGTCATTGCGAAAATCAACCAAACAAATAAAGTTACCGGCTTACAAAACTTTCATTAGGCCCTCCCTCAAATATGCATCAGTTATATGGGATCCGTACACAAAAAACAACATTGATAAACTAGAACTTGTTCAAAGGAAGGGCATCAGGTTTGTTCATAATTGCTATCGCTGGCAAGTATCTGTAACTTCAATCTTGGCAGAATCAGAGCTGGATACATTGTAAAAGAGACGTCAGCGTGAACGGCTCAAGTTTTTGTGCTCCCTTTATCATGATAAGCTGGCAATAGACAAGAGTAATTTTATCGACCTGGTTGGTAAGCGCTCGACGCCATCACACCACACGAAAAAGATAAAGGATTTTAGCTGTAAAACAGACACATTCAAAAACTCTTTTTTTTCCGAGAACAACGCGTGAATGGAATCGACTTCCATACAATGTAATTGATTGTAATACACTGAATTCTTTTGCTAAAGCATTGTCAGATTATCTGTAATTTTTTCGGTATTTTGGTCGTCACTCCGCTTTCCTAGTATCGCGACTTCTGCAAACTGATATGTGATTGTGAAACAATAATGTTGTTCGGATGTTTTTTTTCTTTTTTGTTGTTGATGTTGAGTGTGTCACATTGTAGCTCTGTTTTGTTTAGCGGTGCACCTCGGTCCAGATTTCTCCTGCTCTTTCCAGTCATGTCTTGTATATTATTATTAGTTTCTATCAGTGTAGGTCTGGCTTGGTACCAAACAAGTTGTTAATAGTACCTGCTGTCACTTTGTTGATTGCGTAATTGTATATTTTTATTTTTATTTTGTTCCCGCTCATTGTTGCGGTTGTTTTGTGGACGTATTTGCGTATGTTCTCGCATTCTCTTATTTGTTCTGCCTGCTCCTGCCAAAGGCCTTTTTCAAAGGCTGGCAGTAAATCTGAAAAAAATATATATACGGGAGGATTTTATCCCAATTCTTCTGATCCTTGGCGGCATACATCGAAAGCATATCTGCAATCGTTTTGTTAAGGCGTTCGGTTAACCCGTTAGTCTGCAGGTGGTACGCAGTTGCTGTTCGGTGCGTCGTGCCGCTCAGCAACAGGATCTGTCGGAGCAACTGTGCCGTAAAAGCAGTACCACGATCTGTGATGACGACAGCGGGAGCACCGTGGCGGAGAATGATGTTCTTGATGAAAAAGTCAGCCACCTCGGAAGCAGTTGCTCGCTGGGTGGCTTGTGTTTCGCAGTATCTGGTCAAGTAGTCCGTGGCAACCACAATCCAGCGGTTACCAGCCGTAGACTTCGGAAATGGGCCGAGTAAATCCATCCCGACCTTTTCAAAAGGTGCGTGAGGGGGTCGCAAAGGCTGAAGCAGACCGGCTGGTTTCGTCGTTTGGAGTTTTGTGGCGCTGACAGGCTGTGCATGTCTTGACGTACTGCCGGACGGTTTTCGTAAGTTTCCGCCAGTAGTATTTGTCTTTGATCCGCGCCAGAGTACGCGCGAAGCCAAGATGCCCTGACAATGGCTCGTCGTGACAAACACGCAAAATAGCATCGCGGAGAGCAGCAGGAACGACAAGGAGGTAAACAGTTTTCGTTGAATGAAAGTTGCGCTTGTAGAGGATGCCTTGGCGTAGACAGAAAGATGACAAATCACGCACGAACTGACGTGGGGATCGTGGGCGACATCCCTCAAGATATTCGATCAGTGGTTGTAATTCTAAGTCTTCGCGTTTCTGCTCAGCCACGTTTAATGATGCGAGAATAGCAAGGCAGCTGAAGTCTTCATCATTGTCTTCTTCAGTGACCTCGACGGGTGCGCGGGAAAGACAGTCAGCGTCGGTGTGTTTCTGACCAGACTTGTAAACCATCGTTATATCGAATTCTTGTAACCGAAGGCTCCATCTTGCGAGACGGCCCGAATGATCTTTCAAATTCGCTAGCCAGCAGAGAGAGTGGTGGTCACTGACGATTCGGAAGGGGCGTCCGTAAAAGTAGGGCCTGAATTTTGTTATGGCCCATACAACCGCCAGACATTCTTTTTCAGTCGTCGAGTAGTTCTCCGCAGATGACAACGTGCGGCTAGCGTAGGTGATGACGCGTTCCACGCCATCTTGATATTGCACGAGAATAGCTCCGAGGCCAAAGTTGCTCGCGTCAGTGCGGACTTCTGTGTCTGCTTCGGTGTCAAAGTGACCTAGGATCGGTGGCGTTTGTAGGCGTTGTTGAAGATCGCAGAAAGCGCTGGATTGTTTGGGGCCCCAGACGAAGGCGACGTCATCCTTGACGAGTTGTTGTATAGGGTCGGCGATTTTCGAAAAGTTCGGCACAAAGTGGCTGTAATAAGCACAAAGTCCCAGAAAGCGGCGTACATCATGCTTTGTTTTCGGTATCGGGAACAAAGCAACTGCCATAGCCTTGTCAGGATCGGGGCGAACACCACTGCTGCTGACAATGTGGCCAAGAAATTTCAGTTCCTCATATCCAAAATAACATTTTTCCGGTTTCAGAGAGAGGCCAGCAGTGCGAATAGCCAGAAGAACCGCCTCAAGCCGCTCAATGTGCTGTTCAAATGTAGTAGAAAAAAACGACTACGTCGTCTAAATACACTAAACAAGAGTACCACTTCAAGCCACATAAAACTGTGTCCATCATTCGTTGGAACGTGGCTGGAGCGGAGCACAGGCCAAAAGGGAGAACTTTAAATTCATAGAGACCGTCCGGTGTAATAAACGCTATTTTTTCTCGGTCCCGTTCATCTACTTCAATCTGCCAATATCCGCTACGGAGATCCATGGGAGAGAAGTAACGGGCGTGTCGCAGGCGATCCAATGAGTCATCGATACGAGGAAGAGGATATACGTCTTTTTTTGTTATCGTCTTCAGTTTGCGGTAGTCGACGCAGAATCGTAATGAACCATCTTTCTTTTTAACCAGAACAACTTGTGACGCCCAAGGACTAGTCGATGGTTGAATTACGTCGTCGTCGAGCATTTGTTTCACTTGATGACGGATAGCATCTTGCTCTTTCGGCGACACGCGGTAAGCATGTTGGCGCACGGGTTGCACGTTGGGCTCAGTGATAATTCTGTGTTTCATTAGAGGAGTCTGCCGGACTTTCGAAGTAGTGGCAAAACAGTCACTAAAGGATGAGAGGAGACGGAGAAGCCTTGCCTTCTTAGGTTCTTCTACTGGCGATTGACGTTGAGGCGACTAGTCACGTCAGTATCGCAGCTGTTCTCAGTCGAGATCATCGTAATCAAAGGGAAGGCGTCCAAATCATCCAATGCCTCCAAGTTGTGCGTTTCGCAAATGCCTGTGTTCGCCACCGAAGTTCGTAACTAAAACCATAATCTGGCCATTTCGCAGTTGAACGAGACTTCGAGAAATGGCCACTTCCCGACAGACTGGTGGACGTGCTGGGTACTGTACTGCAACGTCTTATGCCTGCTGGTCCTGAACCAGAAGCAACCACCGCCAGTGCACCAGGGTCTGCTGACATCTATCGAAGCAGCCGCCGCCTTCAAGGACTACCACCACAGTACGGCCCCTTCGCAAGTTCCGTGAAGACAATGTTTGCCACATCCGCAACCCAAACCGAGCATGACCCACTCGCTAGCGTACCCTGTGTCATCAACACGCCTCGCACACCCAACCCATTCCATGGTGATGCCAGTGAGGATGTCGAAGACTGGCTTGATCATTTCGACCGGGTCACTGCCATCAACGACTGGGACAATCACCGTAAGTTGAAGAACGTGTATATCTCCCTTTTAGACGCGGCTAGAGTGTGGTATGAGAACCACGAAACTTCATTCACAAGTTGGCAGGAATTCCACCGGCAACTTCGCGAGGCGTTCAGTAACCCCGAACGGAAAGAGAGAGCGGAGCAGGCACTTTCTTCGCGATTTCAAATGCCGAACGAGAGCGTCGCCATGTTTGTGGAAGAAATGTCGCGATTGTTTCGATGGGCTGACCCCCACATGCCAGAAGACAAGAAAGTGCGCCTACTAATGCGAGGCGTAAAGGAGCAACTTTTCGCGGGCCTTTTGCGCAACCCTCCTACGACTGTGTCCGAGTTCATACGTGAGGCCACAATTATGGAGCGCATGCTTCGGCAGCGGGTGTCGCAGTATGAGCGTCAGACGGCCATGTCTGCTGCGAGCTCGCTATAGATTTGTGGGGTTTAACGTCCCAAAACCACCATTTGATTATGAGAGACGCCGTAGTGGAGGGCTCCGGAAATTTTGACCACCTGGGGTTCTTTAACGTGCACCCAAATCTGAGTACACGGGCCTACAACATTTCCGCCTCCATCGGAAATACAAGTGTTTGAAGTAGACGCTAATGACAGGGTATCGCTATCACGTTCAACCCTTGGAAGAGAAGCTTTAGGGTCCCCTAATTTTTCTTAATTATAAATCTGTTTTAGCATTTCTCGAGGAAATTCACAGTTTTCATGTTACACCGCGAGCGGTGGTGCGGTACGGGCATGGGAGAAGAGCGCCTGACGACCAGGGTTGTCCAGGTAAAGTTGAAAAGTGGCCTTAAGGTCAAAGACCTCCCACACCAGATCCGTGCGGATGGAGAGCTGGCCTCGGTGGTGGTGCATGGTCGGCCGATGCAGTGCCTGCCCTGCCAAGGCACAGATCATGTCTGCCGTGAGTGCAAAGGGCCACGTTGCATGCACCTGTTGTAAACGCTTCGAACACGTCGAAGGGCGTATGGTGAGGACGTATGCATATGCAACAGGACCAGGGAAAAGTGAGGTGGTTGCCGAATACATCATGGACGTGGCCGAGACGGAAGACGCCGCAGAAGGAGCCAGCAGACCAGAGGATCTTGTAACAACCGTGGAGGGGTGCCATCGACAGGCACGCTCAAGTTGGCGAATCGCGCGTGTCACCACGCCGTCAGCAGCTCAACTTGTACAGGTTGAACAGGCAACGGCGCCACAGGAGGCGGGCAACGCAGCAGGGCCCTGGGTAGAGACGTCGGGAAGTGGAGACACGTGCGTCACCATGGCCACACTGATGCGTTCGCGCGACGCGACCGAGGAACCCGACAAGAGGTCGCCCACCTACGGCGAGGAGCCGCCTGCAAAGGCATCTCAAGAGCGGTGGTCGACTCTGAGAACCGACCACGAGATAAAAACTGACGGGAGACCACCAGACATAGTAAGACAAAAAAAACGCCGGCAAGCAGGTTGGTCCTTGGGCGGCTAGTCGGGGGCTGGTCTTGAAAAGCAAGCACCATGCTCCGGGCCTGCTCCATTTAGTGAATAAGTCACGATGGCACTCTCATGACTCTGTCATTCAGCATAGCTACGCTTAACGACAGAGGGTTTGCGGCTATTGATTGATTGATATGTGGGGTTTAACGTCTCAAAACCTGTACATGAAGAAGCCATGTATGTACACCACAAGGGAACAAGTGACTTGTCCTAAGCAAAGAAAGCCCATGATTGATTGATATGTTGGGTTTAACGTCCCAAAACCACCATAAGATTATAAGAGACGCCGTAGTGTAGGGCTCCAGAAATTTCGACCCCCTGAGGTTTTTTAACGTGCACCCAAATCTGAGCACACGGGCCTACAGAATTTTCGCCTCCATCGAAAATGCAGCCGCCGCTGCCGGGAATCGATCCCGCGACCAGTGGGTCAGCAGCCGAGTACCTTAGCCTCGTGCGCTGAAAATCACTGGCCGTAAAATGGCGCTATGACAAAACCGGAGGAGGGAATGTGGCAATATAATATTGCCACGCTAAACCTAAATAACATTTTTGTTCACTTTTTCGTTTGGACGTAATTTTAACGGCTTTTATTGTTATGTCTAGACGTACCGCTAGACACTCCCGACTATTCAAACAAAGCGCCTAACCGAAAAACACATGACGTCACTTCCGTGCGGCGCAGCAGCCGTTTCTGTGTGGGGGTGGCTCGTGCGCCACGCGGCGCAGCAGTCTCTGCCTATAATATTTTACGTGCCAAAACCATAGTATCATTAGAAAGCACGCTGTATTGTGAGACGACCGATTATTTCCGGTCACCTAAGTTTTTTTTTATCGTGCACCTAAATCTATTTGAGGTGTAAGGCATGACGAGGACAACGCACAGAGGGTGCACACACACCAAGCGCCATTTCCGTTTGCATTGAGCGTCATCCCACCCTATAATATGCTTGAAATATGCAAAACCCATTTATACCTAAATCTAAGCACAATTTTGCTACGTTTTGCTCTCATGTAAATGCAGCTGGCTTATGCGAGAATCAACCTCATGACTTCGATCCTATCATTGCAACGCCTAAGCCTGCCAACTTATCGGTGGGTGTTGCTTGCAAGACCTGTACGTATATAAACGCTCAGCGCGAACACGCAGCATAAATCTGCTGACAGTGAGCGGCGACGAAAAGTCTACAACCATCAATAAATAAAACACTTGCATTGCTCACGGTACGGTATTTTAACAGTGCTGTTTTAAGCTAGCAAGCTCAGCCGCTTTCGCATTACAACATGGTTGTCTAGGAAAGCCGTGGGTGCCCAATCTCGTAATGTACACCGGTTGTCTATTTGCTGTAGCTTCAGTTTACAAACGTACCATCACGTTCCTCCCCATTAATAGTTGGTAATACTGTGAACGACAAAAAATTATTTAATGTGACAAGACTGCGGAAGTATCGACGAACTGCCATAATTCACTCTAAACGCCTTTGCTCCTGGCACTGCTTGCATTGGAAACAGTAGAGCTTCACGGGCAGTTTTCAGCTCTGATGCATTTTAAAACTTTTGTGGCGGCTCACATTGCAGCAGGAGAGTGCACTATCCTGCTGCAACAAGGTCATGTCGTTCATAAACTCTGTCATTAAGCAAAGGGCGTTTTAGAACGACATGTGCCGAGTTTACTCCGGCGTAAATAATTGGGGCAGGGGAGTTTTGTGGGCTCATATGCTGGAAAAACTCCCAGCTCGGCTAATTTTTGCTTGCAGTGTGTGTGCCTCCTTTCCAGTATGACGAAGGAGCAGCGCCCATAGCGCGCGAAATGCGGGATAAAAATCCCAAGGAACACGTTTTCTGTGCGCGCAATGGGAAAAAACAATTAAGCAAGCACAGCCCGTCCGAGCGACCGGAGCTTTGCCCTCTATCCGCTAAGGTGGCGAACGGCGCGGCGCAAACTTGAGCCTGTCTTCCCTATCGAGTGTAGTAAAATACACGAGATCATGCTAGAATGGTTGCCAAGGTTGGAACCTCTGGCAACTTTTAAGTATTTTCAAGTGGGCAACACTAACCCCCTAAAACTTCACAGCTTTAGGCAGCACCAGTCTAAATGGGACTGACGGCATTGTTTGATCATTCTTTGGTCGTATTTGTAACAGGAGTCTGCAATGATTGCGCCATACATTGTATAAACCAGGCAATAAATAAAGAAGTACGACTAGGTGGAAAAGAGGGTATAAGGTGCTCTGCTGCTGAGCCTTAGGTTGCGGGTTCGATCACGGCCGCAGCGGTCACAATTCAGTGGAAGCGAAATGGTAGAGGCCCGTGTGCTGTGTGACGTGAGCTTGCACGTAAAAGAACACCAGGTGGTTGAAACTTAGGGAGCCCTCCACTACGGTGTCTCCCCTTATCATATATTTTGGCTTGGAGACGCGATACCCAACATATCCCTAGTTTCACTTGTATTAGGTTTCACCCCTCACTGAAACCTTTCTGCACTTCACGATAGCCCCGCCGCGGTGGTCTAGTGGCTAAGGTACTCGGCTGCTGACCCGCACGTCGCGGGTTCAAATCCCGGCGGCGGCGGCTGCATTTCCGATGGAGGCGGAAATGTCGTAGGCCCGTGTGCTCAGATTTGAGTGCACGCTAAAGGACCCCAGGTGGTCAAAATTTCCGAAGTCCTCCACTACGGCGTCTCTCATAATCATATGGTGGTTTTGGGACGTTAAACCCCGCAAATCAACCAAATGCACTTCACGATATTTTAGAGTGCCTCCGTCATCGGCCCATCTTTGGCAAATGTGACGGTGTCGTAGGATTACGTCTCATGATGGCGATGTTTTGCACCACTCGTGGTGACAAAGATGTTTCCGGAGGTCTTTTTTTTTTGTCTTTGATGAGGTATCCCAAGTTTTCGCTCTGAAGGGACAATAAAGAAAAAAAAGAACAGTTTTTGCACTATTAGTGAAGTACAATTGCACAATCTGGAAACAACCACTGTTACCGCGAGACGACTGTGGGTAAGCGAGGAAACAGAAAATGTGGGTGGGGGCGCTACACTAAACACCTTGACGTAGTATACATTTTGAAAGCGTCTACTGCGTTCTACTTGAATTCTAATCGATAAAAATGAAGTACGCTGACAAGTGTGTGTGTGCCATAGACATAGCATACGAAGTTTAAAGAAATTTTATTGAGCCAGTGTCACGAAAATACAAAAACATAAATTTTGAAAATTTTGACATAACGCACAGAGATTTCGGCGCGAAATTTAAAAATTAAATATCAACATTGCTTCTTTCCGCTAATAATTGAACTTATGATAGTAAAGCTTGTGGAATTATAGTTATCACTGTGCAGTTTGTCAATCGAAGCAAAGTCAGCATTTCTATTTAGTGTCTCATTAAATGCAAATCGAGAATTTAGCGCGAAGTTACCAAAACACGCGGAGCCCGCAAGCACGAAGCATTTAGGCAAATCGATACTAACTCCCACGGTTTCCAAATGGTCGCAGCACCAGAGTTGTCTCTAGTGATCAATTTTGTAGGAAACACTGTGAAAACATCGTCGATTTCGGGGCCCACTTCAATTTCTGGTAGCAGGCAGCTCGAAAAACAAGACGGACACGCAGGATGAAAAGACGTGTCTTTTCTTTCTGTGTTGCGGTTCGTCTTGTTTTTCGCGCTGCTTGCTGCGAAAGATCCATATACCAACTGGGCCAGCTATCTACACTTCTGCAATTCACTTCAATTTGCCCGGGACAATGTGAAAACCTTAGGCTTATTTCGGGTCAGTGCTCGTGCAGGAGGTGCCCGAATGAATGCACCCATTTTCACCGAGTATCAACAAGCGGATCAGTTCTCTGATAGCCTATCTAGACCATCTGCGTGCGTGAGCCGCGCCAAGAGAGAGCTTCAACCACAACCAAGTCGAAAATAAAAAAAAAGAACGTCGCCTGGCTGGCAGTGAAACCCGTGTGCAACATATGGTGTATAGTTGTATAGGGACCCCAGCTGTGTATCGGGTTACTTGTAATCCCTTGCTCTGAAACTCGCTCATTTGTGCTCGCTTTTCAGGTCTTTCTTTCGTAACACCGGGAGCGCCCTACGTTTGCGTAGAAAGGAGGTAACCACTGCAGGTTATACGTCTTTAGTCGACTATTGTACGCACTTTTCCTCTACATAGGTGGGAAAAACGTGGGACAAACAGTATTTTCTGACTGCTAGGCCACAGTACCTCTGGTATGTTATAACCGGTTGCACACACTAACACAAAGAAAAGCGAAAGCGTTTTTATTTTGTTTTTAGCTTTTTTTACTTTTCTTTTTTAACTTGCAGATAATTGCCTTGTGATTGGTTGAAAGGAGTTTTGCTAGGTGTTCCAAACTCATGGGAATATTTTCTTGAGAGGTAATATTTACGTCTCTCTTATTTACCTGTGCCACTAGCTTTTTGTTGAGCGCGATTGAACCATATACCGTACATGGCTCTGGTACAGCAAGCTATGTACTAATGTCAAATGACCAACAATTTGACCTCGCTAGGCATCGCGGCATTACTACACTCGCACTGTGGTTTAACAAAAACAACAGAATATCAACCCTTAAACAGCGTTCCACTACACCAATGCGTCTGCACATGAATTACGTTTGAGACTAAACGTATGTAGCTCTTCAGTTGGAATGGATCGATACCTTCGGTTTATGATAAAGAGACGATGTACCCAACACGAAGAATACGACTAAGTGTTTTGGCACCTGGCACGGACGGGTTTCCACCTTTGTCAGTCTCATCTATTTGAACTATCTCTATGAAAAAGATATCAACTGTGGCAAACCCGGTCTTGCGAAGAACAGGCGATTTTGTTCCATCAGTTTTTTTTTATTTTTATTGCCCTTAAGGCATAATGTTTTGTGTGTATATTTGTAGTAAATGTGCTCCGTTAAACTGGTGTTGCATATGAAGTGTAGCAGTGTTTTGGGGAACGTTTTGTCAGGTACTTCAGTACTCATGACTTGTTGCGCCAATATAGCGAAGGCAGCTTAGCTGGACGTGACGGGAGCGTTCCGGCTGTAACCCTAGGCATGTTCATATAAAATGGCATGCATCCGCTTGCATCTTCTCACGCAGCGTTTCGGCAACATTTTGCCCTCACGCAATGTAGAGGGGCGATGACTATGCGTTCGAATATTGACTAGGCAGCCTCAGTAGACAGTTGAACTGAAGAGCTGAACAACTGTCGGCAGCGGGAACGGCGTTTCCTGTTGGCACACGGCACCATGATGACGTCTATGATCGTTACGCAAACGCCAAAATACTGACTGCAGGGAGAGCCTAATGTACGAGTGCTGTTAAAACTCAATTCACAATATTTATTTATTTCCGAAGCAGATATTAACGTTACCCGTACCGACGGAGCCAAACAGTGAGGCAGTGATAGCAAAGTGACATCTACTATGCAACAGCAGCATATACTTGGCTCTTATTGATTTTCAAGTACGATGGCTCCAATATCTTATCTAATTGACGAACTCAGAAAAGCGTGTGTCGAAAGAAGAACACATTATTAAAAAACAGGAAACTGTGTAGCTGGTATAAATCGTATCTAACATCCCGGCAGCAATACGTTGTTTTTAAAGACACTCCATCAAACATGTTACCTGTTGGCTCAGGGGTTCCCCAGGGCTCCGTGCTTGGCCCGTTGTTGTTTTTGGTGTTCATAAATGATATTGCTACGTGCCAGTGCATGGAGCTGAAGAAGACGAAGTAGATAGACTGGCACGAGCTAATCTGTGTGGCTGGCGCTATATATATATATATATATATATATATATATATATATATATATATATATATATATATATATATATATATATATATATATATATATATATATATCATTTTAGACCCACCATTACCTCTGTCTCAAATCGCATCTGATGGCCTGCATCGTTCCCTGCTCAGATATACTCCTTTTTCGATTTTCGGCTTTTCTTTCTATATTTTTTTTCAGCCCAAAATTACGTTTTCTTTGAAAAACCATTAGCCTTTTAGTTAAGATCCTGCCGCCCGGTTCTTGGCCGATCCCCCTTTGTGGGTGTGCGCCAGAGTGTCAAGGATCATCATCATCATCATCATCATCATCATCGCTGCTCGCCTAACCGGCTGTAAATACATCGGTGACTACCCCTCTGAGTCAGTCTCCTTCACGTAACATATTTGGTGGAGTTGGGCGATCCCCGTCCTCGCCACGGAACTCCGAAACAGACGCTCCCTCGCGGCTTACAACATGACCACCCAAGACTCGGCTACATCCTCTCCGGTCGCTCCCCCTTCTGCCCGACTTGTCAACCCAGCGCCCGCAACAACGTTCGTGACGCTTCCCGCGCTCAAAGACCCCGGCGTGTTCTCGGGCAGCGAGGGTTCCGACGTCGACCAGTGGCTACGCCTCTACGAACGCGTCAGCGCCACTTACAGGTGGGATCCCACTCTTATGCTGGCAAACGTCATCTTTTATCTCGACGGAACCCCTCGAGTTTGGTTTGATAACCACGAACATGACATAACAAGCTGGGACAGCTTCAAGGCAAAGATCCGTGAGCTTTTTGGCAACATCTCTGGTCGTCGTGAGGCTGCGAAAAATGAGTTGTCGACTCGCGCACAATCTTCCACGGAGCCCTACATCGGTTATATTCAGGCTGTCCTTTCACTATGCCGCCAAGCTGACGAAAATATGTCTGAGCCTGAAAAAGTTGCCCATATCCTAAAGGGTATCGCCGACGATGCGTTCAACTTGTTGGTATTCAACAATGTGTCGTCTGTTGATGCGATCATTCAAGAATGCCGCCGGTTCCAACAAGCTAAAAGCAGACGCATCTCCCATCAGTTCCAGCGCCTCCCGAACACCACTGCGACGTCCTCATGTCTCGACACATATCATCCACCAGACACCTGTGACAACTTGACGCGAATCGTCAGGCGGGAGCTTGAAGCGGCTGCTCCAGCTAAGGTGGGAACAACGTCCCCTGACCCCTCTCCACCAATTACGTTGCCTCTCATTCAAGCAGTCGTCCGGCAGGAAATCGCCAGCTTCGGAATTCACTCTATCTCACCGCCTACCCGCACCGACTACCAGCCCCGATACACGCCTGCACGTCCCTTCCCGACCGGCTCTCCCTCAACGTTCCGTAATCCGTCCGCATGGCGAACACACGATGACAAGCCGATATGCTTCTCGTGTCACAGAATCGGGCACATTTCTCGCCATTGCAGAAGTCGCTGGGGTCCTCCTGCACAACCGTCCTCTCGTCCCTTATATGCACGTCCTGCCTATCGCCATGAGACCAGCCGCGACCATTTTGCCCAGGAACCTGCTTCTGAACACCGCTACTCCCGCTCTCCATCCCCCCAACGTCGCCAGTCTCGTTCTCCACAGCCCCGCCGACCATCTTCCCCCGCCTTCCCACGAGGTTCTCCGACGGAAAACTAAGCGTTGCAGCCCCCGGAGGTGGCGCTGCATCGCTCGGACTGACCGAAAATCCTCTTTTGACGATACCGACAAAACGGAACCTCATAGACGTACAAGTAGACGGCCTACATGTCACTGCTCTTGTCGACACCGGCGCCCAACTTTCCGTGATGACGAGTGATTTTCGCCGCAAGCTCAAGAAGGTTCTCACACCTGCGACCACCCATTTCGTCCGTGTTGCGGATGGTGGCATAGCATCTATCGTTGGAATGTGCTCCGCTCGTGTGAGCATTGCGGATCGACACACAGTTGTTCTCTTCACCGTCCTTGATAAATGCCCCCACGACGTAATCTTAGGCCTCGACTTCCTATCCGCGCATTCTGCCCTCATAGACTGTTCGACCATTACGCTCCGTCTACACTTGCCCGCAACAGAACCTCTTACACAACGGCCGAGTCGCCTCTGCACAACGGGACACGCGCGCCTCCCTCCACAGACACTGACCTACATAGAGCTCGTCTCAATACCACCAGTTCCCGACGGTGACTATGTTCTGACCCCTATCACCGATGTTCTCATAAGCCGTGGCATTACATTACCGCACACCATTCTGTCCGTCACAGTAAATTCTACGTGCCTCCCAGTTGTCAACTTTAGCTTGACACCTTAAGTTTTGCCGCAAGGGATCTCTTTGGCGTTGCTCTGCACCTTGGAAGACAATGCGGTAGATGTTTTCGCGATGGCCGCCCCTTCTGAACCCCACGCTCAACATCAGTCTGCCACTTGCTCCGACAGCGCTATTACTTCGATGATCGCTTCCAACTTAACACCGCAGCCGACTGATGAGCTCCACCGGGTTCTGCTGTCCTACATCGACGTTTTTGACATCAGTGGCCGTCCGTTGGGGAAAGCTACCGGTATGAGCCACCGCATAAACACTGGTAATGAGCATCCTATTCATAGGCGCCCATATCGGGTGTCGGCGGCCGAGCGTCACATCATCCAAAGTGAGGTCGACAAAATGCTCGCCAAGGACATCATTGAGCCATCTTGCAGTCCCTGGGCTTCTCCTGTAGTGCTAGTCCGCAAGAAAGACGGTGCATGGCGTTTCTGTGTGGATTATCGACACCTAAACAAAATTACCAAAAAAGACGTCTACCCTCTGCCCCGAATAGATGATGCGCTTGATTGCCTCTATGGGTCCCACTATTTTTCCTCCATAGCCCTTCGTTCCGGCTACTGGCAGATAGAGGTAAATGAAATGGACCGTGAAAAGACGGCATTCATCACCCCCGATGGCCTATATCAGTTCAAGGTCATGCCCTTCGGCCTTTGTAACGCTCCAGCCACCTTTGAACGAATGATGGACTCCCTGCTCAGAGGATTCAAATGGTCCACATGTTTGTGCTACTTGGACGACGTCATCGTCTTTTCACCAACATTTGAAACTCACATAGAGCGTCTCTCAGCCATCCTGGGAA
Organism: Rhipicephalus annulatus; assembly: GCA_013436015.1. NCBI lineage: Eukaryota > Metazoa > Arthropoda > Arachnida > Ixodida > Ixodidae > Rhipicephalus > Rhipicephalus annulatus. The sequence goes on along the minus strand of WOVY01001919.1, from coordinate 42,029 downwards.
TCTTCCGTCGCACAGGCCTGCAGCTCAACTCGTCCAAATGTCACTTTGGACGCCATCAAATCACAGTGCTTGGCCATTTAGTAGACGCCAACGGTGTACAACCAGACCCGGCAAAAATCAGCGCCGTCAAAAACTTTCCTGTACCACGATCTGCGAAGGATGTACGCAGCTTTATCGGACTATGCTCCTACTTCCGACGCTTCGTGAAAAATTTTGCGCACATAGCGAGGCCGCTTACGCAGCTCCTCAAGAAAGAAGTCCCGTTTTCATGGGGCTCCGAAGAGGCTTCTGCGTTCTCGACTCTCGTCGCTCTTCTCACTACCCCTCCGATTCTGGCACACTTCAACCCTGCTGCCCCTACGGAAATCCGTACAGATGCAAGTGGGCATGGCATTGGTGCAGTGCTGGCTCAGAAACAACATGGCCATGATTGCGTTATTGCATATGCCAGCCGCCTCCTATCCGCCCCTGAACGTAACTATTCGATAACAGAGCGTGAGTGCTTGGCTCTTGTATGGGCGGTGGCGAAATTTCGACCTTATCTATACGGACGCCCATTTTCGGTAGTTACCGACCACCACGCACTCTGCTGGCTGAACTCTCTGAAAGATCCATCAGGCCACCTTGGTCGCTGGGCTTTGCGCCTGCAAGAGTTTTCCTATTCGGTGGTCTACAAATCTGGCCACCTACACCGTGATGCCGATTGCCTCTCCCGGTACCCTGTCGACGATCCTGAGGACACTGACGAGCCCACGGAGAACTCTATCTTGTCAGTGTCCGACTTCCTTAATATTGGGGAAGAACAGAAGCGTGATCCAGAGCTGCTTGACATCATCGGCCGTATGGAATCCTCCACAAATGATGCTTCCGTCCGCTACTTTGTCATTCAAAAGGGTGTGCTATACCGTCGCAATTTCCGACTAGACGGGCCCGACCTTCTCATTGTTGTGCCTAAGCATTTGCGCCGCTGTGTTCTCACCGAACTTCACGACGCTCCCACGGCTGGACACCTTGGCGTATCCCGCACGTACGAGCGCGTCCGGCGCCGTTTTTTCTGGCCAGGCCTTGCTCGTTCGGTACGCCGATACGTCGCCACATGTGACCTATGCCAACGTCGTAAGACACCATCGCTGCTACCCGCTGGCCATCTTCAACCAATTGACATACCCGCGGAACCATTTTACCGTGTTGGGTTAGACCTGCTTGGTCCTTTTCCCACATCAACATTGGGAAACAAATGGATAGTCGTTATCACAGACTACGCTACACGCTACGCTATTACGCGAGCTCTACCGACCAGCTGTGCAACCGACGTCGCTGACTTCTTGTTACGGGACGTTATATTGATTCACGGTGCGCCGAGACAGCTTCTCACAGACCGTGGCCGTACATTTTTATCCCAAGTCATCGCCGACATTCTGCGTTCTTGTTCCACGCAACACACACTGACAACCGCTTACCACCCTCAAACAAATGGCCTTACGGAACGATTTAACCGCACTTTAACAAATATGCTCGCTATGTACGTGTCGCCCGACCACCGAGACTGGGACCTTGCCTTACCCTACGCAACTTTCGCGTATAATTCATCCCGTCACGACACAGCGGGCTTTTCGCCGTTCTACTTATTGTACGGAAGAGAGCCGACTTTACCACTGGACACAGTCATCTCAGCTCACACCTCGTCCACCAGCGAGTATGCCCGCGATGCGATTGCGCGAACCGATCATGCCCGTCAGCTCGCTCGCGCTCGGCTGATGGCGTCGCAAACCAACCAATGCCGTCGGTATGATGCGGAACATAGAGACGTACATTTCGCTCCCGGTACCCTCGTTTTACTCTGGTCCCCTCATCGTCGGCTGGGCCTATCCGAAAAACTTCTGTCTCATTACACGGGACCCTATCGCATATTGCGTCAAGTAACACCTGTCACCTACGAGATCAGCCCCATCTGCCCATCATCATCTACTATGCGGCCAAGTGATATTGTTACGAGGCAGTGGGCATGGCTCTACCGTCGTGGACAACAAATCGATGAAAGAGAAGTGGACTCGCCGCGCGAGAGACTGGCAGCTCTGAAGCGTCACTTTTACATGTAAATATAGGAAATACGCTCATTTCTCTCTTCCGTGTGTTTGCGATCCCCGTAACAAATTGGTGGGAGTGCTGGGTAACGAAGCGCCATACAACGGAGCTCCGCAGTGGTCGTCAAATCGGAGTTTCCGTGATGGAACACGGGACTGATCCCACGGCCACCTCTCCATCGGCCTCGGCGACGCCCGCACCATCCACGGCAACGCCTCCACTGGCCCCACCCCCACCCACGTACGTGCTGACGCATCCGAAGCATCCTGGAACGTTCTGCGGTACGGACGAAGTTGATGTCGACGACTGGATAGCCGACTACGAACGCACCAGTGCTCTCAACCGGTATGATCCGACTCTTATGCTGGCCAATGTGCTGTTTTACCTGAAAGGCACGGCCAAAGTCTGGTACGAGAACCATGAGGAGGAGATCGGCAGTTGGGACACCTTCAAGGAAAAGCTTCGCGACTTATTTGGGAAGCCCATCGGTCGAAAGGCGGCTGCAAAGAAGGAGTTGTCTATACGTGCTCAGACGTCCACAGAGCCGTATATTTCATATATACAGGACGTGCTGGCTCTCTGTCGTAAAGTTGACAACGACATGTCGGAGTCTGACAAGGTTGGCCACGTCCTCAAGGGCATAGCGGACGACGCGTTCAACCTGCTAATGTGCCGGAACTGTGCGACCGTCGACGAAATTATTGAGGAATGCCGGCGTTTTGAACTGGCCAAAAGCAGGCGGATTTCAAGATCATTTACTCGACTGCCGAACACCGCAGCGACGTCCTCCTGCGAAGATGGACTGTCCTCTCATCGGCAGTCTTCACCAGCGTCTGAAATTACGCGAATTGTCCGGCGGGAAATCGAAGCAATTACACCTACTCTTCCCGCCAACGGCCACGTCGATTTGCAAGTACCTCAGGTTTGCTTGGTACAGTCGATTGTGCGGGAAGAACTGAGCAATTTGGGCTTCGATGTCTGCGCCGTTGCTCAGTCTCGACCAATTGGCTTCCGTTCAAGGTCGCCGCCTCGCCCCAGGTCACCACCCCAAGAAAGGTCTTATCCACGCTCTCGCAATCCGGCCGAATGGAGAACTGCGGATGATCGGCCGATCTGCTTTAACTGCCGCCGCATAGGTCACGTCGCACGGTATTGCCACAACCATTGGTCTTCGTCCCGAAACCAGTATAACACTGCTCGCCGCACCGATAGCTACCGTCGTTTCCAGCCTCCTGAGCCGATCGCCGACAACTACCGCCGGCCTCTGCCCGTCGATTCCTACGCCTGCGATGCCCCTGATACGCAGCACAGCCGCTCACCGTCGCCTCGACGTCACCAGTCTCGTTCGCCGCCAGGACGTCGCCCGTCGTCCCCTTCTCCTCTACGACGACGCCCGACCTCCCCGCTCAATTCTCACCAGGGAAACTAAGCGGTGCAGCTCTTGGAGGTGAAGCTGCATCCTCGATACCGACCTCAAATCCTCTCCTTGTACTGCCGACACGACGAAATTTGATCGACGTCGACGTTGACGGCCTGACTGTTTCTGCACTTGTTGACACTGGGGCGCATATTTCTGTGATGAGTGCCCGACTTCGTCGCCGCCTGAAGAAAGTGCTCACACCGGCTGCTCTTGGCATTATTCGTGTCGCCGACGGAAGAAGTCTTGCCATCACAGGAATGTGCACAGCACGCATCACTATCGCCGATCACCCCACATCTGTTCTCTTTGCAGTTATTGAGCAGTGCCCAAATGACCTAATTCTTGGTTTAGATTTCTTGTCCACCCATGCTGCTCTCATCGACTGTGCAACCGGCGTTCTTCAACTTGAACTGCCTCGACTTGGACCTGTGCCGTCCTCACCGTCACACCGCTTGTGCGCTGTTGATTATGTTCGGCTGTCACCGCAAGCCACCACGTGTGTTGCCTTAACGATATCACCAGCTCTTCCTGACGGTGACTACATAGTGTCTCCATTGGTGGATGTGCTCTTGGCTCGAAGTGTTGCTGTGCCGCATACAATCGTGACTATTGTGGACAACTACGTTCAGCTTCCGCTCCTTAACTTCAGTAGTTCGACCCAAGTTCTCCCGCAAGGCATTTCGTTAGCCCACGTTTCCCCACTTGATGCATGTAGCATCGTGGCATTGGACCCTGAAGACTGCTCGTCCCCTACTGCAGCCAGCCGAGCAAACGCACCTAGCGACGAAATCACGATGATGATCGCCCCTGATCTTCTGCCCTGTCAGTTGGCGCAACTCCACCACGTTCTGACTACCTACCGAGATATTTTCGACTTCGATGACCGCCCTTTAGGTCAAACGTCCTTCGTGCGTCATCAAATACATACCGGCGATGCTAATCCTGTTAGACGGCGACCGTATCGTGTTTCCCAGTCCGAACGCCAGGTCATACAACGAGAAGTCGAGAAAATGCTCTCCAAAGGAGTCATAGAGGCCTCTTCAAGTCCATGGGCGTCACCTGTTGTTTTAGTGAAAAAGAAGGATGGCAGCTGGAGATTTTGCGTTGACTACCGTGCCTTGAACAAGATAACCCGCAAAGACGTATATCCGCTGCCACGAATTGACGACGCCCTTGATTGCCTTCATGGCGCGCGATACTTCTCATCTATTGATCTGCGTTCGGGCTACTGGCAAATTTCTGTCGACGACTTAGACCGAGAAAAGACTGCCTTCATCACACCGGACGGCCTTTATCAGTTCAAGGTTATGCCTTTTGGGCTGTGCAACGCCCCGGCAACGTTCGAACGCATGATGGACTCTCTTCTTCGTGGTTATAAATGGTCCATCTGTCTTTGCTACCTCGACGATGTGATTGTTTTTTCCCCAACATTTGAAACTCACTTAACTCGTTTGTCGACCATTTTAGCCGTTTTTCGTCGAGCAGGACTCCAGCTGAACTCGAAAAAGTGCAATTTCGGCCGACAACAAATCACGATCCTTGGTCATCTTGTAAGTGCTGCTGGCGTCCAACCTGACCCTGACAAGGTTAGCGCTGTCAAGAATTTCCCTCTGCCTTCTTCAACCAAAGATGTTCGGAGTTTTGTGGGCTTATGCTCGTACTTCCGCCGCTTTATACGCGATTTCGCTACAATTGCACGACCACTAACTGATCTTCTCAAAAAGAACGTGCCCTTCTCGTGGGGCCAAGACCAAGCAGCTGCGTTTTCCACGCTGATCGACCTGCTCATTTCACCACCAATACTGGCTCACTTTGACCCGTCTGCGACGACTGAAGTACGCACAGACGCCAGTGCTCACGGAATCGGCGCCGTCCTCGCTCAACACCAGGGAGGCCAAACGCGTGTTATTGCGTATGCCAGCCGCCTTCTCTCCACATCTGAGCGAAACTATTCGATAACAGAGCGCGAGTGTCTTGCGTTGGTCTGGGCTGTAGCGAAATTTCGCCCCTACTTGTATGGCCGGGAGTTTTCAGTTATTACGGACCACCACGCTCTGTGTTGGCTGTCGTCGCTCAAGGACCCAACTGGTCGCCTAGGTCGCTGGGCTCTACGTCTCCAGGAGTATAACTTCGACGTAATTTATAAGTCTGGCAGGTTGCACCAAGATGCTGATTGTCTCTCGCGTTATCCAGTGGACCCTGCTAGACTCGCTGTCCATGAAGGCGATTCTTGTGTGCTCGCCATATCTGATTTGCACGACATCGGCACAGAGCAGCGCCGGGACGCAACCCTCAAGAAGGTCATTCAGCGAGTATCTTCAGGACATTCCGACCCTTCGCTCCGTCAATATGTCCTTCGCAACGACATTCTGTATCGTCGCAACATGAAGTCTGATGGCCCGGAATATTTGTTAGTTATTCCCCGACACCTGCGTGCCACTATTCTTCAACATCTGCATGACGCACCGACGGCGGGACACCTGGGTTTTTCACGCACCTATCACCGCGTGCGGCAACGGTTCTTTTGGCCTGGCATGTATAAATTTGTGCGCCGTTATGTCGCTGCTTGCGAGCGCTGCCAGCGTCGGAAACGTCCTGCTCTCCGTCCGGCTGGCCTGCTCCAACCTATCGACATTCCCCCGGAACCATTCTTCCGCATCGGCCTCGACTTGCTCGGACCTTTCCCGACGTCCGTGTCAGGCAACAAGTGGATCGCTGTCGCAACCGACTATGCGACCAGATACGCGATAACTCGTGCCTTGCCAACTAGCTGCGCTACAGACGTCGCAGACTTTCTCCTAAATGACGTCATTCTGCGGCATGGAGCTCCGCGCCAGCTTTTGACGGATCGGGGCCGCTGCTTCCTCGCAAAAGTTATCGACGAAATCCTCCGGAGCTGCTCTACCGAACATCACCTTACTACTGCCTACCATCCCCAGACTAACGGTCTCACGGAGCGTCTCAACCGAACTCTTACAGACATGTTGTCTATGTACGTCTCTGCTGACCACCGTGACTGGGACGCAATGCTCCCCTACGTTACATTTGCATATAATTCGTCAAGACATGACACCGCCGGCTACTCTCCATTCTTTCTTTTGTACGGCTGCAACCCTGCGTTGCCATTCGACACACTCCTTCCTTCTGCTACTATCCAACCAACGGTGTATGCGCAGGACGCTGCTTCTCGAGCCCGCGTCGCTCGCCAAATCGCGCACACTAGGCTCAGTGCTTCTCAGGCCGCACAAAAAGTCCGCTACGATGACTCGCACCGCGACGTTGACTACCCTGATGACTCTCTTGTCCTACTCTGGACGCCGTATCGACGTGAAGGTTTGTGCGAGAAGCTCCTCCCACGATACACAGGACCCTACAAAGTTCTCCGCAAGGTCACCGACGTCGACTACCTCATCACTCCCGTTCAACCGCACTCATCCTCTGCCACACCATCTACTGATGTTGTTCATGTGTCGCGCCTAAAGCCCTACTATACTGCCAGTCCTGATTGACTTAGGGGCGCCGTGACGGCGCTTTGTTCGCCGGGGGTGATGTTACGAGGCAGTGGGCATGGCTCTACCGTCGTGGACAACAAATCGATGAAAGAGAAGTGGACTCGCCGCGCGAGAGACTGGCAGCTCTGAAGCGTCACTTTTACATGTAAATATAGGAAATACGCTCATTTCTCTCTTCCGTGTGTTTGCGATCCCCGTAACAATATCGTACACGTCTCGCGGATCAAGCCCTACAATAATGCGTCAGATAACGACCTTTAAAGCACCGGGACGGTGCCTCCGCCGCCGGGGGTCATGCTACGTGCCAGTGCATGGAGCTGAAGAAGACGAAGCAGATAGACTGGCACGAGCTAATCTGTGTGGCTGGCGCTGCTCGCCTAACCGGCTGTAAATACATCGGTGACTACCCCTCTGAGTCAGTCTCCTTCACGTAACAATATTGTTGATGATTGCAGGGTTAAAATACGATTATATGCAGATGATTGTGCGTTGTATTCACTTATTCACACAGTTGAAGACCAAGTTAAGCTTAACACAGAAATTGAGAAACTCATGAAGTGGTGTAATTCTTGGCAAATGTGTGTAAACTTTCAAAAAAGTGTGGCCATGTCGATAACAAATAAGAAGTGTCCCCTTGTTTACAATTATACAGCTGATGGAAACATCTTAAATCGAGTAACAGAGTACAAGTATCTAGGCTTGCATATATGTAGCAACCTCCACTGGGATCGACATATCGACTACATATCTAATAATGCAATGATGAAATTACATTTTTTGAGACGTTCTCTTCGCTATTCATCATACGACACTAAAATTCTGGCGTACAAATCTCTTATTCAACCCATTTTGGATTATGGAAACATTATTTGGGATCCTTACACCAATGTCAATATCCATAAACTAGATAGAATCCAAAACAAGGCTGTCCGATTTATTTTCAAGAAATATGGCCCAACGTCAGTCTCTGAATTAGTTGGCAAAGCGGGATTCAAACGGACTTCAGAAAGAAATAGAATTTCTCGTTTGTTGTTCTTCTTCAAGATAGTTAATGGTCGCATAAATAGTAACACAGGTGAATACTTAAAGTTCTCTTCCGGTTACTCTACCAGACAACGTCATAAACACACTGTCGTTCCTTTCCAGCCCAAAAATAATACTTTCAAGTATTCCTTTTTTCCGCGCACTGCCAAAGAATGGAATGAGCTTGACAGCAAAATTATTGAAACAGACAGTATCGAGGCATTTGAAAAATTTATATCTGACTAGTGTTTTTTTTTCTTCGTGAAACATTTTTTATGTTGTTTGAAGTGCTTTTTTCTGTGTTGACTGCAGTATTGTACTGTTGATTTTGTTGTACTATGTACACCCACTCTGCTATGGCCCCATGTTGGGGTAGCAGTATTGCTAAATAAATTACAAGCAAGCACTCTTCTGCTGTCTCGTTTCTACTGTGGTTGTTCATCTTCTCCCAAAGTTTATCAGTATATTGAACTAACAAAGCCGGCTTAGCGACAACTCATAGTTAACATGCACGTTTACATCGCTCTTAAGGTGTGCAACTCGTAGTTATAGACGGGTTCACACCAAGATATATATTTGTTTTGAAAGGGAGAGATAGAAACTGCTCTATCGATTACTGACGCGTGCGCATTAAGGGTAGCGCCGCCACTGCTATCGAAAGCACGCAATCTGCGATATAAGAAAGGTGAAACAGCGAGGGAGTATCAATTTTTTCTTCAAATAGTGAGAATCTGGCTGTATACTCCATTTTGCCAAAATTTAAACGACCGTAACATGCACAGCGGACCCTTACACCATTGAAAAGCCGCCCTCAAACGAGCTGTAATTGACAAAATTCTTTTTTTTTTTTAGGGGCGAAGCTCATTACGCCGTGGGTGGTATGTCCCGTTTCGTTGTAGTCTTTCTAGTCGCAGTAGCCAGTTACATTGCATTGTATGCCAATAAAAATGGTGTCGAATAATATCCATGGAGTTAATTATGATGAGTGGAGCGCAGCGTCCATCCGTCCGTCCGTGCGTCCATCCGTCTGTCCACTTCGCCCCATTTGTCATCATTGACCTTGCGGATATGCTGCGATTTTTTTTCCCTTCGAAAATGCCCAATTGCGTACGAACAGCGAGAACATCCACGCTTTGCTCCAGTATTTCAGCCGACTTGACTGCGCGCGCATAACACGTTGTACGCATATATACAGCGACGGACACGCGCGCGGGAGAACCAGCTGCACGGATCGAAGCCGATCCTCGGCATGCACGCTCTGACGGGATCCGAAGAGGGGGGAGGGCGCGGCGCTGCTTTGTCATTCTAATCACGGCCGTTCACTCGTTGCGTGTCCGTGCCAAAGGGAGAAATAAAGAGCGAAGGAGCGAAGGGTGGACGGAACTCTTCACGCGTATAGTGCGTGTTCGTACGCACGCCTGACCGGACTCTCGGATCCTCCCCAACTTTGCTGGATATATTCCGCCGTTGCCAGACCCGATCTCCACTTCCTCCTTCCCCTCATATTATGTCTTCCCTTTTCTGAGAGACCGTGCAGCTTCTGTGGCGTGGTGTTCCTTTCAGCCTTTTCGATCTGTTATTTTTTATTGTCCTCTTCATTCTTCTTTTACCCCACGTTTGGCCGAGAAGCCAGCTATGCATGGTGATGATAGCGCAAGTGTGGCCTTTCTCACGGCTCTGTAAGAACTGCCGCGTTCTCTTCTCTCTCATTCTCTTATTACCTCGTTGTCCAAGCCTAACTTGATGTTTGCGGACTCACGCCCGTACTTTCACTTCACTGTTTTTCTTTCTTTTTTTTTTTGAAGGCTCCCGTTTGCAATATCGCCGAAACCCTTAGAGCGATTTTTTGTATTATTTTGGGATAGATTACTTCCCGGTCTCGAAGTAACCTTCCCATTCTTTTGTTTTCTCATTCTTAGTGATTACCCATGGTTTTATTGTGGACCCGTCGGCTTTCTTTCCATCGTCGACAAAACAGTGCTCTGGTTTTTCGGCGAAAAAAAGACAAAAAACTTTCACATTACGCTCATTAATTACAGTTAGGCTATTTCGTGCGCTGAATATACAACACATTAGGGTATTATTATTTAAATTCTTTTTCTTGCTTTAATTTTGGAAACATTGTGCCACAGTTGCGTGCGCCTTCACGTTTTTTTTCGTTTTTTTGTGTGTGTGAGCACAAGCATCAAGTAAGCCAAAGTGATTGGTTTACTTCATGCTTAAGTTATGCAACTCTTTGAATTACGGGATTCCTTGCGAGAGATCACAAGAAAACGTGAACACGAATAAATCCAGTATGAATTACTTGAATGCTTGCTCCTAACTACGTGCCTATGAAATACCTTCATACGACCGTTTATCGCCAGGTTTAAGTAGCATGTAATAGAACTTTCATTGCAGTGGGTATTGAAATGGTCTGTTTTTAGGTCTGTCTGTTTGGGTGTGTGTTTGTGTCATAACCAACATCATCAGCCTGACAGTGCCCACTGCAGGACAAAGACTTCTCCCATGTTCCGCCAATCAACCCGGTCCTGTGCTTGCTGCTGCCACGTTATACCTACGAATTTCTTAATCTCCTCTGTCCACCTGACTTGCCGTCTCACCCTAGCGCGTTTGCCTTAATTCTCTAGGAATCCAAAGATTTACCCTTAGTGACCAGTGGTTATCCTGCTTACGCGCTAAGTGACCAGCCCACGTCCATTTCTTTTTGATTTCAACTATGATATCACTAAGCCCCGTTTGTTTCCTGACCCGCTCTGTTCGCTTCCTCTTTCTTGAGGTTACACCTATCATTTTCCTTTCCATCGCTTGCTGTTTCGTCCTCCATTTAAGTTCATCTCTGTTTGTAGGCCTTCGGGTTTCTGCTACCGTATATACCGGTAAGATTCAGCTGTGGTCTTTATCTTGAGAGATAGTGGCAGAATACTACTCATGATTTGAGAATGCTTGCCAAATGCGCCCCATCTCATTCTTATTCTAATCATTTCACTCTCATGGCGTAAAGTTGACATAGTCCTTAACAACTTCCAGTGTCTCATCCCCCATCGCAAAGTGCTTTTCTCTGCTAGCCCTTCATTATACACCGAGCCCGTACCCCCCCCCCCCCTCCCCGTAAAGGTTTTTGCCATGGTTTACAGAGCGAAAAATGACCATTTTAAGGGGATTATAAGGGCGCAGTCAATGGCTCGCGTGCTGACTTGGCATGCATCAGCGGGCGGCTCGTGTACGCTTCTGTGTACTGCGCCTCCGACGTGAGGAGATTGCGAAATCCGCATCACTCCCTAGAGTGGCACTATCCTCTTACACTAGCGTTTTGTGGAGTTACGCGAGCCTCGATATTCGATATTAGAGAGTTAGTTGCCAGTCTTACTTCTTATAACTATACAACTTCTTGCTATCGCATTAACTGCTTCACCCTCCCGGTTAATCCATGATTTTTCGACGATGCACAGGAAATAAGAATGCTCCAAAGTTCTTTCAATGTGGAATGCTTTGAAAACGCAGTGATGGCACGTTATACCTTAAGACCTGGAAAAGTGCGCAATCGTGCACAACATGGTCTAGCATCGTCAGTTAGTCTGCGGCAAAGAAACATTTCTTGAGGTCGTATTGCGGACTGTCGTTGGTCGTGCAAGCCAGCCAGCAAGCAAGCAAGCACGTGTTTGTCATCAACTAAATGACAAACACCGTGATATTGTCGAGCTAATTATGCAACCGCATCTCCACTTGAGAGCTGTAAGGAACATTATTTGTCGTCATTTCAAGTGCGTAATATGTAAAGACATGAGTGCAACCGTGCAAAGAAACAGTAAGTCTCTGTGGCTGCATCAATGTCACCGCCGAGACCAAAATGTCTGAGAAAAGACCTCCCTGCAGTGGTCGTGTGTCTGGACAAGCCTACAGCAGGTGTTACGCATCGGGCAGGTGATGTGTCATCACCTGCAAAAGTAGTGGTGTCATGCTCGACAAAGCCCTTGCGCATTCACAGGTGACAGAAATAATGATCCTCCCGGGTCACTCCTTAGAGAGTCTCCATTGAATTCTCAACTCTATTAGTCACCTGGGGCTAAAGTCACAAAGATTTTCTTTCGTCAGTGGTGTTTGCCTTTAGTCAATATCCTTCGCTTATATCGTTTCGATCATCAAGTTGCATGGAAATCGGTTTTACCAACGAATCTAGCGTCTCAGATTTTTGCGAGTGTGGGAGGGCCTTGCTCAAGAGCCAACGCCCACGTACGCGAAATTCGGTCTATGTTAAAAAAACTGTGTAATAAATGGGTGGAATAAACTTTATTTGAGGAGAAGTTTCATCATGTGGAGGGCGTCCTCAGTCAAGCATGCCATGAGCATTGACCGCCCACCACGTAATGTACACCAGGCCTGTCGGGTACTCAGGTTTAGTGCTGGCCATAGGGTTAATTTTGCCCAAAACGACGCCACCTACATCGTAAGAATGAAGACAGAAGTGATGGCCACCCAGGCCCGTGATTACATTCCTTGGGGCAGGTGGTTGGGTACAACCGTATCATGTTATTTATTTATTTATTTATTGTCTACAGAATTCACCTCAATTACCACCATATATAAAAACCTTTAAAGTGATTTGTTTTCTGTTTTAGTCATATCTTCATATAATAAACGTGCTTTCGGTTTATACAGCTCCATATAAATGCACGTTTGCTGCTCCAGATCAATGAAAGAAGGTAAATTATGAGGGTTGTTTTTGTTAAACAAGGCGTTAATGATAATTAATATACAATAATTATTATTACAGAACAGTCGCCGCAGCCTTGCTGCATTGGGCTCGTTGGGCCCTACGTCTACAAGAATACATGTTCATTGTAACGTATAAAACAGGGCGGTTGCATCAAGATGTGGATTGTTTATCCCACTACCCTACATGTGGGAGAAGCCGCCCACACTGACACCATTGCAAACGTTCTATCTGTGTCGAAGCTACTCAACCTTGGCAAGGAACAACGCCGGTATGCTTCTCTACAAACCATCACTGACAACCTGGAGTCAATGCCTCACGACGCGTCTCTTGAAATTTGAAATGTTCGTGGCCAAAGACGGGATCATCTACTGCCCTAACCTCGATCCATGTAACTCTCACCTCCCCGTCATACCAGCACACCTCCGCGCGACTGTCCTCAACCAACTTCATGACGCTTCTTTGGTGGGCAACTTGGGCGTTCCTCGCACATACCACCCAGTACGTCGTAGTTTCTTTTGTCCTCGTGTTGCCCGTTCTGTTCGACGCTACGTCGCCGCTTGTGAGCCCTGCTAGCGCCGCAAAAAACTATCTTTCCTACTAGCTGGCTGCTTTCAGCTGGTCGACGTTCCCACTGAACTTTTTTTTCGAGTTGGTCTCGACCTTCTTGGCCCGTTCCAACTCTCCAGCTCGGGCAACAAATAGATTGCTGTCACTACTGGCTATTCGACACGGTACGCTGTCACACGAGTACTTCCGACGAGTTGCGCTACAGAAGTGGCGGACTTCTTGGTATACATCATTTTAGTACATGGAGCTCCACGCAAACTCCCCACTGACCAGGTCCGGGCCTTCCTCTCAGCTGTCATTGACGAAATCCTGCCCATTTGCTCTATCAAGCACAAGTTTGCAACTTCGTACCATCCGCAAACGAACGGTCTTACGGAGCACCTCAACCGGAGCATAACCGACATGCCTTCTAAATACGAAGTGGCTGACCCCCAGGACTGGGACATTAATTTGCCATATGTGACATTCGCATACAATTCCTCGCGCCATGACACTGCCGGCTATTCGGCATTCTACCTTCTATACGGCCGATAACCTGCCCTACCCTTTGACACCTTGATGCCCTCGGTCACTGAATATGCCGGCGAAGCCATTGCGCGAGCCGAAGACGCACGCCAACTCGCCCGAAGCCGTCTACAGGCCCCACAGGAGCACCAAAGACAGCTCTATGATTCTCATCATTGAAACGTCCACCTTTCGCTGGGTTCCCTTGTCACTCGGTGGTTACCCACCATGCGTGTCAGTCTTTCTCAAAAACTGCTCTCACGCTACACTGAACCATACCGCACCATTCGGGAGGTGACTGACGTTACATATGAGATCGTTCCAGCCGATTCAACACCATCATCGTCAGCTTCGAGCAACATCTAACACATATCTCGATTCAAGCCTTATCACCCTCCTTCCACTCCATGCGTGTAGACCAAGCACCGAGACGGTGATTGTACGGCCGAGGGGTTTTGATTCAGATACAGAACAGCCGCCGCGGCCTTGCTACATGAAAAAGAAAGACGACGACGGCATGATTGTTTGACAGATGCCGTCTTGTTCAGCCAGTACTCCGAATAATTCAATAACCTAGCCGTAACATTATATACGTTGCTTGACTTGATTGTCTCTTGTTCTGATTAGTGCTGTTTCAGAAGTATCATCCCATGAACGGTCAATGAACGATTGTACGTTCAGTTTTATGAACGCACGCCATACTGCCGGTGGACAGTGGCGCAGAATCAGTAACCAGAAATCCAAATCCTTCAATGCCTCAACAGAGCTTCGCACGACGCAATTCGCTTCATACGCCCTATAGTTCCGCATTGACTTCCAAGAATCAGAGGCAGTAGGCAGAACCCTCGTAATCCTGCGACTGTCCGCACAAAAGGCAGTGCTAGTGGTGCACAGCCGGGCGCCCGCATTCGCCAAGCGTCAAAACTGCCCCTTCATCGACCTGCGGCGCGCAACAACGCCCAAGAGTGCGCGGCATTGCGTGAGCAGCAAGAATGTATTTCAGACGCGGCCGCCAAATCACCGGCTGCGTCCTCCGCACCACATCGCCTAGCCACCACAGTTGGCAGCGGCGCGACGGCTAGCGAGCGCAGAGTACGCGCGGGGACTCCGACGCCGCGGTCGATAACGATTTTCCGACGCCTGTTTAGCGGCCATGCGCCCGAGTCGTCCGCCTTCTCTCGCAGCGCACTGGACGTGCGTGCGCGGCGTCGTCCATGGGATCACGTGACGGAGGCGCGCATGCGCGCGTGGCGACATTCAGCAGCTTCCCCGGCCGAAACGCCCACTACCGTACGCACGCAGGAGACCCAACTGCCCGGCGGCCGCGTTATAGCCCCTTCATAACAGCATCCCCAATCCACCCCCTTTGCTTAACACTACTATAGGTAGCCTCAATCTCTCACTCCCACTCTGCGTCCCTTTTTCTAACGGTAGTTATCACCCTTGTTCCAACATAGCTGCCGAAAAAGGGGGGAACCGACCCCTTTTGGTGGCTTCCGCTGCGCTGCCGAGAGTGTATGCATGCGTGAGTGAATCCGTGTCGCGGATCCATACATATAACGCTCGGCATAACGCGTGCGCGACGGGCGTTCGTTGTTTGCCGCCGGCGAGTCGTCGATAATGTGCCAGGGACGATGATCCACGAACGGCGGGCGCGCAGCTGTCGAGCGCCTCTGGAGGGGACGTCGGCGGCTTTTTACGCAAGCTCGCGAGGTTTCCTTGGGAGATGAATGGATGGATGGCAAACTTTATTGAAATCCTGGAGGATTCTACTTATGAGCAGAACTAAGTGTTTTTATTGTACACCTGCAATGTACAGCCTATTTCTAGCTGTTTGCCTCAATGAATCCCCCCTCGATGTGCAGATAAGGAGAATCCCTACTGTCTTACCTGTACCTTAAAGGGTGCGCGAGGTTAGTTGCGATAACGCGAAGGTCTCTTATTATTAATATTATTATTATTATTATTATTATTATTATTATTATTAGTAGTAGTAGTAGTAGTAGTAGTAGTAGTAGTAGTAGTAGTAGTAGTAGTAGTAGTAGTAGTAGTAGTAGTAGTAGTACGTTGTCTATGGCACACACGAACGGAGCTTAATGGTGTTTATGCATTCGAGGCCAGCTACCTACTTGTTTTATTCAATCGTGTGTGGCTGCCAAGTGCACAGTGACGTGGCGGTGCCAGATACCTTTGCGAGGGTCACGTTTGCAAGGCAATTGGTAAGACAGTAAACACCGTCAGAGCACAGGAGACGCTGGCCAATCCTGATGGGTAGCGATCTCACTTAAACGTTTATTTGCGTGTTTACTTACAATACCCTCCATAGCCCCTCTTTGAAGAGTGGAGTGGCTTACATTTGAACGTTTGTGTGATAAGACCATACACTTGTGCTTGGCTTGGCATTGCAAAAAAGCATTTATATGTCGTATCTTACTGATTCGCAAATTCAGTCCGAAGTAAGTGCTGTCCACGTCTTCGTCCGTTGACGTGTAGTCTTGCGCTGTGAGCGCAGGTAAGGGTTACATTCAAATGTGTAATTTCATGCATACTACATCTTTTCTAAATGCTGCTGAGCAATGAAAAAAAAGAGAAGGACTCTCGTGGCCGAAAAAGACAGTGTATCGCGTGAGCTTCAAACTTCAGGCCCAGAGTATAAATTTACAGATCAATTAGTTAATTACAACATTTTATCTGACAATTACTTTCGTTAATCACATGCTCGCTATCATGATTGGTCAATGATGCTTCTTATTATTTTTTAGAATAACAGATAGCTGCACTGGTTGCTAATTATTCTTTCTCAGAGACTTGACGCGCAACCTCAAGCACTGTCTGAATTCATTCTATATTTTGTGGTGTCTTGACTTCTTTTTTGTGACCGCGTTTACGCGATCTGTATTTTAGAATGACTGCTTCTTTTCATGCACTCTTTCGTACAAAGCACTTTGTGATTTGGCAATGAGGGTCCATGTGAACAAATGAGCTCTTGCGCTATAACTGTTTATAAGCGTTCGCCAGCCAATTGCTACATTGCACATATTAGCGAATGCGGACCATCGCTGCCAGAGGTCACTCATGAACAAAAAAATCACAGCATATCCACGGAGTGAATGATGATGAGTAGGGCGAAGCGTCCGTCCGTCCATCCATCCATCCATCCATCCATCCATCCATCCATCCATCCATCCATCCATCCATCCATCCATCCATCCATCCATCCATCCATCCATCCATCCATCAATCCGTCCGTCCGTCCGTCCGTCCGTCCATCCGTCTGTGCATGCGTCCATGCGTCTGATTGTGTTCGAGAATGCAGACGGTGTGCGGGTAACACTGACGAGACGCGAGCCTAAGAAGTCGAGCGTACGCGTCTTCAATGCGCCCGCCGCTGTGCTTTGTCCATGCACCACCAACGATCCGCCACGTACGGCTACTATCCAGGAAACTGAGGGAGGCACTTCTTCCTCGTGCATCAAGGCACAACCCACGCAGCAGGCAATCGGAGAGTAGCGGTATAGCGCCATCTAGAATATCCTCAATCAACTGCAGTTTGTACTTGCTTGCATGAGACGGCGCCGTCTTTTATACAGTTCGTGAGATACTGCCTTCTCTTCTTTCTCGTCTCTTCTTCACTCGGTTACGCGTGACGCATGACAATGTTACGCTAAGAGGAGCTTCGCCTCTAAAAGCTTCGCGATATCAGATCCCTTATCGTGAGCATGGCAACTGGCGAATGTTACTTCACTGGCAGGGTGTGCAGGGTATATTGCACACCCTGTTCTTTCTGTTTATAGCACTGCACTCTCTATCGTGCCAGGAATTGTAACTTGAAAAAAAAATCAGTTATCATTTTGTGTGATTTCTAGAAGCTTACGCTTTCACATTCAATTCAAATGAGTAATAAGTAGGCCCCCACAAAAATTAAAGTGGCCTTCGTGCAAGATTTAGAGGTTGGAGATTGGCACTCGCACTGACTGTGTTGGTAAACTTGTGAGTGTACGTGTGAGCCATCGTCATTGATTGATTGAGTGATTGATTAATTGATCAATTGAATTTTGCACTCGTAAGACATAATAGCCGCAACTAGAAAATAATGTTTTTTTATGTGACAGTGAGTTATAAGTGCAAAGATGGATCTTCTATCCATAAAGCAGAGCCAGTTATAATATTCGTTAAATGGCATACGCAAACTCATGCGCCACTAACACTATCACCTCCTTTATTTATTTCAATGCCAGTCCAAATGCGCGCTTAATTCTCAACGGGAACCGTTGGTCCGCCGAAGTTCGGGGAGTGTTCGTGATGCGACGCTGCATGAGGGATAGCGCTGCTTGCGTCTCACGTGCTTCCGAGCGCTTTCCCCCGGAGATAAGACAGACGCGTTTCCCACTCCAATATCATACGCCTGTCAGATTTGTTCCTTCGTGCTCCTTCTTTGTAGCTCTAAGCAACGCCACGACCACATCACAGTGCAGCGCATACTGTAGGGTTCGCTTCCCCATTGGTGTTCGCATAGCACCACATCGTCTCGAGTGGGTTTTTTTAATGCCGTTGCTATAGAATTCTTTTTAACACGATGCATGCTCTTGTCAGAAATGCTTGAGGCCCGTGGGCTTAGATTTGGGTGCACGTTAAAAAACCCCAGGTGGTCGAAATTTCCGGAGCCCTCCACTACGGGGTCTCTCATAATCGTATGGTGTTTTTGGGACGTTAGAAGGGCCCTGCAACACTTTTTGAGCATGGTCAGAAAACGCTGCCGATCGGTAGTAGAGGCTCCCGACAACATGCGAGCCAAATATTATAGCACAGCACGCGGCCTGGAATTCACAATAAATTATCACAGTCAGCTAAAAATTGTTTTGTCTTCTCTCGACAAATCAAGTTATATGCCCAAAAAATTACACGTCAACGACACATCTATCAGCAGTTGGCTGATTCGAACATGGTGTGCTCGGTCGTTACAGAGATCGCCACGGGAGGCCGCTACTCTTTCGCGCGTTCGCGCGTGATCACACTGCAAAAGCCGCGCATTCGAAGAAAAAAAAAAGTGCTCAATGTCGCCAGGTACGCGTGACGTTTTTCTGTGGCCCTGCCATTCTTCTCTGCTTAGCTTCCAGCGCTTTCGTCGGGACGAAACAAAGATAAAATGCAATTGCAGCATGTGACAAACCTTTATAACTCCACTCGCACTGGGCGAATTAAAAAAAAAATTGCGGCGTTGATTTCGTGAGGCAATAAGCTCTTCCAGTGAATTCATTCCAATGTTACTTGAAAAAGTGTTTCAGGGCCTCTTTAAACTATACATACCATCAATCAATCGATGCTAAAACTATTACGCTGCAATGTTTCTCTTTTTCTTTTCAAAGATATGCGATAACCCCGCCCATATTTATATCGTGTTATTGTCAAATGGCTTTTTAAGACAATCGGCACATGCGTCATGTGGCAAATTCTACCTAGCCTGAGTCCTAGATCTCTCACACCCACAGAAGTTGCGGTCGCACAAATTCCTCACATAAAACAAAATTAAAAACTCCAACCCCTCGCCCATTTGTATCATTTTTTCTCTCTCTATTTCTGTCGAGACAGCCCGTGATTCCACACGTGTCATAAGATTATAATGTACTGTTTCTGGATCCGCCAGCATTCCTCAGTATTTTATTTAGTTAAAATAACGCTGTACTCGTCCTCATTTGATTTGCTGTGCTTCACACATAAATGCCCGCTATGCACAAGCACACTTGCTCATCATCTATTCTTTTGCAGAAAACAAACTATGCTGAATAAGACAGTTCGTTGCTGGGCTAGTTGGCCCGTAATAGTGCTACAGAGTGCAAATCAGCTACGTGACATGGAATAACGCACACAGCACAGCGAACGCATGCACGTGCAGCGAGTGTACTATAGTTTGGCGCACTATAATTTGTGCTGCGTAGTTTTCTATGATGCAGGAAAACCAGCCCAACCACCTGAAAATTCCTTCGAATAACATAGGCTTGCATAGTGAATGGGATTCAATCTTTTTTTCTTCTTGTTTTCGTGCACAAAGTTTCTGCAAGTGAATCCGCTGACGCACTTGGCAAGAAACAACCTCCACTCTATAGGTGGCGCGTGCATTGCAGCTGGCGGGTGTATTTCATATCTCACGTATAAAAAAAGGAGGTGGGGGAGGAGCACCACACAGTCGATATTTGTTCAGAAAAACCCAGGCACGCGCCGGAGGCAGTGTGCCGTGCGCTTCTTGTTTACAGCACGCCTGTCCGACGAGTGTTGCCTTTGCTGGACACAAAGCGCGCGGACCGCCGTCAATCGGTGCGGTTACACGGCCGCACCAGGTCCAGACTGCGATCGCAAACAGCGAGCGCATGTGTGCGATCACAGCTGGACTACCATTATACTTGTGTTTACGGGCTTCACGTCCTCGTAGCGGCTGCAAAGCACCGCTGTCGCCAATGCATGTGGCACGTGCGGCACCCGATTATTACTCTTCGTATGCGCAACGCCGCGGTATGTCAGTTTGTCGGCTGCAATTTTTTCTGTCACTTTGTCCTTCCTTTCGCTCTTTGTTTCTTTACTCGCGTTATTTTGGGCTTTTTTGTTGTTGTTTTTTTTTTCAATTGTGATAACGCCTCGATTTTGTGCATATCTATCTCATTCCTTTCGGCGAATCTATCTATACGAAAAAGCGAGAAAAAATAATAAGAAGAAACGGACGAATCGATGAGCACCAAGTTGTCCCAGTTGCCACTTGGATGCGCGATATTATTGTTCGAGGGGGTATACATGAAAGCACCGTGATGTTAGTCGCTCGGGCAAAATAAAAAAAACACACACACAGACATACCATTGATTGCTGCTCGCGCTCAGTATTTTCTGTCTTCAAGACTCGTTTGCGAACAGCGTGGCCGTTGCGTGACACGCTCAGATTCGAGGAGAAAATTGCACCGGCCAAGTGCGTTCGGCATGCGATTTCTTCTCCGATAGCTCGCTAATATATAAATATACGTAACTTTCGTGACATGTTTTGCGTTACGCACTGACAAAAGAAAACACGTGACCATGCAGATTGCAGGTTCGGTCTGTCTTCGCGCAGCGTCCTTTACTTTTTTTTAATTACGTGATCATCATCACCATCATCATCATCAGCCTGACTACGTTAACTGCAGGACATAGGCCTCTCCCATGTTCCGCCAGTTAACCCGGTCCTGTGCTTGTTGCTGCCAATTTATACCCGCAAACATCTTAATCTCATCTGCCCACCTAATGTCTCCCCCTAATCAGCTTGCCTTCTCTGGGAATCCAGTTAGTTACCCTTAATGACCAGTGGTTATCTTGTCTACGCGCTAGACAAGTAAACTTACGTAATAGCGTGGCGTGATTCCGTGTTTTATGCGCACGGGCCTCTGCATGTACATACTGCCGAGATAAAGCACGAGAATCCGCAGAAAGTTATGCTGAAACTGAATGCGTACGATCCTTGTTTGTTTTTGTTTGCTTTGTTTTTAAAGAGTCTAAGGTCTGCGAATAAATAATATTATTAATATGTAGGGTTTTACGACACGAAGTCGCGATATAGTTATGAGGGATGCTGTAAAGGGTTCCAGAAAAAATACGACCATCTGGTGTTCTTTAACGTGTACTGACAGTAGACGGGCCTTCACCGCATCGATCGAAATGCAACCGCCGCGGCGGGAATCGAGCCCGCGACCATCGGGCCAGCAGCCGAGCACCGTAACAGCTACACTACCGTGGTGGACGTCTATGAATATAGGCTACAAAAGTGGGAGAGAGGGAATGCATTTGTGTGGGAGAGAGACATCACGAACAACTCTACTGTGGTCCGGAGAGGCGAGGCAGCGGGACAATTAGGTATACGTCTCCACCCTGCCGTTGGCTATAGTCTCAAGTCGGAACAGAGACGCCATACCTGTGCGAACGTTTACTGGTCCTCTGGACAGCCCGAAGGGGGACGTCTTGCCTGGGGTTTGTCATTGACGTCGTCCAGTCTATTCTTTTAAACTCCTGTAACACAGGGTACTGCCAGAGCACGTGAGTCAGGGAACAATATTCACCTCAATATGGGCAAAGTGAACCAATTTCCGGATGAACCATGCTCAGGAAGTCCCTAGAGGGTAAAGACCCCGTCTGCACCATGCGGAGCGTGCTTGCTTGTGATGTGTGGAGCTTATAACGAGGAAAGGCAAATATCTGCCACTCTCCTCTGTAGTGAGATGTTATCTCGTGAAAGGTAACGAGAGGATCACTGGGGACGAGCTCTCCCGAACTCACGCGAGAGCCAGCCCCGTGGCGGCATATCAAACCTCGCGCACAGTCGCAGGCTATCTCGTTTGGGAGAAATATTTTAATGAAAAGCTGGATATGTTTGCCTGAATATGCACCTCACATGCTACGCCAAATGATGGGTGATGGTTATGATATATACAGTCATAAACACATAACGCACAAACGCACGTACGCACACACATACACAATCGTAGATTCCCCCGTGTCACCTAAGGGGGTGGGGGCTCAATGTCAGCCCCACACATTCACATAACATGAAGAGGGGAGGGGGCACTCCGAATGACAAGACCACTGTCGCAAGAAAGTCGATGACCCGGCAGTCTGATGGCGTAACGCACGTTGACTTGAAGAAACTCCTGCTGCAAGAGTGAGCACTGGAGCTGATAGGCATCTGATTTCGGCAAGGTTATGATTAGAGACCGGAGCATTAGGCACTGAAAATGAATGTTTTAGGCGCCTATAATAGGCCCTGAAAACTGCCATTCAGGCAAAAATAGGCATTAAAAACTCGTTGAGCCATATATAGGCACAATTCATAATTAATTAAGCATCGTGCTCAAGACAATTATTCAACATCTAACAAACACAGCAGGCAAAATTTTGCGCTTTGAAAAAGCTAATATTATTTTTTTCATGAAAAGAGAAGTGTAATCATTTGAACAGATTTAGGTGAAAGTTGAGGTAGTTGGACATTGTGGGAGAAGCTATAAAAATAATGACAAACCACCATCATATCAAGGTTTTCGGCCTTAAATTGTGCTTGTTTTCAGTCAGTATTTGCTTTTATGTGAAAAAGAACGCTCGACGGCCACTGAAGTTAGTGAAGCATACTTGTGACCTAGCACTTTCAATGCTTTAATTGCATCCAGAATATTTGAATCAGCACCACTCGAAACTTCAGACACTTGCTTTAGCACCAACGATCCGGGATTATTTCCAAGGCAGATTTAAGCTTTGAGGCAACCCTGTCAGTGACTGGTCTATTGGGGACGGGGCGAATTTTTCCTGCACCTCCGAAAAAAACTGGGTATCCTTAAGCTTTGTGCCGAACGCGATAGTGATATTTCGTCCCTGGTGCGTACTTCAACCACTCAGTGCATAATGTTTATTGTATGATGTTGCTCTAGAATTTGAATTGTCGATTACTATACACTGTAAGCAATAAAGGGGAAAGTGGCTTGTGTCAGTGAAGCTTTCGCATATCGCTGCATTCTGTGTCATAGGTACATGCAACTTCACAGATGCGGATATAAAAATAACAAAATTAATCGTTGTGCCTGTGGAATGACCACAAAATACATGTTATTTGTGCACATTGAGGGGTTATTTAAATAAATTGGCAGTAGCGTAAGCAATGTTGGGAGCTTTATGCCTTTGCGTGCTTCAGAGTAGACGTCAAACTCAAAATATTGTTGACCTTTCTAATGTCCTCTCCCCTCCTTTCCACATGGAGCGTTTCTTGATCGACGGAGTAGCACTGTGATCCACTGGTCCATATCCTGACAAGTACACTTCACGGCTTCTTTTTATTCTGCATTGCTAGGCAGATTTCCGACAGCTGCCATTATAAAGAACATAAATGCCAAGGAAACTTACGTGTAGGCTGTACATGCGGCAGCGTTAGCCTAGCTTAGTTTCGGCTTATTAGAGTACGTTGTAGCTACACTGTACTCTAGCCTCCAAAACGCAACCGGCCGGCTGCACTACTATCGAACCTAGAGAAGGGGATCTTCAAAGGGCCGGGGATGCACTAGCGTTAACCTCTCCTCGCTTTGCTACAGTACACTCTAGCCACGCTCACGCAACCACCATGTTTCACTATAATATTTTAGGGGGGGCCCGCTAAGGCTATTGATGCTAGCGTCGCTATGCCTCGCTGGGGTACAAGCTCTGCTAGAGCGTTTATAGTGTGACGTTATTGGAGCGTTGGCAAACGTCACATGCGTCGGAGCGCATTGGCCGAGTCTGTTATGCGTTTGTTGTGGCAGTGCGTCGCCTTATGATCTGTTTTCGCCGATTAAACACAGCGTATGCGCGCGTCGACCCTACGTCGAACCGTAATCGCACCTTACCGGTAGCTAAAAACACGAACAAAAACAAAAACAAAAAAGAAAACAAACAACTACCGTGCTATGCACGTGTTGTCGTTCATATGGCCACACCAAGTGATTCTTGTTTTCCTCAATATGAACAGCTCATTTAAGCAAGACGTTTAGTCAACGAACGCGAAAAGGCATCTTTGGGCGCTGAAATCTGACATAGGCACGACCCTCAAACTAGGCACTTCTAGGCACAATCAATGTAAGATTAAAATGTTTCCTGTTCCTTAGTTCGTGTTTATATGCTTAATAGGCTGGAAATTGACTTAAGAAAAAAATATAGGCATTTTGCCTAAAGTTAATTCCGGTCTTCAGTTATGATATACTTGATGTATTTTTGGTAGGCCAAGGCACACCCTCAGAATTTTTGCTTGAGCTCCAGTCAATGCTTGCATATTGGTTTGGGACAGACTATGTAACGCAGGAAGGTTGTATCGTAGATACAAAAGCCGGCTATCCCAACGTTGATAGCATGTTACTGGGGAAGATAATGGAATAGTAAATCCATACGTAGCGCCTTTTAGGACGCGAAAGGACATTGGGACTATGCGAGAACTCTGAAAACTATACGTCCATTACTAAACTCGTGCTGCATTACATTTTTAGACGACTATCTTTTTAATCAATTAAACCTACAGCCTCATAAAAATGCTTATTTGTATTCCCGCCGAGGCTATGAACCCGTGACGACCCACTTAAACAAGAGACAGGAGAAAAAGGTCGATGACAAAGGCGCTGTCTATAAACTGAAAGAGTTATAGAAAGCAATTAAAATGTTTAAACAGAAAGGAAGGCGCTGAAAAAAACTTATCCCTCGAGACCTTGCTTTCTAATCGCACAAATTGCACGTACATCTCTGTGCAGATGTGAGTCATTGATGTACAGTACATATTTTCGGTTAACACTTTCAATTGAAAAGTCATCAAATTATTTTGTCTAAATTTGCGTAAGGGGCTACGTTTCACATCCGAGTACTTGAACTGAATGCCATTCTATGTTCGCATTTACATGTGTAAAGGAAGTGAATGAGAAAATGCCACGCCATACACGCGTCTTGGCGTCAATACGCGTTGTAGTAAATGCTGCGCCATTGAGTTTCCCAACCACAGCTGGGACTGCTGGAGAGTGTTTGTCTTTAATTCCATTATGACACACACACGCACACAGCAGAGAGAGAGAAACGTATTGCACAATATTAGCTGTCATTCAGTGCTCTGCTGTCTACACCTGTGGCTATTGCACGGCTTTGAGTTGTTTCTGTGCAGTGGTTTCAACAAAAGGAAAATATCTCTCAAGCTCCCTGCATGGCGAACTGTACACTGTAAGCAAAAACTATCCGAGTTTGGGGTTTTCCGGCTCATGACCTCTGAAAACTCTCTCGCGTTTAAAATTACTACCTCGCGTAGGAGTAAAAGATGGTACATGACATAGTTTTACCACCACCTCTCAGGCAAGTAGTAAAAGGATGTCAAAATCCAGTTTTACCACTTACGTGATTTTTAACCTGCATTTCAGAGTTTAGTACCACGTGACTGCAAGGTGCAGCTGCTTCGGCGGCTTTTGCCCCATACCCCCCTTGTGACGCTCTCAGTGAATACTGAAGGTACGCGAAGCCCAAAGATGTTTTTTTTTTTGTATTTTTTGTTTTTTGCATCGCCGTGCCTCTGGACCGACTTCGAGTCAGCGCACTTTTACTGGAACTGGGGGCAGCATAAGCACAACAAGCGAGAACAGCATTCTTTGAACGAAAAAAAAAAGAAAAAGACGGAGGCGGGGGGGGGGGGGGGCTCTCGAAAGAGAAAAAAAAAGAAAGAAAACCTGCTGTGGAAAGTTGTCCTACATATTTTCGCAAATTGTTTCTTTTGCTCGGCGGTGGCTTTGGAGACAGACAGTGAAAGAAGCTCGGTATCTGTGTGTCTGGTTGGGCTGATGGATCTCACGTGTTTCCTACATCATCGAGCGACCGTGCTCTTCCGAGCGCCTCCGAACCTGCACGTCGCGGATATCTCCAGTTCGCGGATATCTCCAGATCTGCCAGTGGTAACAAAATCAATCTGGTGTCATCGTCCGTGCTTGCCTGCTGGAGAAGCAATAAGCAAAATGCTTCACTCTGTTGTCGGCACCGAGCCGCGGCCACCAGTGACCAGTGGGAGTGTGTCGCCGGGGCAGGTGAAAGAAGCATCGCATATATTTTGTTCCATAGTAGGCGATGTCTGCACAAGTAAAGTGCTGCCCGAATTGCCCACCTCATTCACCAACTGCTCTCAAACTTGTAGCGCAAAGCCTATACGAGGCAGACGGAACCAACAAGCGGCTGCCGGTGAGCACGAAGAAAACCCGGACGGTGGTCTTTCGTTGGAAGTATGCATACACCGCCCCGTCTCCGCAAGATAGCGGTCACGTGTTCATCTGTGTCTGAAATGACGACGAAATTCGCACAGTATATGTGTTCTGTGATCGCCAGCTGTGTTTCATCGGATAGCCGTGCTCCTCGAAAAGGCCTAGAACGCCGTCGGTAAGAAGCTTGTGTGCAGGCGTGCACCGCTCCTCTACGCCCGTTGTGATGAATACGTGCTGCTGCTGTGTTTGTGCACCGTCGCTCAATTAAAATCATTGAGCTACCATGGTTTGTGTGTACTTAGGTATATTTTATGGACTTGTGCATCAGCAGTGCTAACACGCGTGGGGCAAAGAGCCCGGTGTGGCAAGCAATTATTGGATAATCAAAAAGGTGAGATCGTGTAGATTTATAATAAAAGGTCAGTGTGACATTTAGTGCCCTGCAGCCCACCTGAAGCTTACGCTTGCACCTTCAAGCGTTGTTGTTAATCGATGGAAAAAAAAAGAGCTCTCCTACCGGTACTACTTGGCTGGTCAAAAAGTCGTGCCTATATATATACCGGATTGTCGAAGTGTAGTCGAGCAACGCGTGCAGTCTGTTCTAGTGGTGTATTATTCTGCATTTGTTGTGTGTGCGTGTTTGTCTGTATGTGAATCTATGTATCACCAATTCTGCCGTTCAATATATTCAATCAATTCTGCTATTCCATAAATTTGTCGTCTGTGGGCGAATGCAACCGTCAATTTTTATTTTTTACCACCAGAAATAACTCCCAGTAATCACCTCAAAAACCTTGTGAAGGTAGTAAAACTTCACTCTCTTTATACTCGCTGAAAACCTCACTGGGGTAAATATTTACTACTCTCCCTACGTTCAAAAACTCAGTTAGCACGAGAGTGAATTTTTACCTCGGTAGTAGGTGGTAAAAAAAAACCCAGGAAAGGTAGTGCGCTATAGAGGACAAATGGTTTACCCAGTTTTTGAGGTTATTTCAGGTCATTTTTGTTTGGTGTGATAGCTCGCTTATGAAAAACTGAGCCGCAGGGTGCATCGAGCATGGCACTGTTTCACGTCAGCTTAGTCAGCGTGGCAGTCTCAATAAATTTATTCGCGTCCCAACCTTAAAATGAAGTACACTTGAAGTACCGACATCACGCGAATACCCAAACGTGTACTAGCTAAAACTTTGCAACAATCTGCATGACGCTCTTCATGCAGGTATTCTATTCTGGACGTGAAATTCCGCCTGCACTGTCGAGTTCTGCAACGAGTGCATTTGGATCAGATGCTCTAGCAGCGATCTGGAATATTCCCTCTCGCAGAGTTCGTGCTTCTTCGCTCACCAAACCGTCGATACCGCCAATGTTTGAGGTATTGAAGATTCGAAAACCCAGCGTTCTCCATTCTTGTTACTTTTTGTTACACTTTTTGAACTTCCTGCTAGTTGCGGTAGTTGAGACGCGTGCTGTCTGCAGTGAGTTCGCTCAGGCTGCTTCGGATGTATCGACGAAGGCGCCGGAGAAGCGCCGCTGGGAGGGCAGTCGCACCCTTGGCTAAGCGGTTGTGTCCTCTCTTGCGTGGTGCGGGTGCCAGCCATATGTTTCGGAAAGATTTTAGTGCTATTAAGTTAATCGATTTAATTATTCCTCGGTTATTTCTGCTAACAACGTTACTTTAGAGCTTGCTCGTTTATTTAAACACAATTTTGAGCACAGCCAACCTTGTTTCATGGCTGTATTGGCCCCTGAATATTGAGCATGATCACGCCACATGAGATAGATGAACGACAAGCCGGGCCCCTTAAGTGCTACGCACTTAGAAAGTTATTCTACCTTTATTACTACATTACCCTGCTACAAACAACACCTCTCTACAAGCGAGAAAACGCTCGGTAAGTCATTGAAAAGCTGGATGGGGACGCCGCGTTGACGCTCACGTACCAGTGCTCCTTGACTGCCGTAGATTTTAAAGCTGCCTACTATAGGACCAAGGAACAAATGAGGCAAACTTCGAGTACATTTACTGAACCAACGAGGTGCAAATGTGAATCAGTGACGTCACGGCGATTTTTTGGCGTTGTAATTAAAGAAAAATTATTTTAGGTTTTACTTAGTCTTATAATGATTAAACATGTTATTTCTAAATTAACGACAATATTAGTTTTCTGAGAAAAAAAATGACAGACCTGCGGCACAGCAAAGCCACAAGCGAAAGCTAGAAAAGCGGCCTTTCAGAGCCTTTTCTAAACACTCATTGGATAACTGCTGCAAGCACACTTGCTTGATATCCAAGGGCATTAATATAATAAACTTTTGGGTAATATGGGCCGGCATTCGCAATACTATTTTTCGTCATTCTTCTAGAAGCGTGGTATCCGCTAAACACTTGCCAGGCATTCCGTGCCAATTGTTCATGCAGTGGCTGACGACGATCAGGAATTATGGCTGAAGTGGGTATGCGCCACAGTTAACAGGGGAACGAGGACAAGCTTTTGTAATGGGTTGGAGCATTGGACGGCCTACTCGTTACGCTATTCGCATTGTGCGACTGGTTGTTCTTTCGCTGTTCCGAAACGCTCTATAAGTCGTATTATCGCGATTGCTTTCCTGACATCCAGCCTGCCTAACGCAAGTTTGCCAACAAGTCACAAACACCAGCGTAACTCAGTGCTAGAATACTGGGCTAGCACCCGGCAGACCCGGGTTCGAGTGCCACTGTGTCTTAGGTGCTACAGGTTTACCAACAAATCAGAACCACCAGCGTATCTCAGTGGTAGAATACTGGGCTTTCACCCAGGAGACCCTGATTTCGAGCCCCATTGTGTCTTTGGTGCCTGGTTTCGCCCGATGTGGTTATGGACACCAGCGCCGGCGGAGGTGGCACACAACTGCGCGTGACCCGAGTTGTGATCTCATAACAGCTTCTGCTGTAAAAATTGTGGTAGCTGAGCACTTCTGGTGTGAAAAACCTGGAAACTGTGTAGCTGGGGGCCTTCTATCTATCTATCTATCTATCTATCTATCTATCTATCTATCTATCTATCTATCTATCTATCTATCTATCTATCTATCTATCTATCTATCTATCTATCTATCTATCTATCTATCTATCTGTCTGTCTGTCTGTCTGTCTGTCTGTCTGTCTGTCTGTCTGTCTGTCTGTCTGTCTGTCTGTCTACCCATCTATCTATCTATCTATCTATCTATCTATCTATCTATCTATCTATCTATCTATCTATCTATCTATCTATCTATCTATCTATCTATCTATCTATCTATCTATCTACGAATTCTAGCTTTCCTGGCTGTTTTGATAATGGGATCTATGTCAAAATGGGTATAGCATAACGTGACTGTACGACGAGCACAAGTGACTAGTCATAATCTGAAAATCAAGCCACGTATGTCATGAATGTCATAATTCACACGTCATGGTCTTGCTGCTCTTGCAGTGGTTTTGTTCACATGGCATTCTGTGAAACTAGTATGGTATGACAAGACTGAATGGCGAACATAAGCGTCAGGCCCTAACGTGTAAATCATGATATGAATGTCATGTAAGTCATGACTACACGTCATGCTCATGATGCACTCGCGATCGTTTCGCTAGCATCACATATACCGAATTTGGTATTACGTGATGTAAATGGCCGACGAAAATAATTGAGACGTCCAAACATGATAATCATGACATGCGTGTCATGTAAAACATGACTACTTGCTACGCTCATAGCGCACTCGCGGCCATTTCACCAGCTTCACATATACCATATTTCGTACTACGTGACGTGAATAGACGATGAAGGTAAATGAGACGTCCAAACATGATAATCTTGACATGCGTGTCATGTAAGATATGACTACCTGCTACGCTCATAGTGCGCTCGCGATCGTTTGGCTAGCTTCACATATACCAAACTGATTGATAGATATCTGGGGTTTAACGTCCCAAAACCACCATATGATTATGAGAGACGCCGTAGTGGAGGGCTCCGGAGATTTCGACCACCTGGGGTTCTTTAACGTGCACCCATATCTGAGCACACGGGCCTACAACATTTCCGCCTCCATCGGAAATGCAGCCGGCGCATTCGGAATTCGAAGCCGCGACCTGCGGGTCAGCAGCCGAGTACTTTAGCCACTAGACCACCGCGGCGGGGCCATATACCAAATTCCGTATTGCGTGACGGGAATACACGACGAAGGTAAATGACACGTGTGAACATGGTAATTATGATATGCGTGTCATGCAAAACATGACTACCTGCTACGCTAGCTTGAGATATACCAAATTTCGTATTACGTGGCGTGAATGGACGACGAGCACAAATGCCACGCGCAAACATCATAATCATGACCTGGAAGTCATGTACGGCACAATTTACATGCCTACCACTGCTGGTGCTGGTTGCGCGAAAACGTTAGTGGTGCCGTCGTTACGCGACTATAAACAACGTACTTGCATGTTATCCATAGATACGTGAGTGCACATAACATTTATACTTGTGTTTACTGTGTACTATGTCCGTCCACCTGGTGACGCTATGTTGATTTTAAAGTGATATATCAACCTTCGCACTACCTCCCACATGCCACTACCTCCCACATGCATACGTCAAATAACTCATGGCCCTCAGTTCCCAGCAGCTGCGAAGCAACTGACTATGGCGGCGGTCAGATCTGCAACGCAGCAGAGGGTGCTAAGAATCTCTGGACTACAGGCCGCCTTTGGAACCTGAACTTGGCAACGTTTAACGCTAGAACCTTATCTAGTGAGGGAAGTCTAGCTGTACTATTTGAGGAGCTAGAGGGTGTTAAATGGGATTTAATAGGGCTCAGTGAGGTTAGGAGGACAGATGAGGCCTATACTGTGCTACAAAATGGGCACGTCCTTTGCTATCAGGGGTTGGCAGACAGAAGAGAACTGGGAGTGGGGTTCCTAATTCACAGAAACATAGTTAGGCAACATAGAGGAATACTATAGCATTAATGAAAGGGTAGTAGGTATTGTAATTAAACTGAATAAATGATACAAGATGAAGGTAGTCCAGGCTTACGCGCCTACATCCAGCCATGATGACGCTTCAGTTGAAAGCTTCTATGAAGACGTGGAATCGGCAATGAGTAAGGTAAAAACACAGTATACTATAGTGATCGGCAACTTTAATGCAAAGGTAGGGAAGAAGCAGGCTGGAGACCAGGCAGTAGGAGATCATGGCATCGGCACTAGAAATGCCAGAGGAGAGCTACTAGTAGAATTCGCAGAACGCAATAATTTGCGGATTTTGAATACTTTCTACCGAAAACAAGAAAACCGCAAGTGGACATGGAGGAGCCCTAATGGCAAAAATAAGAACTAAATAGACTTTATAATGACTGCACACCCAGGAATCGTGCAGGATGTGGAAGTGGTTGGCAATGTACGATGCAGTGACCATATAATGGTACGGTCTCGAATTCGCCTAGACTTGAAGAAGGAACGACAGAAACTGATACGCAGGAAGCCAATCAATGAGCTATCACTGAGAGGGAAAGTACAGGAATTCAGAGTGTCGCTGCAGAACAGGTACTCGGCTCTTAGTGAGGAAACCAACCTTAGCGTAGATACAAAGAATGATAATCTAACGAGTATCATTACGGAGTGTGCAGTGGAAGTTGGAGGCAGGGTAGTTAGACAGGTCACTGGCAAGCTTTCCCATGAAACGAAGAACCTAATTAAGAAGCGTCAAAGCATCAAAGTGTCAAGTACAACAGACAAAATAGAACTGGCAGAGCTTTCAAAGTTGATTAATAGGCGTAAAGTATGCGATGTAAGAAGGTATAACCTGGAGAGAATCGAACACGCTCTGAAAGACGGAGGAAGCGTCAAATCAGTGAAGAGGAAACTTGGGATAGGCAAAAGTCGGATGTATGCACTAAGGGACAAAGAAGGCAAAATAACTACCAATATGGATAGGATAGTTAAAATAGCGGAGGAGTTTTACAGAGATCTGTACAGTAGCCGAGACAACCACGACCTTAATACTATAAGAACTAGCAGTAACCCAGACTGACACCCCACCGGTAATGATAGAAGAAGTCAGAAAAGCTTTGGAGAGCATGCACAGAGGCAAAGCTGCTGGTGAGGATCAGGTAACATCAGATCTGCTGAAAGATGGAGGACAGATTGTGTTAGAAAAACTAGCCACCCTGTTTACGAGGTGTCTCCTGACGGGAAGGGTACCAGAGTCTTGGAAGAATGCTAACATCATCTTAATACATAAGCAAGGAGATGACAAGGACTTGAAGAATTACAGGCCGATCAGCTTGCTCTCTGTAGTATACAAGCTATTTACAAAGGTAATTGCTAACAGAGTAAAGAAAACATTAGAATTCAATCAATCAAAGGAACAAGCAGGATTTCGAACAGGCTACTCAACAATTGACCACATTCATACTATCAATCAAGTAATAGAGAAATGCTCAGAGTATAACCAACCACTATACATAGCCTTCATAGATTACGAGAAGGCGTTTGATTCAGTAGAAATATCAGCCGTCATGCAGACACTGCGGAATCAGGGCGTAGATGAAGTATGTATAAACATTCTGGAAGAAATCTACAGGGGATCAACTGCTACCATAGTGCTTCATAAAGAAAGCAACAGAATACCAATCAAGAAAGGTGTAAAGCAGGGGGACACAATCTCCCCAATGCTATTTACCGCGTGCTTACAGGAGGTTTTCAGAAGCCTAGAATGGGAACAGTTAGGGATAAGAGTTAATGGAGAATACCTTAGTAACCTGCGCTTCGCCGATGAAATTGCATTGCTGAGTAACTCAGGGGACGAATTGCAACTCATGATTACGGAGTTAGACAAGGAGAGCATAAAGGTGGGTCTTAAAATTAATCTGAAGAAAACGAAAGTAATGTACAACAACCTCTGAAGAGAGCAGCGCTTCGAGATAGGTAACAGTGCACTTCAAGTTGTAAAATAATTTGCTACTTAGGGCAGGTAATAACCGCAGAGCCTAACCACGAGATTGAAGTAACTAGAATAATAAGAATGGGGTGGAGTATATTCGGCAAGCACTCTCAAATTATGACAGGTAGATTGCCACTATCTCTCAAGAGGAAGGTATATAACAGCTGTATCTTGCCGGTACTTAGCTACGGAGCAGAAACCTGGAGACTTACAAAGAGGGTTCAGCTCAAATTGAGGACGACGCAGCGAGCAATGGAAAGAAAAATGGTAGGTGTAACCTTAAGAGACAAGAAGAGAGCAGAGTGGATTAGGGGACAAACGGGGGTTAAGGATATCATAGTTGAAATAAAGAAGAGGAAATGGACATGGGCCGGGCATGTAGCGCGTAGACAGGATAACCGCTGGTCATTAAGGGTAACATACTGGAGGAGGAGGAGGAGGAGGAAGGGAAGAAATGAAAGGCAGGGAGGTCAACCAGACGCACGTCCGGTTTGCTACCCTGCACTGGGGGAAGGGGTGAGGGGATTAAAGGAGAAGAGAGAGAGAAGTGAAGGGCAACGTGTATGTTGGTGGGACCTTGTCCATTGCACGCTTATAAGCGGTCGCGTAGTCCGGTCGTCTTCAGAAAACTTAGCAGTGCCCGCGTCGCTTTGCTGGCCAGCGACGCGTAGAGCCATGAGCCAAGTATCTTCTCTTCGGAAAAAGGTCTACTGTCTAGTGTCTCCAACGTTTCGCGTAGCAAATTGCGTTCGCTCGCAAAACGTTCACATGAACACAGTAGATGTTCTATTGTCTCGTCAGTGTCGCACGAATCACATCGGGAGCTATCCGCCATTCCTATGCGAAAGGAGTACGCCTTTGTAAAAGCTACTCCTAACCACAGGCGGCACAGTAAAGTTGCATCCTGGCGGGAGAGGTCCGATGGAACTTGAAGCTTTCTCGATGGGTCCAATTTGTGTAGGCGGCGGTTCCTAACACTGGGGTCACTCAGCCAAGTTTCCGACGAGTAACATACTGGATTCCCAGAGAAGGGAAGCGGGTTAGGGGGAGACAGAAGGTTAGGTGGGCAGACGAGATTAAGAAGTTTGCGGGTATAAATTGGCAGCAGCAAGCACAGGACCGGGTTAACTGGCGGAACATGGGAGAGGCCTTTGTCCTGCAGTGGACGTAGTCAGGCTGATGATGATGATGATCAACCTTCGTCATTCGTGCTTCGCATTTCATCGATTCCCACAGTACGTGGATAAGCCATTTGTTTGCATATGCATGCTTGGGTGTTCTATGTTCCATGCACTGCTGTTTATTGTTTTTTTTATTTAAGGTATGCGTACAACGTTCACTCAAGGGCTAAGGAATAGCCGGCGCCTTACTTGTGCGCTAACATCTCCTTATATAACATGTCAAAAAATTATACATGGCTACACTATGCTTTCTCTCTCTTTTTTCTCCTTTTTTTATCTATTTCTCTGTTCCTATTTGAGGCGAAAATACCTCAGGTTCGTTTACTGACATTTGTGTACGTTAAACAACCCCAGGTGGCCAAAATTTCCGGAGCCTTCCACTACGGCGTCTCTCACAAACATTTCGTGATTTTGGACGTGAAACCCTAGCAATTGCATTACAGTGAGCCGCGAGTGTCATTTGCGCGCTGTCACACGAGCAAGTTTAGTGTTACTCGCTGCAAAGTACACTTCCTGGCAAGTGCGTTCCCCAACCCCACTTCGCTGCGACCAAATGTGTAGCCTCGGTACCTGTGGCCTACACAAAAGTATGCTGTTGCCTAAAGCGGTGCTCATACTATTTTGAAACTATTGTTTTCGTTAAAAGGGATTTTGCTATGTACTAAATCAAGCCATAAATCAACAACCATTCTCGCTACTCTCACTCTCGGGCAGTTGGTGGCCACGTCCGCTACGGAGATGCGGCGCACATGCTGTGCAATGGCCGCGTCCGTCTCGTTGTTTACTTCCAGGCACACTTGCACATGTGTAGGCGAGTCGATGAAGGACATGTATAGTGGGTGGCTATATTCTGAGGATTTTTCTATTACCTTATGGATAGTATGGATGTGGTCGATTGTTGAGTAGCCTGTTCTACATCCTCCTTGTTGGTTTGGTTGATTGAATTATAATGTTGTCTTAGTTCTGTTCGCAATTACCTTTGTAAATAGCTTGTATACTACGGAGAGCAAGCTGATCGGTCTGTAATTCTTGAAGTCCTTGTCATCTCCTCTTTTATGTATTAGAATGATGTTAGCATTCTTCCAAGATTCTGGTACTTTTCCCGCCAGGAGACACCCCGTAAACAGGGTCGCTACATTTTCTAACACAATCTGTCCGCCATCTTTCAGCAGATTTGATGTTACCTGATCCTCACCAGTAGCTTTGCCTCTTCGCACGCTCTCCAAGGCTTTTCTGACTTCTTTCATTACTGGTTTGGTGTCATCTAGGTTACTGCTAGGTCTTATATTAAGGTAGCGGTTGCGCTGGCTACTGTACAGATCTCTGTAAAACTCCTCCGCAATTTTTTTATTCTATCCATATTGGTAGTTACTTTGCCTTCCTTGTTCCTTAGTACATACATCTGGTTTTACGCCAGATGTATGCACTATTGTGCTCCAAACCCAACAATTGCCACTGTCATCACTTCCTTTCGCGTATAGCAACGAACCGCCAAAATGACACTTTGTGAGCGTATGCACACTCGCTCAAAGTGCACAAGGTGCCACGTGTGACAGAGGTATTATTTATTAAATCGTTTTGACCTTCTTTCTTTGCGTTCATCCTTTTCTCGTTCTCCCGCCCGTAGCAACACACTAGCGTGCCTCAGCCGAGTGATTAAGACGTTTGCCTTCGGACCACAGATGCCCGGTTTCGACTCTTGCCTCGGTGAGACATATTACTTCTGTTTTATTTATACATTCTCCTCCTTGGCACTTCTCCTCACATCTCTTATTTTCCTTCCTCAAACGTGCGCTCTCTCTCTCTCGCCCTTACTAGTTATTGAATCTCTAGCCAGACAAATCGGTGCACTTCTTCTGAAAACAGAGCCGAAGAGGACGAAGAGGAAGCATAGGACAACGATAGCTGTTAGAGATGATGGCAATTTATGTTCGTAACTTTAAACGGTTCCGTTGTTAAAAGTCCCAGGGTCTTGAATGCCCATGCCTGAGCTGTCTCGGAAGCAACACCCGTCTTCCTCCTCTTCTTTTCTTCAATCGATGTCCTGAAACTCTCTCCACACCCCACCCCCCCAAGAAAAAAAGCCTTTTGCACCAAACGTAATTATGCCTTCCCTATGCAGGCCTGCTGTATCTAATCTGGTATTGCTTCGCTTTTGTGATTTGTCCACCTTTTACTAAGCAACGATGTCGTGTGATTATGGGACGTCACAAGTGCTGCAAATTTGTGACTGCATGATGACAACATATGGCGGCGTCATCTCGTGATGACGATTTTTTTTTCATCACTGACGTTTACGCCGACGGTCAAAATTGGCCTTTTATGCAGCATCTAAAGATTTAGCCTTAATAATTATCAATCGTAATGTTCTCTAGAGCCCCTTGAAGAGATGATTTAAAAGATGAAATTTCGTACAGCTCAAAATCTGGGCATACACGAGAGAGTGAATCGATGCGCGTATATGGTGTTCGAATCCCGTGCCAGCAGCTTCCAAGGAGCGCTGCACGAAACATCGCTTGGACAAGCGCTGTCGCAATCGGCAAGCGTCACGTGGTCACAGCGAGGGCCACACGGTCGCTTCGTGGATGCGGAAGGGTTGCGATGGCGTCAGATTACCCGAGTTCTGTACGGGGCTGGCTGGAAACCAAAGGAGAAAACGCAGCGGATCCCGTGCTGTACGTGTGTGCGTGCGGGCGGGTGCACATCGCGCGAGGTCCGTTTTGTCGTCACCCACGGATTTCTGCCTTGCGTCAGACGGCCTGCAGCCACCGTGTCACTCGATGCTGCGCTGCATGTCGCGGATTAGCGGCTGTCGGCCCGCGTTACTCGCGGTTAGCGGGTGCGTCCGCACGAAGCGCCAAAAGCGAGCCTTGGCGCCTCACTCCGCGGCCACGGGTGTGGATAATGACGCTCTTCGTGTTTCGTTTAGTGGATTGACGTGAGCCCAAGGGTAACTCGGTAGGGGCTCGAGGTGTTAACGCGATCTGATTAGGGTCGCCCAGCACTCGCGAGGAAGGCTCCTCGCATGCCTTTCCTTTTTCTCTTTAGCGCACTGTTCGCCCTCGAGTCGCCAGAGTGCGCGGATCTTGATCGAATGCTCGCGAGGTTTCCCACTTAATTACTGCTCAGCGCTGCCACTTACATCGGTGGCGCGCGAATAAGCTACAAGTAATAACGGCAAAAGCTATCATCCTAACTGTAGTTCTTGAAGTATGAGCTAGAAGTCTCCCTTCGATTTATTCCTTTTTTTTTACCTCGAAGCATTTCTTTGGGTACTGCAAGCACTTTTGGCATCTATCTGCATATATGTCTATCTCTCTTTCTAGCTGCTTACGTATGGTTGCTCTCATGATCACCCCCTTAATTTGGTGGGATCGAAAATTAGTATGGGAGGGTAAGCTGGTTTGACCAATATGACGCACTGGTCAAAACATGAATAACGTCACAATCCTGTCGCGTACGTCATCAAACACTTCCTACCACACAGTAGCACATACCTGCGGGTGGGTATGTGCCACTGGTATGCGGGTATGTACCACAGGTGATTGAAAGTTTGTCTACCTAAGAACGACGAGAACACACATGGGGAATTCTAACGCGTGAGCGTTCAGCAAAACCTGACATCAGGTGCGTTGACCTGATGAATGCAAACAATAAATGCCATGGTCCCAGCAGGAATCAAACCCAAGCGTTCTGCGTGGAAGTCAAGCATCCTACCACAGAGCTACGTCAGGTCTCGGAACTGCTTTTCAAATAGATCCTAATGTCCGTGAAACGCCAATTGGGGTTGCAGTGCTGGGCTATCTAGTTTTATAAACTTTGGATATCTACTCCTATGATTCAGCTGTCACGTCGGGTTAACGTCAACTGTAGTTAAGTGCCATGCGCTGAACTTTATTTATATAGCAGTGTCCAGGGCTACTATCCTCGCGAGCACCAGCGCTTCATATCAGATTATCGCTTCTGGTGTTACTAATATTAAGCAAAATCAGTAATAGTCAGTTAGGTGTGCGGAGAAATACTCTTATCTCAGTGTATGTATATTCGCCCGGTGCTTGAGTTTGGGTGCGTGTTATACGCGAGAGCACCTGCCTACAAGATACATCCTCTGGTAGTCGTAGAGAGACAAGCCTTGAAACTATGCTTAGGTCTCCCTAAGTTTGTTTCAATCAAGATCTTGTATCTGGAAGCTAGACTTCCTCACTTGCGACCCGTTTTAAATTGTTAGCTACAAAGGCATTTCTCAGGCTGTATGAATCGTCGGTAAGGCGCTTAGAAACAGTTTTTATTGATCGTCCTGACTTGTTTTTTGGACAATACTGGTCTAGATTTCGTATACCCCCAATTCTGGTTATACAGCGCTTTCTAGATAATTTAGACGTTCAAATTAATGCTGTTTCTTTGATCAGCACCATTAAAAATACTGTTAAATTACAGTTTGATGATATATTTCCAAAAATTCAAAATTAATGCTGCTTAGTTTTCTTAGAAGATATATTAAAAGATTACTTGGCACATACGCCAATACAAGCAGTCAAAGCAACTGATGCGTCACAAACGGAAGAAAAATGTGGAAATGGTATTTTTTCCCCTGCCCTAGACTGGTCCTTTTCGCTTCGCCTTCCAGATTTTGTGCCTATATTTGAAGCAGAGTTTTTTTGCGATAATTCTATCTCTCCGTAAAATAACTGCTTCAGTTAGGTCCGCAACAATTATAATGCATTCACTATCAGTATGTGCCTCCCTTACTGCAGATGAGAACTCGCATGCTCAGAGTGCTTTCAAAGCATTAGTTCCCTCGCTTCTCAATCTGATCAAATTGGTCTGGGTTCCAGGACATAAGGGAATTTGAATGAAATGGCAGATGCACTGGCCAAGTACTTTAAATGGACTTGTTATTGAGGTATTACCGGCATCGAAATTCTTGATAGGCGCTAGATTAAGAAGGAAACTGCTGTTAGAGGAATTTTCTACACCTTCACTAATAGCCACACCAGAATTAAAGCAGTTGTTATACCATTGGAATAGTAAAATATGTCTAACGCTAGGAATGGAAGCCGCAATCACTAGACTGCGCTGTCAAATTCCAGAGCTAAATTTATATTTACACAGAGCTGGTCTGGCAGCCTCCCCTCATTGTCCTGTTTGTGGAGTAAATGAGTCAACTGAACATTACCTCATTTATTGTAATAGACTCTCTACCTTACGTAAAAACACTTTAGGCGCCGTTTGCCACCTTCTCGGAATAGATTTAAATGCTCAAAATGGGCTTTCTTTCGTGGCTTTGTCTCTAGGCCACAGCAACGGGACTATTGTTGACGCGTTGCCGGAGTTCGTCAAAAGTTCAAAGAGGCTTAAGTATTGAAATATTTCTTCGGTAGATTTTGAAATTCTAAATTCATAATAAATGAAATAGGACGCTTTATTGCATTGCACTACAGATTATTTGCAATTAAGCCATCAAGTTCGTCTTGTTGCATCTTTCTTTTATTTCTCGTAATTACATTATTTTAACCTGTTATTACGAGAGAAATTTATGAAAGCTATCCGGTTCTTGACTAATCCCCCAGCGTGGGTATGCGCCACATCGTCAAGGATCTTGACTTAATATGCTCATGTTTCTGTTAGCATCGTTGCGCAAGTGCAAAAACTGGTTATATAAAACATCTGCAACTCTTCACACATGCCTGCGTGGGAAACACATGTACAGTACCGTTCACTGTTAAAGCGATTGAACACCCAAATTGATTCTATTAATATTGCTGGCCCTGTAACAGCAAGGGGATATGGAAGCAATCTTCATGCTAGTCACTATCCTGTCAAGAAGACTCAAAACTCTCAAGCAGCAGCAATCTTGTGCAAATCAAAGCCACTATGCTTCTGTAAAACAGGGCGATGGAAACACGCTGTGCAAGCAGATGTTCCCTATAAGAGTGGACCCGTCTGTGCATATATTTAGCCTGATTTCATAACGTGTCGCTCAATAAAAAAAATACAACATGGTCACCCTCCCTCCACATGTTTCGCGTAACGTCGATTCCCAAGGTACGTGAGATCTGCTGTTTTTTTTCTTTTAAGGCAGGCCTTGTTATGAGTTACAGATATTGGTGTAAGTGCCGGCAGCGTTGTGTGCAAGAAACTCGGCGCCGGCCAGTGTGCATAAATGTGGCCTTCGAAGGTGTGCTGGTCACATGCGTATTGAGTGAGTGAATGATTGAGTGAGTAAATAGTGAGTGAATTATAGAGTGAGTTAGTGAGTGAGTGAGTGAGTGAGTGAACTTTTATTTGCTCTATATAGAAAAACGTGATATTTGTGTGCACTGTTTCCCAACAAGTGTTACGTATTCGTACTTGAAGAAGACAGTTCACAGAGAAAAATGAGGACAGAAAAGAGAAAAACACACTCAGCGCTGCACTCACAACTGCAACTTTATTCAAAGGAAACATGAACTTATAAATAAAAAAACCACATGACAAGTGGGGAAGAAAGTAATTAACTGATACACTCTTCAATAAAGAAAACTATTTTTGTGTGTGTGTGTGTGTGCAACGTCACCAAAGTTTGTTTGGCGCAAGAATCGAGTGACTTGTTAATATGAAAGGCTTCAGATACTTCACGAGTGAATAGATCATGGTGATTGTATAGAGCAACTGTCTTGAAAGAATGGGTGTACACGCACACGTGGCGCATGCTGTGCAAATCGGAGGGTGATCCGTCATGGAAAGAGAGATGTGCTGCCGCAGCCGTTTATATACACAAAGCCCGCCTGTCCAATGCGATAAAGGTCACAAGATAAAGAATTCGATGCAGAACCCCCATTGCTCACGGAAAATACTTTTTTTCTGTGGTTTACAGCCCACCTATTTACATGAGGCTTATCTTTATTATCGACCTTTTATAAACAGAGAACCGAAGACAAACATATTGAGAAACTCAACTGAAGCTAGACTACCTGAAGTTTACTGCTGTTGGATGTCGGACACCAAGTTTGCTGAGTGTCTGCTGCAGCTTCTGCTGAAAGCTCAATCAGAATTCCTTATCTACAGCTTGTATTAATACTTCGCGTGTCTTGCGGCTAATCATTCCAAATAGACCATAAGTAAATCTAGGTGGTATAAAATAGAAGTGAATGCACAAAATGAATCACTGAAATGATCTGCTTTCAGTTAATTTTTCACATGCCCCCATGGTTTCCATGTTTCAACCCGGATTCTCGAGATTGCCACTCAAGGTCAAGGTTCTCCTGATTAGTGTCGCTGAAAGCGTATTTCGGAACGAATGATGAACTCTACGAAACGAACGAGGTCATTT